>MU383105.1:0-379493 GCA_022495125.1 Xylaria acuta
TTTAATAATTATATAGCTTAGCTTACTAAACTTTAATTTAATTAAAAATTTTATTAAAAATATTTATAAAGCTTACTTTAAGTTATTATTAATAAATCTTTTAAATAATAGTTAAATAGCTTGTTTTAATATAGCTAGATTATATAAAACTATAACAATTAATAAAAAAATAATTATTAAAGCTAAAAAAGCTAAGCTATTAAAAAACTTTATAAAAATCTATAGTATTTAATTTTAGCTATTAAACATTAATAATAAATTTGCTACTAAAAAAAAAAAAGCTTTTATAAAAGCTTATTAACTATTATATAACCTATTATTAATATAAAAAATAATCGAAAGCTTTATAGCTAACAAAAAAAAAAAAACCTTTAAAAAAGCTTAATAGCTACTAAGCACTTTATTTTAGCTAGTAAATATTAATAAAAATATTATTAAAAAAGCTTTTTATAATATTATATTATATAAGTTAAATAATAGTAATAGTATTAAAAACAAAAAAAAAACTTTTAAACAAATTAATAATTTTTTAAAAGCTTGCTTACGCGCCCTTTTAGCGTAAAAAAGCAAAATATATAAATAAAATCTACTTTTACTACTAAAATAATATAAAAAGCTTGCTATATATTTATTAAAATATTATTTTTATTAAGCTAAACAAATATATTTATAAAACTATAAAAAAATAAAAACTTAGAAAAAAATACTTAAAAGCTTTTTATAAAAAAGTTTTATTTTAAACTATATATAAATATACGTATATAAGTTTAATAAATACAGTTATAATACTAAATATAAAGCTTACTTAATAATATAAAAAAATTAATAGCTTAATTATAAAAAAAAAAATATTTATATAAATATATTAGCAAAAAAATCTTTTAAAACTTTAATAACTATTGTTACTAAATTCGACCTAAAATTTAAATAATATAACACTATAAACGCTTTTATTAACGCTAAATTAACTAAATATATATATATATATATACTTTTAAGCTATTAAAAGTTTAATATAATAATAAAACTACTGCGAGCTTTATATAGTTTATAAAAGTTTTTTTTATTTTAGCAAAAAAAGCTTATTAAATTACTATATAAAATAAATTTTAAGCTAATATTATATAAACTTTATTGTTTTTTAAAAAATAGCGTATTTTTTTTTATATATATTAATAATATAGTAGTAATATATAAAAAATAAAACTAAAAAACTATTAATAAGTTAATCGTAGTTTTAAAAAGCTATTATAATTTAACCGGTAACAACAATTTATAGTAGTTTTTAAAGGTAAAAATAATTAAAAATTAAAAAAAAAAACTATTATAGCTTTTATAGGCTTTATATATTAAAAAAATCGCTAAACTTAAAAATACTACTAGTACTATATACGCAAACATATTAATAAAAGCTAAAAAGTTTTTTTTTTATAAAAAGATCGCTTTATTAAAGAATATAAAGCGCTACTAGCAAAAAATAAAATTAATTTTATATATAGCAATAATTATACAGCTTAATATAACATTTAAAGCTTTTTAATTAGCCCGATTTAATTATAACTTTTTACTTAAATATTATAAAGCAGCTAATAAGCTTTTATTTTATTTATTACTTATTTAATACTATATACTATAATTTAATAATAAAAATAACTTTATAATAGCTAGTAATATTTTATTTATAAATAATATAATAAATAAAAAAAGCTTTTAAGCTTATATTATAAAGCTTTTTAAAAAAATAATAAGCTAAAAAGCTAATAAATAAAATATTATTACTATTTTAACTACTAAAATAAAACTTTTTGCTTTAGTATAAACTATTAAAAAAGCTATATTTATTAATAAGTTAATTTATAAACTAAATATAAAGCTAAATATATAATATATATAGCTTTAATATAATAATTAATAAATAATAAAGCTTGTTTTAAAAAAAATAATAGTTTTACGTACTAAATTTTACTATATAAATATTTATAACTACTAGTTATATTAAAAAGTTACTAATAAAATATTTATAATAAAATATATATTTACTAATAAAATAATTGTTAATAAACTTATTAAAGCTTTATTACTATAAAAATAAGCTAAATTTTTTATTTAATTAAAACTTTATAAACTTTTTATTAAAATTAAAATTAAAACAAGCTAGTTATTTATATAAAATAAGTTTAAAAACTAGCTTATTAAAAAAAAATCCAAAAAATAAATAAGTTAATACTAATAATATATATAGCTTTTATGTTTATAAAGCTTACGATAATAAATTATAAATATTTAATATTTAAATAAAAAAATTAAAAAACTACTATTTAAAGCTTAAAAAGCTAACAAATCTTTAAAATAAAAAAAAATAAAGCTTAAAAAATAATTTTATTACTTATATAGCTAAAGTTTACGTAAAACTAGCTTATTTTTCTTTTTTTTTTTTTTTTTTTTTTTTTTTTTTTACTTTAAAAAGTTTTAATAGCGTACGTACTATAGTACGCAAAGCAATAATATAAGCAGCAAGAACGCAAATAACTAAAATATTATATAAAGCGTAAAAAGCTTAGCAAACATTAGCCGGACTAGCGCTTCGTTAGTATATTATTATTTAGTAAAAAAAAAACTTTTTATAGTTTTTAATAAAAATGTTTATAAATATATTAAACGTAGTAAAAACTATTACTAGTTATTTTTTTATAAACGCTGTATAAGCAGCCTTAAAAAACGCTGCGTACGTACTACAAACAAAGAATTTTATAGGTTACCCTAGATCCTACTACTTGCTTAAAGCAGCGCTCTTAGCAAAAAGTTACTGTTCGCGCACGTTTATAAAAGCTATAAAATAAAGTAGCAGCAATAAAGGTTATAGCAGTAAAAACAAAAGCTATATTAAACCTATTAAACGCGCATTCTAGCAGTATTAAGAAAAAAACCGGTATAACTTAAATTACGTCCTTAAATAAGCATATATAAATAATAAACGTACTAAACATTAAACTAAATATATTAAAAAAAATAGTTATAGTAGCAGTAGCTTAAAAAGCTTATTATTTAAACGTAACGAAAACAATAATATTAGCAAAAAGTTTTATATTAAATTTAACTTTAATAAGCTAGCCGGTAAGCCGCTAGCGGCAGCAAAGCAAGTTAAAAAACAGCAGCAAGCGCAATAAAATATTATTATTTTTTAATAATAATAATAATAATAAGCTATAAAACTAGTTAGTATTAATTAGCAAGCGCGCGTACATAAAAATAACATTTATAAAAAAAGGCCTATAATAATAGTTTTGTTATTTAAGTTAGCAAGCTAATTATATATAGCTAACTAAAACGTAGTACTACTATATAATAAATAACCTACTAACAAAATTTAATATTTTAATTAAAACTATTTATAAGTTAATAAAAAAGCTTAATATATACGCATAAAGCGTGCGGACAATTTTAAAAACTTATAAAATTAAAACTATTGTTGTTAAAAAAAAAAAAAAAAAAACAAAAAAGCTCCTTAAAAAAAACTATTAAAATTTATTACGCGTACTTACTATATTTGCCTATATTTACTTAGTTATATAATAATTTACAAACTTTATAACCTATATAAATAGCTCTTATATAAACGCTTTTTAACTATAACAATATTTACTATATACTATATAATATTACTATATTTTAATATCGCTACGTACTACAATATAATAATATAAAAAAAATTACTAAAGTATTTTTTTTTAAAAAAGTATATTAAATTTAGCAGCGCACTATACGCTTTTCTCGTACTATTAAAAAAATCGCTTAATTAATTATATAAGCTAAGTAGCGTAGTATAGTAGCTAAAGTAGGTAGCTTATAAGCTCTACATAAAACTCTCTATATAATAAAAGCCTTATAGAAACACAGTAGCGCGAACAATAGACAGGGCAAGGACACGCTCGATTATACATCGCAAAAAATCTAATAGTTTCCGCCTCTCCTTCATCTAATCCAATATTCACTTATGCTTCTTACTTACCTCCTATATTAGAAATGTGGTTGAGGTAGGATTAAGCATTCCTAAAGTTGTCTTAGGTAGTGCTGGTACCGGTAGGAATGAAAGAGGTGCCTAGGGTAGAAGTAGTTAGCGGTTATAACGAAGAGGTTATAAGCAGGCGAGGGCAACGTCTTGGTTTCCGTTAATTCGCCTTCAAATCGTCCATTTGGGCTAGCTACTCCGTCGGCCATCGGCCTTCTTATGGGAAACTTTTGTATCACCACGCAGGAGACCCTCGACGCATAGTAGAGTCCCCAGGTTTTAGTTCCTTCGCACTCCTTGTCCCTTAACATTGGGATGTCATTTGTCAACTGCAGGATTGAGATCGTCCGCCCGTGGAATTTCTACAGGCTAGATTCGTTGTACCACCTCTGATGCAAGGTTAAGGTTACTCTTGTATAACTACCACCAAGCCAATGGGTTCGTCCTTAATGATCATGACCCTTCGGCCGCGTGTCAGTTGTAAAGCCAAGATGCCATACTCGTTACCCGGGTGCTATTTTAACTTCCACGGGGTTACAGTCAATTGTAGCTTGCGATGTTTTAAGTTTGTTTGTAATTGTCAATCCAAACCTCTCTCTACTCATAAAGTGTTGGGGAATGACGTATTTCGCTTTTATAGAACGGAACGCACCTGTTCTCTGAAAAGACGAGACCCTATAAATAGCTGAGATGCAGGTGCAACCTGCGATGTGGTCCACAAACTTGAGGCTAGAGCAACCGAAAAGTGCCGTCGTACTCGATTTGAGTTACCGATGGACAGCTCTATTTCATTTTGAAGTCGTGAAATATATGCGACGTAGACTATCGAATCTCCGTACACTTAGTGGGACCGTACGAAAAATTACTTTACACAGATCGACGTTATTCACTGACCAGCTCTCTATTTGCTATCAAAATCACCAGTCATCGTAGGTACCTAGCTTTTGCTATGCTACATTAGGTACATATGTAGGTCAATTACCTACTACCGAGTTACGTACCTCTGGTTCAATCTAACCCACGTGGTACGATTCGGCTCAAGTTTGCTTCGACCACGGTCGCACTGGTGACCCAAACGCAACAGCTTGTTTCACACAGCCGGCAAACGTATCTCTACTGTCCAGGACGTCATCATCAACCCAGACTGCAACTCGGATACATCTCTTCTGCACAATCGACAACCGTATAGAAAGTTGCAGCCATGGAAATGGACTCAATGGGTGGAATGGACGGGACGCAGCCGCCTAGCCACGCTTGCAAGATATCTGTAAGATGCCAACGCTTCATTATTTCGAGCTGGACGTACTGATACGACATTCTTCTTCTTCGCAGATGCTGTGGAACTGGGAGACGATCGACACTTGTTTCCTCTCGGAATCATGGCAGATACACTCCCGAGGAGCGTTCGCTGGCTTTTGCATTGGCGTGATCCTGCTAGTTGTACTCCTCGAGTTCTTCCGCCACGCCGCAAGACGATACGACCAATACCTCGTCGCTAAACATCCGAAGGACGCCGTTCTCGCCACCGAGAGCTCGACGCCTCCAAGCGCGTCGGGGCCGCTCAACGCGAAAGATCACCAGGTAACTCACACGGCCGTCTCAATAACGTCGTTCCGGCCATGCGCTTTCCAACAGGCTATCCGCGCTCTTCTACACACCCTCCAGTTTGCGACAGCCTATTGGATCATGCTGCTGGCCATGTACTTCAATGGGTATATCATCATATGCATCATTATTGGCGCTTTTATCGGTTCCTTCATCTTCCAATGGGGTCGATTGGACGGCTGGTAAGTGGTAAGCCGCGGAGACCTCTTGTTTCGGAGGCGCTGACGTGGTATATCTGAGAAGCAGCACTACAGCTAGTTCGAGTAACGTCCGAGAAGCCGCAGGTTGTTGTGCGTGAAATCTGGGCTTTGAATGACCCATCTTTCATCTACGGTGGAGGATGCAAAGATACAAATCGGAGGATGAAGATGAAAGAAAGCTTCTTCAATTGCAATTTGCCGCTGATGGTACGTCTGGGGTGATAGCAATGACACGCTTCCCATGGATTCAGAGTGTAATTATCTCGTCATTCCTTTTCTCTCATTTCTCTAGGACGTACTTGATTAATACCAAGACACGGGTTCATGCATGCACGAAGACTTCTACGAATCCGTAAGGCTTTAGGCTTCGCCGGTTCACGGTTCATTGTACACATTGGTCCAAAAGCGATGGTCTTAAAGAGCATCGTTTGGTGCTCCCAACCTTAGCTATCCATTAGTAGTATGCTTAGGGCAAATGTTAAATCTACACGCTGTTTTTCATTTCTACCGGAGTCACTGAAGCTTGATTTGTGACAAGGCTTCTATCCCTAAACACAAACTAAGTCTACGTTTCGACTGCTCTTAGGTAATAGACCTCAGTCCGGATTGTGCGAGCCAGAACGTTTATTAGAACCCGTAATTGTCGCTTGACTCTTAAGGTAAATCAGGTCCTCCTATATGTACCCTAGGCCAAGGTCTTTTTAGCTACTCTAAAGATGTATAGACCTTTCGTATCATAGCTAAAAGCCGATGTTTTGTTCTTGTAATTGTGTATCTCGTGTGTCCTTATAACGTGATATCTTAAGACATCTTGGGAGCTATGTATTACCAAATGCAACTGAGGCTTACAGGTGCCATCCCGCGCACCCCCACGCTCCGAGCTTGCGGTGAGAGAGGAGCTGGTCTATGGCTAAGATTTATGGGAATAACTATCTAGGTGTTCTGCTTTGGGGTTAAAAATGCACTGAAAAAAAAACCTCATATGAGGAACATACGACAATAACTAGGTAGCAACGTCGCTGCTAGCGCTCACCGGTGCATCTTACTTACATTGATCACGTAGGACAAAGCTACCCAAGTACATGAAGGAAAAGGCTGGAGAGATGCATAAGAAATCTTGCTTCGTGAGAATTTCTACGTCTATTTAGCTCGCCATGGCAATGATACGGATTCATAGCCCCGCTGTCATCGTCGTGGGGCTCATCGGCCTGTGTCTTGATAACACAGTTGACTTCTCTGTTTGGTGGTGGTGCCTAGGAAGCTTAACCTGGTTAGAAGTGCTCTTTCACTCAGGTTCGGATATCTGAGCTTTCGGCAGGAGGAAATGAATCATTCGCGGAGAGAGAACATATCAGCAGTTCCTTGGATACAAGGAGTTGCGCGTGAGTTTTCATTATGTAGTCTAAGAATATTCTCTACAGCTCATAGATACTTAGTTATAGTGCTGTCTCATATTGAGTTTTTCTCCCCACATTTCAGCTTACACTGGTCATAATTCTACGCGTGCACTCTGACAAACTGAAGTGAAGCAGTAGGGCTTTTATGAATTGATGAAGCAGTGACTTAACTTACTATTCCGTTCGTTGGAGTCCTAATTCCTTGCACATGTCAGCTCTACAGTAGGTAGGCAGACAACAGTGCTAAGACGTGACGTTTGTAGGTGCGTTCCCACTGTTCACCGGTCGCTGAAAGGATGACAAATCGCCCCCTTGGGCTAGTAAATACGTACCTAATGCTCGATAGGGCTGCCTGACAACAACCTCGAATGAACCAGGAGGTGCTCATTCCGACATAACACATTATTAATACATCGCCAGGGGCGCAAATCGGGGCACTAGGAACTTTGAAAAAGCCCATAGTCGCCGTGCAGGGGTCTGGATGAGTGATGAACGGACTCAAGCTCCGGAGCTCACAGGGCACGTCTGAAACCCTTGAGTCGCGTTCTCTAGGATTTGTATAGCACACTACTGACATGCAACAATAGGCTGTTGGACATGTAGGCTGCGGCGGAAGAAGTGCGACGAGGCGCGCCCCGTATGCGCTGCCTGCGGCGGCCTGGAGATCAATTGTCATTACAGCGACATCAAGCCCGAGTGGATGGATGGTGGTGTGCGTGAGAAGCAGATGGCCGACGAGCTCAAGGTCATGGTGAAGCAAAAGGCGAACCAGAGGCGAGAGCGGAGATGGGGACAGCTGCCTACCATGATAGACTTCTCGCCTAGCGCGCAGACGCAGCGGCAAGGAGAGCATCAGTCGTTGCATCTTCCGATGCGTGACGCTGGCGGTCCAACGCCCAGCGAGGATGAATCTGGAGACGGGAACCACCTACCTAGCACGGTGACGAGCGAGACGTCGCCGTCCCAGGCGGGAACCAGCAACGCCTCGTCGCCGTCGCCGTCGTCGCAGCACTCGGCGTTTGGAGGGCCGATCCGTCCCGCCGTGGACGTTTTCCCCGAGAACAAGTCCGAGCTCGAGGTCAGCTTCACGATGATATACCTAGATTACGTCGTGCCGTTTCTTTTCCCTTTCTATCGGCCGTGCTTGCTCGAGTCGAGCCGCGGATGGATGCTGGTGCTGCTGATGAAGAACCGGGCCCTTTTCCACACGGCCCTGTCGCTGGCGAACTGGCTGTACGCCGTCCTGCTCGATAGCTTGGACGGGTCGCATGGGGAATGCAAACGCGCGAACTGGGCGGAGCTGCAGGCTCATCAGGAGATCGCCATCCAGGCGTTGCAGGAGGACATCAAGGCGCTCAACGAGCGCGGCGTCGCCAACGCATTCCGGGAAGGCATCAGTTGCATGCAAAGCGGTGAGTACTGTAATTCTCGGAATCATTTTCTTCTTGTTTTGGCAACTTTCACAGTACAAGCTTTCCTTTTTGGGCTAAGGTAGCGTCTAAAAGCTTCCGAACCCCTTACGAAGGCGATAACTGACTCCGGGGGCTCTAGTCATCCAGCTCCTCGAGTTCGAGGTCGCTACGGCCAGTACGGCAAACTGGCAAGTCCACCACGACGCAGCCGTCGCCTTGTTCGACCAGTTGATGACATACCATGTGACGACGGCGGACGGTAGTGCCACGATAGCGACGACGACCCCGTGGTCGTCCATCTTGGAACGTATCGGGTTCCCCTTCCGCAGGATCCCGCTCGGGACGGGCAAGATGATATCGACATCCGACCAGTCAGCGTACCAGTTCTACTCGGCCTATCTACTATGGATCGACATCATCGCCGCGACGGCAAACGGGGAGGCGCCGCGGCTGCGGAAGTACCACGCCGAGCTCCTCCACGGCGACCGGCCCACGATCTGCCTCAGCGACTACGTCGGCTGCCACAGCTGGGCGATGCTCGAGATCGCCGAGGTGGCCGAGCTCGCGGCGTGGAAGCGCGGGCAGCAGTCGAGCGGGTCCCTCTCGATGGTCCACCTCGTGCGGAAGGCCTGCGCCATCGACGCGCGGCTGCGCCGGAGGATGGAGACGCTCGAGTTCTCCGTCGGCGACCGCGCGAGCAACATATACGACCCGTCGGCGCACCACCCGGTGGCGCCGTTCGCCGGATTCCACGAGATGGTCGCCGAGTTCGCGGCCCAGGCGAGCCCGGCCGCGGCCCTGCACACGCGGATCTGGGCGCAGGCCACCGTCACGTACCTGCACGTCATCGCGTCGGGCTTGCAGCCGACGCTCCCGGAGATCCGCGCGAGCGTGGAGGCGACTATCCAGCTCCTGCGCGCGCTGCCGTCGCCCCTCGCCGTGCGCACGTTGGTATGGCCCTTCGCCGTGACGGGCTGTCTGGCCCTGCCGGAGCAGGAATCCTTCTTCGTCGAGCTCGTCAACAACATGGGCGCTCTGCAAGTCTTCGGCACGGTCAAGGAAGCGTTGAAAACCATGCAAGCTGTCTGGCAGCATAAAGGTAACGGCTGCATCGACCCGCAAATGTGGGATATAGCGACGTGCTTTAGCATTTTAGGACATTGTTCTTTGCTGGTTTGAATCGTGGTTATCTAAGATAGGTAGCCATCACCTAACTACAAAGTGCCTCGTCTGCGCCGAGGTTTGACGGGTGTGACGGGACGTGACGGGAATCTCTCAACCTTGCCTCTACATGCATATCTGTGGGTTGAAACCTTTAATGCCTATATCCATATTCCCCTCCCTCTCACACTCTATTACCTAAACGGCAAGGGGCTGCCTGAAGATGAAGGATCCAGACTGAAACACTACCGATGGGAAAAGCTGGAACTTTGAAGACTAATAATGTATTTACACCCTATACACCTGAATCTAGTGTTATTGGATGCGACGGAAACTGGCGCTCAAGTCACCACGACGTTTTTATGCAAATTGAGTTTAATAAACTAAATTAAACGATGCCATTACATGACCTCGATGAAAAAGCTTGAAAATGCCCGATTGTACACTTTTTGTAAGCCGCAGAAAAGCCAAAACACATTGGTACTCGTGAAGTTGTTCGCACTGAACACCGACTGCTAGCTCACACCAGTTTCCTGTAAACGCCCTATTCTGTTCATAATGCTCATCGTGCTCATCGACCGACTCGAATAACGCCGGCAGCTATCAACTTACGGATGTTGCTTGCTACACCAGGGTTCCGCATATGCTCCTGGAGCGCGGCGGGATCGGACTGAGCCTGCTGAAGGATAGACTGCATGACAGGATCCTGCATGATGCTCATGATCTAGATGGGAGATGTCAGTACGCTGTTATGGTGAGGACAGGCTGTCATCACAGCTCGTCTGCGTTATCGCTACTCACCTCCGGGTCCTTCATCAAGCGCTCTCGCGTCTGCTCCTCGCTCTCGTTCTCCCGTGCTGCGTACATGGCTTGCAGAGCCTTCTGCTGTTGTTGGTCAATCTCGCGCGCGTTGGCGTTGTTATGGTGGGTGTTGTCTATTTCGGTAGCTTCGTTGCATGCATCAATGCATTCAGAGTACTTGCGCATGCCAAAGTAGATCTGTGCCTTTCGGATGTAGGCACGGATAAACTTGGGGTCTTTCTTGATTGCAGTATTGCAGTCATCGAGCGCACTGGGAAACTCGAAAAGCTTGACGAAAGCCGCGGCACGATTGCCATAGCCGCGAGGATCCTCCGGGGCACGCTTAATCATCTCGGAATACGCGGCAACGGCGCCGGGGAAGTCTTGCGCCTTGAATTTATTGTTGCCTTCTTCGCGTGCCTCCTCAGCCTTGGCTGGATCGATGTACGCTTGCTTGGCGGCCTCAATATTCTTGCGCTCGGCGGCGCGAAGCTTGTTTACCGTGTCGGGAGTTCGATGTTCTGTCAGAGATTTCTGGTAGTTCTCAACGGCTAACGGCAAGTCGCCCATCTTCTCGTAAGCAGATCCGATACGAGCGTAGGACTTGGCGATCATCTTGAAGTCGGCGTAGATCAATCGGCCTTCCTCGATAGCTTTGGTGCACGCATCAATACATGCCTGATAGTCGCCCTTCTCGAATTGGGCTGCGCCCAGATTGTTCAGGTAAGTAATGTCTTTGTATAGTTCCCAGGCCTTGGTGTAATGTGCGATGGCATCGTCAAAATTTCGCTTCTTATAGTTCTCCGTGCCCAATGCCTTCTCCTTATCAGCTTCTTCCTTTGCTTTCTTCTTCTCTAGGGCTTCCTCATCTACTTCAGGTTCGGGTTCGGGTTCAGGGGCCTTGGCCGGTGTAGGCTTGGACGCGGGCTGCGATGGTTTCAAATCGGGCATGTCGACATCTTCCCCCGCCTCCTTAGCACTCGAGGATGATGTGCCAGGAGCATCACCAGGCATTCGCATGTCCATATCTACACCCATCGCAACACCCAACACCTGAATCATTCTGGGATCGCTAAATAGGTCTTGGGTGTTCTGGGGGTTATTCTGCAGTGCCTGAACTTTAGCAATGAACGAGGGGTCGGAGAAGTAGCCGCTTGTCTTTGGGTTGTTCATAAGCTTCTGCAGTAGGTTAGGGTCGCTGAACATGTTGCCCAGCCCTCCCATCGGGTCGCCGCCACCGAAGCCGCCAGCGCCTGTCCATACCATGTCAGTAAAGCCTCGGCCATAGCAAGTTCGTGATGTCTACATACCAGCTCCTTCCTGCTCTATAGCCCTCTTGACAGATGCCAAGGAGCTTTTCAGACCCGCATTGTTAGGATCGAGTTTCAGACCCTCCTCATAGGCGTCGACAGCACCCAGCAAGTCACCGGAGCCGTGAAGGGCGGCGCCCTTGCGTCCCCAGCCCCGTGGCCAGTCGGGCTTGACTTGTGTTGTTTTCTCAGCATCCTGCAGGGCACTGGTCCAATCCCTTTTGGAGGCGTACGCAGCAGAGCGATTGCTGTAGAGGACGTGGTTCTCAGGGGCCAGCTCGATGGCCTTAGTGAAAGCATCTCTGGCGGAGTGTTAGCTGATGATTCAGAATATACACGAGAAATCCGGAAGCTGCGAGGTTCTAGACGGAGTAGAGTGGAATATAGGGGAGACTCACATGGCCTCATCGAAGTTCTTTGCGGCCATGGCATTGTTGCCCAAGGTCTTGAGCTCGTCTGCAGACGCCATAGCGTTGGTGGGGGAGTGAGCAGCCGATGTTAGGTGTGGAGTTGACGAATGGATTGGTGGTACGAAGCACAAACTCGCTAATGTTCACAGCAAGAACGAGAGGCAGACGTGGGTTGGAGAGAATATCGGGTAGTCTTGGTTGGTGGACAAACGACGCGAGGGTTGCCAGGCAGAAGAAATACACTACTGGCAGGGCTGAGAACGAAGTTCGAGAGCTTTCTATGCGGCCCAGGTCGGCGTTGGTGGGGTTGCGTGGGCGCTGTGCAAAACTGCTTTCGGCGGCAGTCCAGCGCCAACCCAGACGGTGTTTAGTGGGGAAACAGCTGCCGCTCAGGCAATGGGGTAGGTAGGTACTGTAATGACCCGCACTGCTTTGACAGGACCAGAAACACTGTACATCACTGTGTGGTGCACAGTATTAAGGTGCAACCGAGGCGCGATAAGAGCTCCTAGTTAGCTGTTTGCGATAAGGAAATATTTCTACCAAGGGTGCCTCTCATTCCGGTTCGCATCGCGGGGCAAAGTCAAGTGAAGCAAGGGTCTGTCCTTCGCCTGTATCGAAGTTCACGCTCTTAATAGATACTTTATGATATAGGGTTTTGTCTTGATGCAGGTCGCACGATTAGGTTTACTGGCCAAATCTTACCAACTCCCATTATTTGATCTGGCGCTTTACCACCTCTTTTCGCAAGCACGGCGCCGGCACCGCGTGACTCACAACCTCGCCACGAAGACGACACGGGACGTACGCCAGGATGGATGAACAAACGGCAGCGCTGAAGGGGATGCTATATGCAGCCTGCGAGGAGGCTTGCAGCAGTGATCCAGACCGGCTGTTTACCCAGGAAGATCTCACAGCCCTCGATGTCATCCCGCCTAAAGACATCAAGAAGCTGTTACAACTCATTCAAGTCCTGACGAACGAACGCTTATTCGCTCCGGTCCATCTTCACAGCGGTCTAGCATGGCGACTGCGTCCCGAAGCAGAGGCCGCCAAGTGAGTTACCGCCTCAATACGTTGATATAAGTATCTCGCTTGTCGGGTTGCGCTGACCAAACTACTCCCTCTCATAGATACAAGCAACTCACCAGCCATGACCAAGTGCTGGTTTATGAGATTATCGATGCTGCTGGCGCCGAGGGCGCCTGGCAGCAAGACATCAAGCGGCGACTGAATGTGCAGGACAATGCTCTGAGAAAAGCGCTTAAAGAGCTTGAGGCCAAACGGCTCGTCGCCCAGTTCACGACTGTCGAGAACATCTCCAAGAAGATGTGGATTAAGGCTAATATCAAGCCATCATCTCGAGCCACCGGTGGCCCATGGTACACGGACCAGTTTCTCGACGAAGCATTCATCGAAGCGTTGCAGAGTGTTGTAATGAGCTTTATTAAGAACCGTGGCAGTTACCTGAGCAAGGGTGAGAGGGGCGCCAGAAGCATGAGTCCCGTCCTGCCCAAAAAGGGCGTCATCAACGGTGCTGCATCCGAAGCGGCTATCAAGAATAAAAAGCGCACAGCAGATGCCATCTCGAAAGACGACGCTCCAGTAGTAGCGCTGCCAGCAAAAACCCGGAAGACCATACGTATACCTCTCCCGGCCGGGTACATGGAGTATCCCACTACCGAGGAGATCACGGCCGGTATACAGGCAGCAGAAGTTGCCAAGGGCCAACCCCTCAAGCAGGAGCATGTGCAGGAACTTATCGATGTCCTTGTATGGGATAACCGCGTCGAAGAAATCCGCATGGGTAATAGAATCGGCTATCGTGCGGTCCGTATCGCCAAGCAGAACCCCTCCCTATACTCGAAACCAGGAGACGAGGACTTTTGGGAGCCACGGAGTAACGGACTCACGACAGTGCCGTGCGGCAAATGTCCTGTTTTTGATCTCTGTGAAGAGGGTGGTCCCGTTTGGGCCGGGGGTTGTGAATACTTTGATCAGTGGTTGGCATAGCCTAGCGTAGCCCCGGATTTTGACAGCGGAGTAGAGGTTAGCGTTGGGCGGATCTTGACAACTTGTATTATGCATGGCAATGGCGTTACGTGGGGCGAGGGCCCCTTCAGAGAAACAGCACGGCTCAGGCATTGGAAGACGCGATGAGTGTCAAGTGCCAAATTCCCTTTAAACTCATCTACTGTGAAACTTGTTACCTGTTAGCTTCTCGCTGGGTTATCACTATTCTTTACAACACCAGTCACAACAATTTGAGTTCAACTTTGCTATATATAGGATGTAGAGCATTATAGCCCCGGTCATTTCAACTGTAGAGTAATATAGAAAGGCAACGATGTGAACGTTTTGCTATTCACAGCTATTTAACTAATGTCTTCTGGGCACCTCCCCTATCATTTTGTGTGGCCTAAGTTCATCTACCACAGTAGAAGAGCAAAACATTGCGACAATAAGCGCTAACTTGAGATGTTACAGGCGGTCGGGGATATGACTGCTTGCGTTGTCCCTCTATAGGGCACCGCTGTCGACAATGGTGGGGCGCTTGCCGTACTTGACAGCGCCGCTTTGGGAGCCAGTGGCCTCAATAGCTTTGACGATGTCCATGCCATTGCCGACGACCTCGCCAAAGACGACGTGGCGGCTATCCAACCAGGGAGTCTTGACAGTGGTGATGAAAAATTGTGATCCGTTGCTGAACACCGAAGTTAATTACTTTGTTCGCTTAGATCTCGTGAATCATCTTTACACTCGTGTATATTCAAAATGACATGCAAGACTTGATGTGACTTACGTGTTGGGGCCAGCGTTGGCCATGGACAGGATACCAGGAGTAGTGTGCTTGAGCTGGAAGTTCTCGTCGGCGAACTTCTCACCGTAGATGGACTTGCCACCAGTACCCTACACAATAGTTAACCACTATGGAACTCGCAGCCGTCCATGATCAAGGTGTTCCTACGTTGCCACGGGTGAAGTCACCACCCTGGAGCATGAAGTCGGGGATGATGCGGTGGAAGGAGGAACCCTTGTAGCCGAAACCCTTCTCGCCGGTGCAGAGAGCACGGAAGTTCTCGGCGGTCTTAGGAACAACCTTGTCGTAGAGCAGGAACTCAAGACGGCCCGACTGGTCTATGTTTTGAAACTCTTGTAAGCTTTGCGACATTTAAGAGGTCCAAGAGCAGGTGTAAGTTAAATAAGGGAGCTCGTGAAGGGGGAGATGCTACGCCCAAAATGCCGAGCAGAAGTGCATATCCACCATTTCCCGCAACAGGCAATGCGGAAAGTGCACGCGAGAGGTATCATGAGGATGAACTTCAGCACTGAGAGATAACAAAGCTGACTTACCCTTGACGGTAGCAGTAGGACGGCCGTTCTCCATGATAGGGCCCTGCCAGGTGAGGTCAAAGTAGACCCTGGTGGTTCCGTGCTGGCTCATGGTTGCGGTGGATGCGGAAAAGAAGCGCGCAGAGAATTGGTTTGCAAAGACAGGTGTGGAAGCGGTTGCAGGCTTGGTGACGAACTGAGGCCGGAAAGTTGATGTTTTGGTAGAAGAGAGGGGGGGAGAAACACCGCCGCGGGGCAGAACTTTGAAGAAAAGGGATCTGCTCATCTGGAAGGAGGGGTTAGCTACTCTAGCTTTTCTCGGCCAATGATATCATGGAACAGTGCTATGCTGGGTCTCAGGGAGGCTTCAGGAAGGCGGAGGAGCCTGGTACAGGAGGGGTGGGTGGGTGAGGGAGGGTACCGAGGGGACAATAGTACTTTGTAAGTGGAAGGAGGTAGACATGGAGAGACGATTGCCGGCAAATACTTTGTGTGGGGGCAGCCGGGCGCAAGCAGGTTGGAAGCAAGCAAGCAAGCAGAACCAGCAGCAGGCCAACGAAGGTACCATGGTGCGGACTGATACTTGAAGCACGCATTCCCAGAGGTACCTGGGTAAGCATGTTGGTGGCTGACATGCTTGTAAGAACATGCAGCAACAATAGGAATAGAACTGGCTGATCAATGGCTTTGTTGCCTCTCGGGGTTCCGCCATTTGCGCACACGTTCCTTTCGCTTCTTGGTTTCTTGCCCCAACTCACTAAGAAGGGTTGTGCTCTCTAAAAGAGGCCCATCCCGCTAGGACAGCAACACGCAATCGATACAATGCCTTACCTACCTGGGTGGGTAGTAGGTAGTCGAGCTAGGTAGACAGTGAGGCGAGGAACTTCTTGTGTTCTTCGACCCATGCTGCTGGCGTTGCTTGTCCTATTAGATTACCCAGACCTGTTCTGACATGCCATTTTCCTGGGGTAGCTAAGCTCACTTAAGCTATGCTGCTCTAGGATGAATATCCGTGCCTTGGGAACTGCTCCTGGGCTAGGACTACTCCTAACAAAGCCAAAGCTTCGTATGATCAACCAGTGCTGGGCTTCAGATAGAGGAAACTCTTCAAATATGCAAATCGATGGTAGAAAAAGAAGAGGTTCTCTCGGGTCTCTCCAGCAGGGGCGTTGATATTCTCTCTAAAGATGATCTCCACACAGCCCTCAGCATGAGAAAGCTCTACATGGCAGAGTCTAGCTGAGACCAACTAGCTTAACGCCCGTGTTGTACAGCCAGTAAAGCTCGATTGATATCAATTCGAATTGGCAACTTGCCTAATGCGATCGAATGTCTTCGCTTATGAATCATGCATCGAGTTTATTGGGATAAGAAAAGGGGTGATACATACCTTGATGATACAAGTATTAGGTATTTAGTACGGATAAACGAGACGGGAAGGTTTTGATACAATTAGTGTTGTGATGTACAATGCAAGGGCTTTCTGGTTCAGAATGGGATACAATTCGTTGGACGAACAGAAATTTTTTGCCAGATTGCTGAGATGACTTTTAATGAGAAGACATTTACAGGCCCGTTGGCCCGGGAGCCCCAGACCCACAAACTCTCTTAGCATAATCTACACTCTTAGATGCATAGGCTAATACTAGGAACTAGGTACCTACCTACACGCAGGTGACGTAGGCGCGTACCCAAGAGGTACCAAACCTGGAGGCATCAGAATTAACAAAGACAAAAGGAGTTACAAATGTAGGACCGAGAAATCAACTTGCATTCAGCCCGTACAGAATAACGCACTGCGCAGTATTCTTAATAGGTAGATAAGTCCTGGGCACCGGGCATCTATAGGTACCTAGGTAGGTAGGTATTGAAGGAAGTACCTAGGTAGATGCTTAGGTACATATGTAATAGCTCAGATCAGCATTCACAAGTATGCATATATCAACTACAGCCACGTGACTGCACCCCAGCACTGACCCGTGCCAGTCCTCCATCGGCGAAGCGGACAGTGCAGCTCCAGAGTCTACAATATATGTATCTCGTTTCTGATCATCGCCCAACGTTACTATACTATATCCCTTTCCTACCAGCACCACATCACGGCGCCCTGCCACAATGGATCTCAATAGTATAAAGGACCAAGTGTCCAATCTGACTTTATACGACATCAAGGCAGGTGTTCGCAAAGTCCAAAATGGTAAGCAAGGCTCAGGCCTCCGGTCGCCCCTCGTTCCCGGTGCGTCTGTCCGCCTGGTCACTAATGCACGCGGGCGTCCAGCTGTTATGAACTACACCGATATGGAGGCAAAGGTTAGTTTGTTCCATGCGTGCTTTGGCCTTTATACATGACACGGCGCACTGATTTGGCGGCCCATCTTCAGGTCCGCGAGGCGACAAACAACGAGCCTTGGGGGGCATCCTCGACCCTGATGCAGGAAATCGCCAATGGCACGTTCAACTAGTACGTTCGGCCTGGCTTATTTTCTACCCTTACGACACAATTACTCATCCATCCCAGCCAAACCCTTAACGAGATCATGCCCATGATCTATCGCCGTTTCACAGAGAAAACCGCCGAAGAATGGCGGCAGATTTACAAATCCCTGCAGTTGCTAGAATTCCTGATTAAGCACGGCTCCGAACGGGTGATAGACGATGCGAGAGGCCACATAACACTCCTTAAAATGCTTCGGCAGTTCCATTTCATCGACCAAAACGGCAAAGACCAGGGCATCAACGTTAGGAACCGCGCAAAAGAATTGGCAGAATTGCTTGGTGATGTCGAGCGCATCAGGGCCGAGAGAAAGAAGGCAAGAACAAACAAGGCCAAATACACCGGTGTAGAGGGAGGCGCAATGAGCGGGTTTTCTGGCAGCAGCGGTCGATACGGCGGTTTCGGCAGCGAATCTGCAGGCTACGGAGGCTCCTCAGCAGGTTACGGTGGTTACTCCGGGGGTGTCTACGGAGATGGTGGCGGGTTTGGAGGGCAGACTGACGAGTGGAGAGATTCTGGCAATCGTGCAGATAAGTTTGAGGAGTATGACGAATTCGACGAGGGGGCACCTACGTCGAGCTCATCTCGTCCCAAGCAGGCTGAACGGGCTGAACGGGTCGAGAGAGTAGGGGTTAAGAAGACAACCCCATCCCAACCACCTAAGAAGAAAGATCCTGAGGTTGATCTCTTCTCTTTCGATGACTCCGAGTCGGCCCCTGCAGCTTCATCGACGGGCGCTACACTAGCATCCTCCACCAGCTCTGGGTTGCCAGATTTGTCTAGTCCAGCAGGCGATGATGACGATTTCGATGACTTCCAGTCTGCCACGCCTGCGGCGCTGACATCCGCACCACCCAACAACTTGGCCATTCAACCGCCATTGATGACATCGACGGCCCAGTCAACAATCCAGTTTGCTGCTCCCAAGCCTGTGTCTGCACCCCAGCAAGCAAGCCTAACAGGGATGATGTCATCGCTATCGCCTCCTACGAGCACTACTGTTACACCCGTAGCTAACTACTCTTCGTTCAATCCGCCTGCGTCTATTGGTGTTTCCAGTCCTCCAAAGCCAACCGGATATCAAGCAGCAGCCCCGAACTATTTTCAGTCAGTACAAGTACCTCAATCAACCGGACCGTCTGGTTCGAAAATCGGATCACTATCGGCAGGTTCAACACCATCGGGAATGTCAGCACACAATAAACCTGCTGCTCCTGCGGTAGCCAAATCCAGTTCCGGCGCTGATCCGTTTGCCAACCTATGGGGACAAGCCGGCTCTGGCCTCAAGAAGACTAACACACCCACGGCCGGGCCTAAACTGGGCCAGCTCGCCAAAGAGAAGACCAGTGCGTCACTTTGGGGAGCTCCGGCGGCAAGCATGCCAAAGCCCACCGGCAGCACAAACACTGGCGGTAGCGGGCTGGACGACCTACTTGGTTAAATGATCCATGAAGATTTGCACGATAGTCATAACTCACTTCTATGGTTTGGGGCGTCGGGAATGACGCGTTGGGATACCGAGTCTCTTGCTAAACATCTCAGGGAGTGTACTATGAAAGTCTCAACAGAGGCTGAAGGGAGCTGCCTTCTACAAACGGGTATATGATGTTTTCGCTTATAAATGCTTAGATCGGCGTCGTGCCCTGCAAAATGTGTATACCTCTATGACGAATGATTTCCCAGTTTACTGGCCGATTTAGTCTACAATAGACAGAATTTGCCGTTTTACCCACAATAGGTACTCGTGTCAGGCGAGACTTGTTGTTCTTGATGAGGTCGAGGCTATCAATGCAAGTCCGGTCGCTCAACTTCAAGGCGCCGTTTCCTTCTAAACGAACATCGCATGTCTTAGACTAATAGGTCATACAAAGGTTGATCTTTTACCAGTCTCATCCAGTTTCGGGCTTAGTTAGGAGGGAGTCCAGATCTCAGGTCCTCACCCCACCATAGCTCGATTGGCTAACATCGATCGTTGTGGTTCGAGCATTGACACAAAGCCCTGTATCGCAGGTCGCCGGGCTGACTTAGCCTCACCCCTTCATATCGCTTTTCCGCAGCTACAAGATACGTGAGCTGAAGACACGAGAATTGCCTAGCTAACCAACCTTGCCTGAATCTTGGTCCCCTTTCACCGTGCCCTTGAAACATGCAGCTTCTGCAAGTGCCAGCGGGCGCTTAGAAGATTGTCCTGGCTACTATAAACGCGGCCTGCGCTTAGAGAAACCCCACTGGCCCACCAGCTTCATCTTGCCCGAGCTAGAGTCCCAGCCAACCAGATGCCTCGGTCATCAAGCTTCGCTGTAGCGTAATTGTACTAATTCGTCTTGGCAGCCCAGCCTCCCCTGTTTCCGCTCATTGGCGCGGGTACCTGCCGTCGTCCCAACATCCACATCCACCACCGTGCAACGACGCTCGATCCACAGTCCATATGCAAAGACGATCGCCGTCTTTCATTGGGCATGCCAGCGCGTTGTGATGCGGCCAAACGCTTCAACTGCCGCGGGCGGTTGATCGAAAATAGCAGCTTCGGGTGAAATCTTGCGCGTACCCAGCTCCGGGCTAACTCGAAATGATGCGTGTCATAGCAACAGCGTCAACAAGCGTTGAGACATACTTAAGAAAGTGCTCTGGACCTGATGGAGGCTCTTCTTCTCTTCACTTTCATCCTACAGCAAATGCAACCTCAGTCACAGCCTTTTCCTTAGGTCGTTTCTTTTTTCCTTCTTTTCCTTAGTCTCTATCTCTCATCTCTTCGGATTTCCTCTCTTTTCCCGGGATTCTTTCATTGGAAAAACGGTATCTGGGTTCAACGTCAACTTTCACTTACACAGCAACGTCTCACCCTCACGATTTCCTTTTAACGACGTCAAGATAGCAGTCGATCTGCTTTTTAACTCTCGCTTCATCGCAAAATTATACTTTGACTCTTGGATACTCAGCATTCGCTTTCATTCAGCTTGGTTACGTTGGGTACTCGGTTCGGTACCTCACAATCATTCACCATTTCCTCCCCAACTCCCACAGCGTCTATTCCATTCCCACGGCCGCGCCTCCCAACGCGCACCGTATCTGGTCTGACTCGTCCGCAACTCTCGCTCATCACCGACTTCGAGGCTGGTATTCCTTTGAGAATGCGCTTCCAATCACCCCAACTCGGTGCCCTGGGCGTCACCTTCACTGCCCTCCGTGCTTTCCAGTTTTTGTCACTCGTAACCGTTGTTGGCTTAACTGCCAACTTCATCAATGAATTTGCTTCTTCAGAGCGCCAGGTTCCGGATGTCCTGGTCGGAACTGTGACAGTGGTACGTGCTTTTGCTTTTCCCCGACACCCAACCCAGCTCACACATTCGTAGACCAGCATCTCGGCGCTCTACGTAGCCATCTCTTACATTCTTTACTACGATGGAATGCTCCCTCTCCTCATTGCTGGTGGGCTTGACTTGGCCCTCCTTGTGGCATTGATTGTCGTTGCAGTCACGATCGGCAAGCCGCTCTCCATGCTACAGTGTGAGCTGCTGCCCGAACCCGTCTCGCCCACCGCAATGTTCATTACCACGATCACAGGCCGCAGCTACCAAAGCGCCGCCGCCAGGTACAACAGCTATATAGCTCTCATCACGACTGACCAGCCTCACTGCTACGAGATCAAGGCAGTTTGGGGACTGGGCATTGCGCTCGCCGTTCTTTTTTCATTTTCCGCGCTAGTCTGCGTGGGCCTCTGGCACCGTCTTAAGCGCGCCAATGGGGCTGACGCTCCCCCCAAAGACGTCGAAAGCTATTAGGGGTACGCGGGCGTCCGTGGTGGTTTCGGGGTGGCTCCGGTCCAGCAGATCTCAGGGCCAACAGCACTCGGTACTCAGATCCTAAGCCCGGGAGTCGGCTCGCGATTTCCGCCTCCATTTTCGCTGCCCCAAGCGTCTTATCGCCGGCCCGTCCGCGGCGTCGACGAGGACGTCACCCACCACGTGCCAACGCCCCCTGTCACGGTTAATGCTAATAATGCCGGCCCCATGGGCCGTTCACTCACGGTTTCAATCCCCCCTCCTGCTCCCGCGCACTTGGCGCCGCCACCGGTTCCCAGCCCGCATGGTTCTTCTGATTCCCCCACTGAGGATTACATTCCCATCCTCCACCAGCCTGTCCCTAAGCTCGGGAAGACGCCGGCCAAGACGCCGACCCTCGTCATCGTTCCCCCTCCCTCGCCTAGCGATGACGGGTTCACCCCCGTCACACCAAGCCCGTCGCCGAGATTGAAAGCATTTAAACGCATTCGCGTGTCTCAGCTCCCGCGGGATGCGTTGGGCATTGCGACAGCAGGTTTCACGAGGAAGAAGAGCCAGCGCGCCATCGATGAATACGACGACACGGCACCGCTAAGTCCGCCGTATGACGCACGCACTCTGGGTGCGCAGTTGGCCGTAAAGGTCAAGCCGAAGCGGAAGACAATCTTTGGTGTGCTCGAAGGATGGTGGGATCTTGGTTTGTTAGAAAGGGGTAAAAGTTTGAGGAGAAAATGATGGAAAGATACACGAAGTTGGGATTAATGTGGTAATAAATGTTGTTATGTTGCTTGGTCTGGCGGGTTTGATTTTTGTTTTGTAATATTTTTGGGTTCTCCGTGGGCGATTTCCGCTTTCGCTCTAGACTAGACATTCAGATTGATCGGATTTCCAATGTCAAATATCGGTTCACAATATGTTGTGCCTCCTTGAGGGTTGGCGTCAGACTACTTCAGGCAACGAGAGAGTGTGGTTAGTACGTATTATATTTAAGTATATGTGATCTAAAACATTGAGTCATAGGTCATATCCGTGCCAGTACACGGAAAACTGCAGGTGTCCTCAGTCTTCCGCCGGCGTTACCAGTAGGCGTAGGTGTTAAACTAGCGGGAGTCGATGCTTCGCTTGAGCTAGTCAACGTTGACAACTCAGTCGAAGTAAACACCGCTCTCTCACTTTCTGTGGACGAGCTCGTCGTTTCAGTCACAGACGAACTCGTAGTAGTAGTCGTTGGGATCGAGCTTGGGAGTGAAGACGTTGACACTGCCGATCCCTTGCGGCAATCGAGCAGATGCTCCCAGCCCTCCGTCCACTGATTCTTCCACCAACTCGACCGGTCCTCTAGCTCATATAATCTGAACCAATACTGGGACCCTGGGAGATCGTGCGCGTTGGCGAAGAACTGCGATGCGCATTCGTTCGTGCAGGTGAAGTCCGAGGCGGCCCATTCTGAGCTGCTAGGGTAGTTGAAGTAGCACCAGCCAGAGCTGAACAGACGGGAAAAATTCACATCTTGTCAGCGAATCCCGCTTGTTCTCCTTAAAATGTTCGAGGGGGGGCAAATAGAAAATGTAGGCTTTATGCCATTATAACCTACATGTTCTTGGAGCACGCGAACGCATATTCATATTGAAACACTTCGCCCACGACAGCAACGGGGACCTCTGGATAGGGACGGCTAACCCCATACACGAGGGCGGCGTCACCCTCCTGGTTACAGACCTTCCTGATATTCTGCACCCAGGCCTCGAGAGAGTCGGCGCACGAAGGCACGCAGGTGCTCTCCAGGTCGTCTGGCCCAGGATTAAAGTTCGGGCTACCAGATGACACCAGCCCGAGCAGCGTCTTATCGCAGTCGATCGGCGCAGCGTACGCAGCCAGACACGCCGACGACGTCGTGTCGGCGAGATGGTTGTGCACGTAATACCACCAGTCCGTGACGGCGGTGTCCAGGCTGAAAGAGCATGATGCCAGGCGCAAAGCGGTCGCCAGAAGCAGCGCTTGGAAAAGACGTGAGGCGGAACGCATCATCATGTTGAACATGCGTGATTCAGGCAATGGCGCTCACAGTATGCTGGAGAGTTGAAATCCCGGCGAAGTGCCTCAAATTTGAGCCTCAAAATCAAAGAACATAATCGACCCATTGTCACGTGTTTAAAGATAATTTACTATAAGTACTCTGTAGCGCCACCCTGTCGCTAAAATGGAAAGCTTTGCCAGCGAAGCTCCATTTTAATACGTTGTAAATTAAAGTGCTAAGGCACTTCGATTTAAGTACTACGTATACGAGTCTACAGACAAACTGAGGGTAGCCCCCCCCTGCTTACCTGAGGTTAGCGCACGGACGGTACATAAGTTATTGAAGTAGTACTTAGCTACCCGGCTATTTTACATACGTTTAAAAGTTACCTTCGGTGCTAGGGCGGCTACGCCGCGAAAACTACAATTTAGCTATTCTTTTTAAATTCTTTGACCTCCGGGGGGTATGCGCTTCGCGCCGACCCCCACTCCGGAAAAAAAGCGAATATATTGCCGTCTTAGTCCGCCGTTCGCCCTACAGGCTCACGAGGCTCGCTATTCAAAATTACCGTAAAAGGTTTAGACTACTAGGTGGGCAAGTCTTTAAGCACGTGACTTAGGTACTAAAGTGGAGTTACCCTCAGGTTAGCAAGGGGGGGTTACCCTCAGTTTGTCTGATTCCTCTACGGATACGTGATATTCCCAGGGGGTTCCCCCCTGGACCCCCGAGTACTAGGGCCTTCGCCCCTAGTATCGAAAATTAAGCTACAACTGTCTATAATTCGTATTTAAACATATTCACTATTGCAGTACGCAAGCTATACAGTCAATTTTAGTGCGAATACGTTATAGTTAATGCCTCGATTTAGGGTTTAACCAATTAAAGCCTTGCAAAGTCCGTATAGACTAATTAGCTCGTTGCAAAAAAAACTTAAACTTTAGGGGGTTACCGTTAGAACTTCTTAAGCTCTGCCTTCCCTTACACTTAAATTGTCGTTGCTAATACGTGTTCGGAAAGGCAAAGCTTTCCTATAAGCTAACGTTCTATCCCATAATTTGGTCAACTAGACTCATCAGCGGCCGCGTTAATACGCCAGAATACGCCAGAATACGGTAAGGCGAAAAGAACCCTCGTATTATTACCCAAGTAGATAGGTACTTAGACTGCACTATTGACCTCGCGCATCCAACTCGCTTAAGCTAATCCTTATCCATATGATTGATTACCTATATAATAGTACACTAACTTACAGTAGGTACTGCATCGCTCTCGGCCGGTCGGCAACTTCCAGGCAACGATGCCCGAGACTAGTGTAGGTCTTCAAACGGTATGTTGTATCGTGACCTCTGCTAAATTCAGCTTATTCTTTAGGCCGAACCGAGAAGAGACCATGATAATGATAATCGTCATCGGGTTTGAGCCCCCAACCTAGCCGGCGGGTGCTCCTTTCAAAGGTGCCCTAGCCGTGTTCTCCGAGGTTGCAGTGAAGCCATTTGGCACACAACTGTACTTATACCTATCTCATTCAAATTAAGCTACTCTGGTTGCCGTCAGGCAGCATGACCTTGGAGCCGCAGGCACCGGCGATTGTAGTCATCAAGGTTAGAGTAGTAGGGTGACGGCGCCGATGACTTGTTGGCGAAAAGCTCGGGCACGAAGCTCCGTCAATAAATACGCAGATATAATTTGAGCAGCCACAATTGCACAAGTCACAATTGTAATTTTAGATTTAGATTTAGCTAGGCTGTAGTGTTCCTTCAGATCTTGCACAATATATCAGCTTAGACCGTTGTTTCATCTGCTCCCAATGGTATGAATGGCCCTTAAATCCGGCAGCTCAGCGACTTGATAGATTTCACGTGCGAGGCGGACGCATACCTCCTTTAGGTATATTTACCATTTATTTTCTACTGGATACCGTGCAAGATGAATGGAAACGGGTCTTGTGCGGGCTCGAAGGTTTGCTAGCTTCTCTCATTCGTAGATGTTCGAAAGATCAATGTGTTACACTCGGCGCTGATATGTTGTTGCGGAGCGGTTATTCCAGGAGACCCTTCAAGCAACCTATCAAGGCCTGCCGCCTCCGCCTCTGGTGCCATTTCAAGTCGCGATCGCCGAGCGCAGAGATAGCCCAACGACTGCCGAGTGCCAGGAATTCTGGAAATCGGCCTCGAAACACAGTCCGGCTCCGGTCTGGCCACCGCCAACGTCGGTTTCTTCGCTAACCGGTGAGACCCAGTGGGCACGGTGTTCACGAATACTAGACATATCCCAAGTGTCTCACAGACTTGGGTGTCATATGCTCTCGACGTATATCCAAGCCGCCTAGGCACTGCTTGTAGGCGCGTACGAAGCAAGCGAGGACGTGGTCTACGGCCTAGTCGTTTCCGGCCGCGATATGTCCTCTTCGATTGCCCATCGACCGCGACATGACCATTGTGCAGTTCTTGCAGATGACGGAGCGAAAGGTCGCGGAGACGTCCCGATACGCCCACTTTGGACTTCAAAACACCTCGAGGCTGGGGGCATGATGAAAAGCGGGCCAGCTCGCTCCAGACACTGCTTGCCGTGCAGCCCGATGTTGACCCTACAGAAACCCCAGATATGGACATGGAGATCGACCGAACCCTCTCGCAACAGGAGAGCCTGGGCTCGTATACTTGCTGGGTCGGATGTACGCCCCGAGGCGGCCAGCTAGGAATGTATGTGCAATTCCGATTGTACGAGAATATACATGACTGCAATCAATTGTCTCCATGCTACTCGATTACTTTATTCTCGTTTCCGAGAGATTGGCCTTGGCCTTGTCAAGCTTGTTCAATCGACCCGTGAGCTTTCGAGATCGCCCTCCTTTGAGGCTTACCTGTGTGCCTTTCCGACTCAAACTTGTCCCATTAGCACATAGTCTTAGTTGACAGTACCTACATAGTAAGTAAGAACTATTCGGTAGCAAGCGACCCCATATCCCCACTCAGCCTAGTGTGTTTCATTCTAGAGATCAACAATATTGCCTGCCTCTACAATCTTGGCATGCGCATCCCGCACGAAATGACTTCTTTTTAATCATTAGGTAGATCGGCAATCTACATGTTGAAACAAACGCCCTTGCATATGACGACATGGCAATAGAACGATGCGCGTGTAACTACAGTAGAGACGAATCCCCTTACGTTCAACCACGGTTAGATGCTAAATCAGCCCCTATCCGAAATACTTAAAGACATGTACCAACGTAGAGTACCATCGCACAGTGATGCTAAAGTACCTACTTAAGGGGAGATAAGGCGAGGTAAAGAGAGTGACCACTGAGACTTGCGACCGTTGTCTACTGGTCACACACAGACAGGAACATAGAGTCCATGGCGTATTAAATCTAACAAGTGTCATGAAGTGTCACTACAGTTGACAATTTCCACTCAAGTTTCGAAGAGAAATTGAGATCGATGGTCATTTTCATCAATCTCAAACGCTGCTGTAGAGGGTGATAGATTACGACATGTCAGATACACTAGTTAGGTCGCTAGATCTCCCGGGATTCGCGAGGATCACCCCATGTGCATCGGAACGCCACCGAGAATATCTACAGTATTCTACTTGTACTCTACTGTACTCTAGGCTACCTACAGTAATGAAGGGGGTGTTGTATCACAGACTAAGCCGAAATACGGAGTGTGATGCCAATTTCACTTGGAAAATGGTGGTAATACGAAGAATGCAAGCCCGAAAGACTACACCCAGATCAGGCAGTTTAAATATAAATACGAGCCAGGGGCGTTTCTTAGTGTACACGACCTGCCCGTCAGCCCGGAGAAACGAAACGAGGCGACAGGGCATTATCGTGGTCAGTCGTGGTCATCGCACACAGCCCCTTCATCAAACCCAGGATGCTGGGCGCTTAAGCTGAGTGGTCCAAACAGCTGACGCGCTAATGCAGGTGTCGTAGATCCGCCCGCGGGGTTGGATGATCGCTCTCGTCGCCGTTTCAATGAAACGATCTAGACAATCGCGCCAAGTACAATTTTACAAACAACAAAGGGCCAAAAGCCAACGCACTAGCCCCCCTATCCACCTTTGTAAGATGAGAAAAAGGTAAGCGGTAAAGGTATATATCATCATGGCCGATCCCATTTTAGGGCCTCGTCCTTGACGTAGAGATTTGAGAATCGCCTCATTTGGTTTTTTGTCCATCATTATCATTCGTTTCTGATAGCCCGACTCGGTTTCGAGGCGCTTATACACATTTGTTTTTTTTCAACGACGATTCACTCGTTCATTTACTTCTTGACGCCAGTACAGGATACATTCACTCTCATTTCAACAACCAATAACCATACTTATCGTTGAACGATAGGTAGTCTTCAAAATGAAATCTCAACTTTTGACTCTCGTGGCTGTCAGTCCACTGGCCGCCTATGCATTACCAAAACATCCTCGGCATCATCGCAAGTGCGGCGGCAAGCCACCAGTATCATCAGCCACAGCAACCATAACCACAGGCATACCGCTTTCTATAATCTCTACCTTCCCTGTTATCCCGATCGAAAGTCTCACTACCGCAACCGAAACCTTCTCAACCGACTACCTCACAACAGTAACTCCGACGACAACCGTAACCACGGGCTTACCACTGAGCCAGGTACCAAGCTTCACCGAGGTCCCGGCTGCAAGTATCCCTACCATAAGCGAATCCTTTTCAACCGATTTCCTCACAACAGTAACTCCGACAACAACCGTAACCACAGGCTTACCACTCAGCGAGGTCCCAAGCTTCACTGATGCTCCAGTTCAAAGTCTTCCCACTTCGACTTTCGCAACCTTCACAATCACGGCGAGCGTAGAAACTCCGAGTTCAGTTTCGTCAGCTGCTGCAGCGAGCCAAGTGACCGAAGGAACGTATCCCGCAGCAACGCAGATCGCATTCAAAGTGCCAGCCACGGAGCAATGTGGAAATGACGATCGGCTAATCCTTCCCGGCATGCCCTGGACCGTCGCCAACTCGATGTACAATGCCGACAAGATGGTGGGCAAGCAGTGCACCAACTTCGACGGCATTCTTCAGACTACAGATGGGACCAAGGAGGTCACGTGGACGAGCGTTACCGATGTCGAGCTTGTCGATGATACCAAGGACATCTGCAAGGGTTACACCAACGTCGGCGTTGGCGTGAACTTGAACAAGAAACTCAAGGACATCAAGTCGATCCCTGCTTACTACAAGTGGGATCGCACCAACACCGCCGGGTTCAGGGGTAAGTCCTCATGCCCTACGTCATCGGTCGGGCTACATATGCTAACATAATTACAATACAGGAAGCAACTTGTTCGACTTCATCACGGCGCCTACTGCCCATGACACTACGTCGACGGCGACCTCTGAATTCATGCTATGGATCCGGAACTGGGGCAACCAGGTCCCTATCGGATACTCTCGTGGGCCTGTCGCCACGTTCAACATGTTCGGTGCGAGCTGGAAGCTCTACGAAGGCAAGAACCCGGCCAGCGGCGTGACCGTGAGGAGCATGCTCGTCGACGAGAACTACAAGGGCGAGTTCCAGGGCGATCTGAAGGAATGGCTCGAGGCCATGGTCAAGAGGGGCTATATCTCGGACAACGACTACGTGACGGTAGGCAATGCGGGTACTGAGATCTTCTACGGGAAGTCTACCATGCATGCTACAGTTGCCTTGGATATCAAGGTATAGTGCCCACCTGGAGAGACGATAAAACGGTTAGAATGTAGACGTTCTAGGTAGAATGAAAGTTGTACGCAAGTAAAACCATGCACCCCGCCACAAGATCGTATGCTACTAAGCTCTACTGCGACATGGTTGTTCCCGTTGAACGTCTGTGTGTGATAGCGCTCTTCTCGCACTGGGAAGGCTACGTCAGCTAGGCGTTGCCTGGCCGCCTTGTTATTGGTTAGGTTTACTGGCACGCACTATCTACCGTCTAGATCTCATACTTATCCGAATATGAAGGCTGTATATATGTATATATGTCCTTCTCTTTTCTTTTGCATGAGCTATTCTCCATATTGCTCAGAAAAGAAGAAACTCAACGACACAAAAAAATCCATGTAAGTGCACGAGGGAATGCTGCTCGGGGGACGCGGAAGATGATCCCAACTGCTTTCAATAACAGCCTTCAGGCGCAACGGTGATTGTCTCGATATGGCGATTATCCGGGGAAATGGGTTGATTTAATCTTAATCTTGCTTCAGACACAACCCCTAGGACCAAGATTTATATTCGTAGTCCCCCTCTCTATCTACACTCGGTGCGAATTCGACTACCTTGCACCCAGCCGGTATGCGAGTGCACACCTAAATGGTGACACCGTCATCGTGCTCTTGCTACATAACTGACTATCAGGCGTGATTTGGATACAGATATACACAAACACCAGTTGAACCGAGTCCCCTCCCGGCCTCTCAGGGTCATTAAGCTGGGCATTTCTCAACACCCCTGGGAAACGAGGGGTAGGGTTGAGGAAAACGAGTGCTTGTATGGCCAGTCCCCAGGCAGACAATGGTGTGAGGCATACGTAGATATGCGAAATAATCATGAATACTATGTAGATGGCCTCAGGATTCTCCGGCCACGATGCTGGCGCGGCCCGGACCGGATACGTCGTCACCATACCATCATGCCCACCCAGGTGACTGAGAATCACCAAGTTGCTACTGGCAGCGTGTATTGTGATTGAATGTATGTTTCGTTTTACTATTTTGATTTACCCAAAGGCTAGGCTTAGACTGTATCCAGCTATCCATCCCGAGGCGAGAAAAAACAAAAGCGAAGCAACCGAACAGCGAACATACCATCTGCGCGACGACGCAAATGGCCCGCCGTATCATCCTCCGTCTCCGCCACCTGCTGCCGCTCCCCCTCTCATTCCGACTCACGCCCCACCTCCCTGCACCAGTCCGATCCTTATTCTCCAGATGCCATGTCCCGGCATCGAACCGACCCCGCGAGCCGGCCAAGCCGCGCGCGACGTCGTACCTCGACGGGCTGCGCGGCCTCGCGGCGCTCGTCGTCTGCGTGGCCCGCTACACCGAGGCGAACCACCCCAACCTGACGCCGTGGTACGGCGTATCCCCCAACCCGGCCCTGGCTCTGGCTCTGGAGCCCTCGTGGATCCAGCTACCCTTCGTCCGGGTGATGTTCTCCGGCCGGCCCATGGTCCATGTGTTCTTCGTGATCTCGGGCTTCGCGTTGTCCGTGAAAGCCCTGACGGCGGTTCGGGCGCGGGACTTCGCGAGATGCCACTCGATCTTAGCATCTGCGGCATTGCGCCGTCCGATACGGCTCTGCGGACCACCCATCGTCTCGATGGCGTTGATCGCCCTGCTCATTCGTGCTGGCTGGCTGTGGGGTGCCTTGCCGGCACCGAGGCAGCAGCAGCTCAATGATTGGGTCGCGGCCGTGTATTACCATATCATCTGGCCTTGGAGCCGGGATGCTCGCCTCTACCCCCCGTATAATGTCAGCTTGTGGACCATCCCGATCGAGCTGTGCCATTCCATGTTGTTGTTTTTGATGGTCCTCGCCTTGTCGCGTATGCGTACGGCGGCTCGGGTTGCCCTCGCCCTTGCCTTCGTCGTGTATTGTCTGCGCTGCGGAAGGTGGGCTGCCGCGGAATTCGTCGGTGGCATGTTGCTTGCAGAGGCGCACCTCGCGAGCGCGGAAAGGGAAATGCACGAGCATCTCCCGCTCATAAATTCGCCTTCCTATCTCAGCGGCCCTCACGGGAAGGAGATGAAGACATCCCAAAGAAACAAGCGTAGCTCGACGATCAATGCAGTGGAGACCATACTACATATCACCACTCTCACGGCGGCGCTGTTTATTTTCGGGTGGCCGAACGTAGACTCGTCGCGTACCCCCGGCATCCGTCATCTTGTGAATCTTGTCCCCGCAGCATTTAACCCGCGTGACCCTCGGGGCTCTCAGGATTTCTGGTTTGCTATTGCCGCCACGGGGACCGTGTGGTTGTGCGGACGCCTCACGTTTGTGCGGAAGATGATCCTTGAATCTCGCTTCGCCCAGTACGCGGGACGTATCAGTTTCGCCGTATATATCGTCCACGGACCTGGTGAGTGATCTACCGCCGCAAAATCCTAAATGCATCCGTTTACATGACGGTATGTCTACTAACACTCGCACTAGTTCTTACTCTCTTCCAAGACTCCGTGCTCGGGATATCCGCGGGGTCGGAGAGATGGGTTGGTAGCGAGGGGAGTGGGCTCCGAGGTTGGATCGGTATCAACACGGCCTTTAACCGGACCCTATGCTGGGCCAGTGGGCTCGCTCTTCTACTCCCGCTTGTGCTGGTTGCCGGGCACTTCTTCTGCCGGTTTGTGGACGAACCTTTTATGCGGCTGGCGAAGAGGATTGAGATGTGGCCAGTTTCGGATCTGGATGAGGTGCTGGAGCGGGAGATGAGAAGTCAAGAGCATGTCGAGGATACGAAATGGGTATAGCAAGATATATCGAACCGTTCAATTGAGTAGCGGATATGATTCTACTTTAGATGGAGTCGAAGCCGTAATAATATGTTTGTAAGCGTATATGATTAAACTTGTTTGATGTTGTCAAGACGGCGAGGCTCTCAGAGGGTTGAACTACAAAAAGAGTGACATACATGGACACTCAAGAATAGCATTACGACGTATTTTGTTTGTGCAATATAACTCGCTTAATTGCCTACCTAGTTACAACAACAGTTTTATACTAGGTAGCCTGAGAGGAGTTATCGCGGCCTCTGCACAAACGTTTCCCACGAGTGTCCCCTTTCGTCGTAACCAGCTCGCGGGCCGACGTGCATCTCCTTCCAGCAGCGAGCACAATACACGTTATCACCGTCTTCACAGCCGAGGCAGTGGACGGCGCCATCCTCGAGACAGACAACGCACCAAGACTTCTGGTCTTCGTCAGTAAGGCCTGTACGCTTGGCGAGACCTGGTACTGGGCGATCACTGGGTGCGAATGTAGGGGCTTGAGGGAGGCCGAGTGAATCGACGGCATCCGTGGGCGCCGGCGGGAGTGCTCGTGTGCCTGAGAGTTTCAGGGCTGCCATACGGGAGGCAATGGACGCCGCAAAGTCAACATCCGATTGGGTTTGGGTGGATGATGCCGGCGAATCTAGTTGATCTTGGAGCTCGGAGGGAACTGTGGGTAGGTTAAAGGGGTCGTCGTCGGGGACTTGGACAGCGCCATCCTGTGAGGTTTGTTTTGCATTTTCTCGTGGTGCAGGCATGGGCCGAGGGGACGGGGAGGGAGCCTCATTGGCCTTCTCCCATTCCAGCTCATCCAAGGTCTTCGCGAGCACAGAGTCCGCCTCTGTCGCTCTGATCTCTTCTTCGGAATCGTCATCACTACTACCTTCTCTATTCTCTTGGGAACTATCGTGGTCGGTGTTTCGCTCGTCTGCTTTAGTACTCACGATAGAAGGCTTGCTTAGTTCAGTCAAAAGCGCTGTTACTCGCTGATGTTCCTCCTCCTCGGCTGCCACCTCGTCCAGCCAGCTCTCATCGGACCTAAGATCAGCTAATAGCTCTTCGAGAGTCTGATCATCTGTATACAGGAGTGGATCAACATCGTCGGTGGCTTGAATGGGTGCAGGAGCCTGCTGTATGCCTGACTCTCTCGTCAAGGGCCCGATATCTAGGGTAGAGGGGGGCTGTGTGGACTCCTTAACGCCGTATTCCTGATCAGTGCTTGTGGAATCAATAGATTCGGAGCCCTGGTTGCGGAGACTCTTTAACCGAGCCGTCAAAGCATCTTCCCTAGATGGTGACTTGGCCCGCTCGATGGTGGATGCGGGATTGGGTCTGGCATTACGCTTAGTAAATATCAGGAGTATTTACACTTAGAGGCCGGGGGCTCTAAAACATATTTAAGCGGCAAGGTGTACATGGGAGCCCCGAGGCTGTGCGGAAGCGAAATCGAAAATAATGAAGACAAGACAATCTTACTTTGATGGAACCGGGCTTATTAGACTAACGGAGCTGGGTTTAAGAGCATTCAGCCGCTCCAACAAGGACTTGTCCGGCGCAGGAGGGTCGTCCATAGCGTGTCGCTGTTACTGTAATTGCGCTTGCGAAGGGAACTTGCAGGCGGATCAATGAAAGTCGGCAATGGAGATAAACCCGAGCGCGAAAGTGCATGTTGTGAGTACATCCAGCAAATGGGGAGCCCCGGCTACTCTGAGTGAGACGCGGGCTACCTATGTCATGGCTCGGTGTAAAGGTAGTATTGATCGTGGTTTCTCGCAGGCTACATAGATAGTTCGGTCGAATTTATGCCTGGTAGTCAAGGGGAACCCGACTATGTAAGTAAGCTGCGATAGGATACGATATAGGCTACACTATAGGTAGGTAACGGTCGTGATTCGTGCCATTACTGGGTACCTAAGGTAGGCATCGTGGATCCTATGTGGCGAGTGGGGGTTGCAGAGACAAGGCTGACTATCGTCAACTACACCGATTTCAGACAACTAAAAACTATGATATGATACCACAACGTCAAAAGTGTCAAGGGTAGGCATACACACTGCGGCTGTAGCTTGTGGATGTTCCCCTCATCTATACCTTAGACAGACGGGTGTTCACGCGGTGGTTTGGGGTTTGGCGCAAGCTTATCTTATCTTGCTTCTATATGGACGACCTTATGCCTACAGGTATGTTAGACCAAGGCGTCTCAGCTGGGTGCCAAGATGTTGTTTTAATCACCGACTAAGAATCAGCCACGGCCAACGGGGATCTGTAAGCCATTAGATAGTTACAGCCACTATTTGTCACCCCTAACGGGATTCGATCAGTGCCTCATACCATGCAACCGCGCCTCACTTATACTACTATGTACTAAAAAAAATGGAAGAACTGTAGGTAGTTAGAGGAATAACCCGGATCCTCGGATGAGAACTAGTACCGTCCTTTTACTGTATGTATACATAGTAAAACATTGAAGGCGGTGCTCCACGTGCTTGAAAGACCCTGGGAGCACGGGTCGCGTCCTGGCCTGGGTCAATGCCTCAATGCCTTGAATGGCGGGCTTCTGAAATCTCACCAATGACATCTTCCGCCACTACATATGTACCAGTCCTGTACCATGCCTACAATCCAATGACGAAATGACTGATAAACTAACCGAGCTACAGGTACACGCCTCCAAAGAACCTGAGATTGCCACCGCATTTCTGATCTGACGGGCAGTAGATAGCGTATGTGCTAAGTACTGTAGCTGCTGTGACGAGCAGCACCCGACCCATCGCTCGAATCTTGGCTTGGTCTTGGCAATGCCAATGGAGGATGTTTGTCAATGAGGTCCTTGGGGCAGTGCAATACGTGCAATACACTCATTACTGTATCGTGCATACCATACTGCTTATATGTACCTGCCCGGTACATTCTCCTGTATCCTGTACGTCACTATAACTAACCAGCGCTACTTGAAACCTTGCCGCAAGCGTCATAGGCGACACATGTACTACCCAGGTAGATATAACCTAGATCCATGCATCTCATTCAATAGGACCCTGCGGGATTGGCGGTATTTGAGCATTCACCTTCCCCTTCTAACGACCCTTGCTGATTCAGGACAAGTTTGCGACCAACAAATTCCTCTACACCTACAGAGACCTGACCGACCTGACCTGACCTGATTTTCCTTACCTGCCTATTTCTCGGCGCTGTTCAATCTTCACAACAGCCAAAAAACTCAACCATCGGATACATCGCTTTTATACATAGCGCATTGTAATGAAATTCTCCAACGCTCTCGTCGGCCTGGCCGCATTGTCGCGCGGCATCAACGCCGTCGCAGTCCCCGAAGCCGAGGCTGTCGAGCTGGACACCCGGACACCACAACCTGAATTTGAGACACACGCCGAGCGTTCGACGAACGAAGAACTATGGAAGCGTAAGGGCGGCGGCGGCGGCGGCGGTCGCGGAGGGAGTGGTGGTAGTAGCGGCGGTAGCAGTGGTGGTAGAGGTGGTAGCAGCGGCAGTGGGAGAGGAAGGTATGTGCGGTTTTATCGCGATGTCTATACGCGCCACCCCCCTCGACTGGATATCTTGGACAGTTCGCTAACATGCCGTTCTCCAGTGGTATCGGATCACCCTCCAGCAACCAGGGCGGCCGGACAACGACAGGGACCGGTCCACCACCTAAGTACGGCGGCGGATCATACTACGGTGGAGGCGCAACAGCGCCTTATGCCGCCGGGAGGAATAGCGCCAGTGGTATCGCCCCGGCGCTCCTCACGGGCGCTGCGATCGGCGGTATCGGGTTCCTAGGCATTGCATATCTGCACGGCGCGTGGGCGTACCCATACACACACCAATACTATTATCACAACACGACGACCGACAAGAACGAGACGAAGCCCATCGTCTGCGTGTGCGACCCCTATAACCCGTGCGCCTGCGACGACAACGGCAATCAAACCTACTTCAACAGTGTCATCGGCGACGGTTCTTACAACGGCCTCAACCACTCGCTTGTCACCATCGCTAACAACGAGACCACCAACAAGTTGACCATCTACATCAACGGCGAGGAGCCCAACGGTACCACGGCCGCCGGAGGTACCGAAGCCCCCGACTCAGCCGGTGCCAGCATGATGGCGCTTGCGCAAGCCGCGGGCTGGTGGCCCGCCGCTACGATGGCCTTTGCTCTTGCTTTCATAATGTAATCGATGCTCGGTACTTGATTGAAAGGGCCAGGAGTTGGCTCTCCAAGTTTTATGTTTAATGATGGACTACGTTGAACCGCACAAAAGAAATGCGCCAGTCAAAATTTTATACACTTTAGCTAGAGATATCTTTCATACTCGGGCTGACCCTCGTTGGCGTTGGGGAGGTTTTTTTTTTCCAATACGATACACAAATGATTCCGTCGCCTTAGCCTACTCGTCGGTGGATTGTGGGATTCTGTAATAACGTTGTTTTCACTATACTAAGGATTCTTGATAGGGGAAACGGCATGTGAATTGCGACACTACGATCGAACAGCGTTCTTCTCTGGATCGAAGATGAAAACTCCATAAGATCGTTTGTTGACCAGCAATTCGAACCTGTTCTGATCTTGTTTAGACCAGTGGATTTTACGTTGTCCTACGGGAATAGTTTTCGAAACATGAATATACTTGATACTTAGGAGCTACTTGATTCGTTCTTAATAGGTCAATGTGATTATGAATTTAACGACAATTTACATGATTTTGTACAGTTTAGAATAGGACATGATTGCAACCAATATTCCGGTAAACATCCGACTACATGTATGGAGCAATATGATTTGCCAGGCGCTGTGACGGTAGCATACTCCTGACGACACCACGCCAAAGTGTCATAGCATAACCGACCAGCTTCAGGTAGCGAATCCATCGTAGCGAAGACGAAGCAATCTATGCATCCATCTTCGTCTTTTCCTCGGCTCTCTCCTTTCGTCTCTGGACACACCAGTCGCCCAGTATCTTCCATATCCTCTCCTTCTCCTCGAGACGCAGACTGGCGGCGAGACCGCTCGTGCTCGTCGCGACGAAGATCCTGGCGCCTTCCCACGGTCCGTCGTCGACTTTCTCCCGTCTTTGCTCCTCCTCCAACAGTGCTGCTTCTTGCGCTTCCCCAACCAATTCCTTCCGGGCATCATCATCATCATCAGCCCCAATCTTCACAGCCGCGGAGTCGTCGTCGTCGTCGTCCGCAGGCGGTTTCACGGCGCCCATGCGCTCCGTCTGCCAGCCGTAGTCGAACTCGCCCCTGGCCAGGTTCCGGCGCCTGTAGACGCGGAAGATGCTCTCCCAGATGCTCTTGCCGACGACGCAGACGACCTCGGGCCGCCAGCGGCGGCACTTGGCCTCGAGGACGGCGACGCCGGCGTCCATCTCGGCCTTGCTCAGCTCGGCGCCGTTGCGGCTGGGCCGCGCCACGATGTTGGTGTTGCCCAGGTCGAACCGCGCCGGCAGCGTCCGGTCCTCCTCCGGCCTGCAGGGCACGGGCGTGATGCCCGAGGAGTAGAGGAGCTTCCAGAACAGGTTCGACGGGTGCGCGTACGCGTGGCCCGACCGCGCCGTCTGCACGCCCGGGTTCAGCCCGATGAACAGGATCAGGAGCTTTGGCGCGATCACGTCGACCAAGGGGGGCAGGTGGGCGTATGTCGAGGGAGGTGCGTAGGAGGAGGAGGATGATGATGATGCTGCTGCTGCTACGCGGCTACGCTTTTTGCGCGGCGACAGTGAGCCATCTTCGCCCTTGGGAGTTGTTCTTCTTGAGGATGATGGCGGGCCCGGCGCACGACTCGCAGTCTTGCGCTTTTGCACCGTCGTCCTGGGTGCGGGTGATGCGGCCTCTGGTGGTGTTACTGACGCCAGCGTGGTAGACTCCGATGAGACGCTCGTCATCGGGGTTTGCGACTTCCACAGCCTTGGACTGCGGCGCGTCCCTGGCGATGCGTGACTTGTCCCATTGAACATGAAATCCTTCAGCTGGAGACGGCTGTGAAGACTAGGTTCTTTGGATATGCATGGCTCCGTTGTGGCAGCGTCGTGCTCGCCCGTCTCTTCTCTCATGGTTCTCTTGTCACTTTGCTAGGATGATCTGGCTTTATTACGTACGCCCAGAAACCCAACCTTTTGATACTTTGTGTTATGTCGTTTATTTGGGGGTTGAGTATCGTTAATGACTACGTAACGAGAGTGATGGGAGTAGGAAGGTACGCAGTACTTATATCCTGATAAATCAGTTTACTCTAGCGACGATGTGGCTGAATTTTCTTTCAGCTTTGCTCAGCTAACCTGCCTGGGTGAGATACCTGTCCGTTTGAGGTGAACTTTCACTGTTTCTGGGTCTGTTCCTATTGGCTGAGAACAGGAGTCATGCACTAGGCTAGACTAATCCGCGAATGGATCTAATGCGTGCCTCAATCGCCTTCTCTAAGTGGATGTGTTCGTATTATGGACTAGACTCCTTCAAATATCCGATTCATCAGTGGTGATGATCATAAGTAACAACTCGCAGTGGATTGAATGTTGGAGGTTTCTTATCTCTCCTTTTTCACTCTTTGTTCGTGATCACCAACTTCGGATTTGTTAAGGTCCGGAGTGCCCGCAGAAGCTCGTATTGAAAGAGCTAGTAGACAGCCAAGTCGGAAGTTCAGACAGGGGTGTTTAATATAGGTATGCATTTACAATTGACTCTTTTTACGGAACGGGCCGTGGGTCTCGGGTGAGTGCTGTTTTGTTGTATCCAAATCACGAGTTGATAGAGTTGATATATGCGAATGAAACAATATCCTCGAATGCTTGAATCGCTTTGTGGTGCACTGTAGAGTACACGCAAACTGCAGCCTCGATGCAGGCCACGGTTTGCGAGGGTCCTGCGAGGGTTCGCGAGACGTTCTTCAGGACAAGAGAGCCAATCGCGACATCTGATGTCAGCCCGCAGCGTCCAGCGTCGAGCTCCTAGCCAATAGCAGGCTAGCACCTCTCCGGATGAGGGTGGCATGTTGGCCGGCACGGCGCTTGACGGGGCTGAGCGGTGAGACGTCACCGGCTTTTCAGGGTAAACCAGGCTATAACTTATGTAGACTGCGCTATCGACCGGCAATTCAGCAGTGGAGGCGGTGGCGTTGCAGCGCTGCGACAGGTCGTTCCAGGGCCACCAGGGCCAAAGGCTAGCCCCCTGCAGCTGAAGCTATCTTGGTACCTTGTCGTGCACAGTACTGCAGTGTAGCCCCTCCACCCCGCCAACAGGTGCAGCAGCCCAACCCACTTCGTCCCGGTTACGCTGGTGATTGAGCACCTCTCCAAGCTTGTCGTCCTATTTCTGGCGACGTGGCTGTCTTATTTCTTCCTGCTTCTTCTATAAAGAGTCATTATCCCGACTGGAGCAGCTCTCTGTCTCAGCATCTCTCAATTGGCTTCTTTTGCCTGTTGTTTTTTTTAACCCAAACTCGTTGGATACCCGGCCACCTTGGCATTATATAGTAGCAGTAGTAGCAGTTCTCCTCTAGCTTGCACCGAACGCTCACGGTCCCTTGCAACTGATAGCAATGGCCCCCCCTCAGCAGTTCACGGCGGCCAACGCTGCTGCCCTGAAGGCCAAGTTCGAATCTGCCGGACAGGGCCACATATTCACCTTCTACGACTCCCTCAGCGACGCCGAGAAGGAGGCATTCTTCAACCAGGTCCAGAAGATCGACCCCGCCAGAGTCAACAAGCTATGGGATCACGCACAGAACCCCCCGAAAGAACCCGAGAACACCGTAGTCAAGCCCCTGCCCGAGTCTGCGAGAGCCAGTATACTCGACTCGAAGCCCGAAGACCTCGAAAGATGGTATAACCTAGGCTTGGACCTCATCGGCAAGGGCGAGGTCGCTGTCATTCTCTTGGCCGGTGGTCAGGGAACGCGACTTGGAAGTAAGGCTCCCAAGGGCGCTTTCAATATCCGACTCGGCTCCAAGAAGTCCCTGTTCCACATACAAGCCGAGCGCATCCTGAAGATCCAAGAGCTGGCGGCCGAGAAAGCCCAAGACAAAAGTAAGGTCCAGGTCCCCTGGTACGTCATGACGAGCGGCCCGACCCGAACTATGACAGAGAAGTTCTTCAAGAAGGAACGCCTCGCGGAACTGTCAGACGAGGACAACGAGGCTCGGGCGCAGGGCAGGCCCTACTTCGGATTGGATGAGAAGAACGTCAAGATTTTCGAACAGGGCGTGCTCCCTTGCTACGACTTCAATGGCAAGATCATGCTCGCTAGCAAGGGCGAGGTAGCCGTGGCGCCAGATGGCAATGGTGGTATCTACAAGGCTCTGCAAGACGAGGAAGTGCTCGAGGATATGCGCAAGCGCGGCATCAAGCACGTTCACGCCTACTGTGTCGACAACTGCCTGGCCAAGGTTGCGGATCCCGTCTTCATCGGCTTCTCCGCCGAGAAGCAGGTGAAGATCGCGACCAAGGTCGTGCGGAAGCGCAACGCGACCGAGTCCGTGGGGCTCATCCTGTCGAAGAACGGGCGGCCGGACGTGGTGGAGTACTCGGAGATCGACAAGGCGACCGCCGAGGCCGAGGACCCCAAGCACCCGGGCGTGCTCAAGTTCCGCGCCGCCAACATCGTCAACCACTACTACTCGTTCGAGTACCTTGACGGCATGGGCGACACGGTGAACGCGCTCCCGCCCCACATCGCCAAGAAGAAGATCCCCTACTTCGACGTCGAGAAGGGTGAGGCCGTCACTGACGTCACCAAGCCCAACGGCATCAAGCTCGAGCAGTTCGTCTTCGACAACTTCAAGTGGCTCGAGCTCTCCGAGTTCGCCTGCTTCGAGGTCAAGCGCGAGGACGAGTTCTCCCCCCTCAAGAACGCCGACGCCCCCGGCGCCGAGGACTGCCCGACTACGAGTCGACAACACGTCAAGGCCCAGGGCAAGCGCTGGGCTGAGGCCGCCGGTGCGACAGTCAAGAATGGCGACGACGAGGGTCTAGAAGTGTCGCCCTTGACAAGCTATGTAAGTTTTTGTTGCTCAAATCCATCGTCTTTATTAGCCGGTGTGCTTTGTGTCTAACCCATTTTTCCAAATCTTAGGGCGGCGAAGGACTTGACAGCTGGAAGGGCAAGGAGATCACGGAGTCGACGATCTAGCGTGGCCAAGTGGATCTGTTAAAGCATACCTATTCATCACGTATGCGAATGATATGAACGAAACGGGAACAAAAAGGATAGGATACTAGGCAAAAATTAATGAGTGAATGCACACTGATTTTCCTTATTTTTGAGAAAATTCTGGATCGCCGTCCTGTTTAGAATACATTCGAGCAGTCGATTAGATAAATCTACTCGGATGCTTGCTTTACTCTTTGAGATTTCTCAAAGATACCGTATAAGGAATATCTGGGTCACCGCCAAAACGAGGTTGATTGATGATCAACCCCTTGAATGATTTCCCACCTGGTATTACGAAGCCCCTTTCCACAACCCTACCCTTTCTCCCGTCGAAACTGGATGAGAAAAGTGATATACAGGTACTTCCAACCATGCATTCTTTGCTGCTAACGACGTTGATGTCCAGGCATCATGTTAGGAGGCAGCCTACCTGCCATCATTGGGCTGTTCATTGTGTCGTAGGACAACTGGACCTGCGGCTGGGCTGGTATGGCGGGATGCCTTGTAGCACGAGGTGGGAGCGGAAGACGGCCGACCATAGAGTTATTATGATTATGAGATTGTGAACTATCGAGATGCTGCTGGGGGTTGAGGTTAAAATCATGACCGAGATTTTGGTCAGGATTATTGTAACCGTTATGACGATCATGGTCGCCGTGAATATCTTGTGGGTTGTGCGTATTGCCGGCAGTCAATTGTCTCGCGATCTCGGCGTCTGAGTCATGGTCGCCATCCATGTCTTGATCCTCGTCGTCTTCCTCTACTTCTCCTTCTTGTTCGCTGTCGCCGTCTCTCGGTTCCCCATCTTCGTCATCGTCCACTATCTCGTCATCCTGTCCCGCCGTGCCATCAGTATTGCGTCTGTGTCCCGTCTCTACCCGTGGCTTCCGGGTTTTCGCGCCATGATGTGCTGCGTTTCCCTCATCATTCGTGAGGACCCGGCCGAACACGATGTGCATTTGGCGGTGCTGCGCACCGCCTTTGGAGATTTCAACTAATATGTTCTTCTCTGCCGTCTGAAAATCCGTGAGTGTCAGGAATCTTGGCTTGGGACATTGTGGGATGCGCTGGCGCAGCATCTCAACGGCGCTCCGCAACCAGAGCATTGTAGCATCCGTTCTATCGGGTAAGATGGCATACCCTGCGCCTAGAGGAGAGTCGAAGCCGTTGTTGCTTCTCCCTGTGTCATTTGGCGCGTTCTGTGCGCTTGGTGTGCTGGAAGTGGGATTAGGTATGGGGCCTTCGCTGTTTCTGCTGCCAATGTTGCTATTGTTGTTATCCTCGGCAGCGAGATCATCAGGAGAAGAAGCAATGTTTAGATGGGGGTTAAGTTCGGGATTGATATTAGGGTTGACAGGGTCATTGGGTAGAGCCCGGCTTGGCGGTGCAATTCCAAAGCCGGCGGTATTCAGTACGCTATTCATCTCGAGGATGGGTAATACGGGCCTATTTGCTATGTGCTCGGAGAGCATCACGAGAATGTCAGGGGTTCCGTTAGGGCGCATCCAGAGATCCGTTGACCAGCGCGGGACCCAGAATGCGCCCTGTACCACACCCTCCCTCTCGAGTGTGAAGCAGAAAAGGTCCTGGCGCTCGACCAGTTTGTACATAATAGCCTGCACTCCCGTAGCACCGTCCTTGGCCTTCTTTCGGAATCGCTGCACGGCATTGTCTACGTCCTTGAAGGTAACCAAGGTGTCCGGGTCCAGTTCTTTCAGCTCATTCCAGATCAGCTTGATGCTCTTGCGCTCGACAGCACGAGTCTCGACAAGTTGGCGCTGCTGGTCCGTCAACTTGCGATGCTGCGTATGAGCGGCGGGTAGGGATGGGGGATGGTTGTGCTCCGGCACCAGCACCCTCAAGTAGCAGCCGTCGGGGCGGATGTTGCAGGCGGCCGAGAAGGGGCAGTCTGTCTTCTTGCTGGAGATGCGCCGCACGCCAATCGTGGCGGACGACTTGAATCTTCCCGACTTGTCGCATCGAATCACATAGCGGCGATATAGCCCAGTATCTTTGCTCTTTGCTTGGCCCTTCGAGTTTACTGCGAAGCCTTCACTTGCTGCATGCGACTGTACGAATCGATAACACTCAGCCCATGACGGAAAGCAGGCCCCATCTGGTGGCGGTGCCAGCGGCATCTTCCTGGACTTTAGATTCTAAGTGCCGTTTTTGTCCCTTTTATATGGAGGCGCGGTGGCCATGGGAGGTGGAACGACGCGTGTGGTTCAACTGTTGGGCTGAGCTGTGTGAGAGGGAACAAGAGGAAACAAAATGAAATTCTGAGGGCGTTTCTAGGACGGGACTTCCCCAAGACTGGGGCTGGAGGCTGGAAAGAGAACATGGCGGGTTTCTCCACTTAAAACAATTGGTTAGACCAATTACCTAGGTAGCTGCATGCTGGCCCTCTTTCTTTTGGGTTTGGGGCACCTAACTTGACCTTGGATATTTCCAGGTTTTGTACGTAGGTTACATACATGTAGGTAGTAGGTACGTCTCCAGAGGGTAGCTACCTACCTAAATTAGGTTCAATTAAATCTATAGGCAGGTACATATAAGGACACATCATTGGGTGTCCTTCCCAATTACCCTCCAGGTACACTAGATAAGTGATAATTAGGTGGCGCCTTATATAGGTACTGGGGTATAAAATAAAAAAAAGAACAATGAAAACACTCCCCGGGAAAGGCTCGAACTTTCAACCTCCTGATTAACAGTCAGACGCGCTAGCCAATTGCGCCACCGAGGACAATTGACGAACTTAAGCTAAGATAATGCCAACTAATAATACAATCCTGTAGAGTAATGGCTCCCCCCCTACCCCTCAAGGCACCATACTACCTAGGAGGAAATCGCTAGACTTCATAAGGTATTCTCCAAAGGTACCTAAGTAGGTTTTATACTAATCAGGGCTTCCCTACTCTACTATGCAGCTTCATCGATATGGACCTCAGGACCCCTTCCAAGGTTGTATACCTACCACTTACCGGGTGGTCTAGGTCGTGTAGATGGCATTGAAGTTGACCAGCACAACTTCTTTCCCTCAAGCATGAAAGCCCCCTATGTCAGTCACTACTAGTAAGACGATTTAGCCCATACCCGAGCTATTATGGTGTGCAAACATGAGACAACCGGATTTACAACAAATGCCTATTTCTCGAGCTCGGGGGGGAACTCCTGTCCACCCAAGAGAATAGTGCTGAAATTTCTATCTCATGTCGGATGTTTTCAGCACTAGAATCCCTTCCAGCATTGTTTGGCGTGTCTCCGGAGCAAGAGTTGTATAGTCAGGGACTTTCGTCTAGTGCGCCGCCTGAAGGCTGCCGAATCTGTTCATATTCTTGACCGCAAATAGTATCTATTAACTCCAGATTCCTATATAGAAAACACATGTAGCTGTGTACCAGGTTTCTCAAAAACCACGACATCCCTCGCTGCTTGAGCATAGGCCGTTCTGAGATGGTTCGAGCAGTCACGAGCAATAAGAATGTTATACAAACAGAATAGGTTCTAGATTCGCTATAGAACCGCAGGCGAAATGGTTAGCCCTTCTCGGCTTTCATGCAGGCTTTCTACGTCTGCGACATTCATTCTACTGAACGAAGGCCTTCTTTATCGTCTGAAATAGCAATGCTGATATACTCCCTACAACAAAGCCAATTAATAAGTTTCTACTATGGAATCTTGGCTCGGGGGTTTAGTTTAGTTATGGCGAAGAATCCGATGGAGACTCGAGGGGGTGGAAGCGAGGAACAACCCAGCCAGTAGGTATCACGGGGAAGTAGGTGAGCCTCAATGGTCAACAATGCCCTAGCCTAGTGTCAATTGACGCTATGGGTTCATTGGGAGAGAGATGCAGTGTAAAGATAGTCGGGCAGAGGTATGAAACCCGTCACAGAAATCACAACCAATTTCCAACGACGCAAATTTCCTGCTCATTGGACCGACCTGTATAGCTTGGGGTCACGACGCGTCAAAGCCTCTAGATAGTATAAATAGGAGTAGTAAAACTAAGATCGTGAGATTACAGGGTCCCCGCAAACCCCCACGGGCCGCGATGGAAAGAAGGCTAGGAGCCGGAAGGTGGTCCCTAGGAATGAGCCAAGAGAGCTCTGGCCGCAAAACTATCCTAGCACCAGGTCATACGGACCAGCAGAGATCGTGAACCCACCCCCTTGTCTACTCAAATTCGAAGGCTTTAAACAATTACCCGCCCGTGTGCTAAGTCACGATCCAGTCTCAGCACACCGAAACTCTGACATTGAAAGTCTCACATACTCTCTCTTTTCCTCCCTTTCGCCTCTACGAAGATCTATACGTAGATCGAGGTTTCCAATCTACAATACAACATCGCTAAACGCTCGTCCCGCCAATCAAAGAAACCAATTGACGCCAAGAGACCCAGGCGATCTATACTCTCCAGAGCTTCGGGTCCACGTCCACCCCCACTTTATGATCTCACATAACGATACATAATAGTACCTGCGATAACTGACGTCCCTGACTCTCCTTACTCGCGTTAAATCTCTGAACTTCCTTTCTAGGGGTCTCTTCTTGCTTGACGGAGACACCCTCGAAAACTCAATCTTCGGGTCCTAATTGCAATCGCTGAACTTAATCTCTTAACATCAGCCCGGTTCAACTATGCTTCGCTGGTAAGGGTTTGCGTCTCCTATGCTTGATTACTATTCTCTCATCAGCGAGCGGGCTCGGGGTGTGCTGCTGGCACAGAATACGTGGATATCAGCCTTGTCTCATATGAAATTCAGCATGAAACTAGGACGGGATAGCAACAAGTTGAAAAATCAAAGTCTGGAGTCCATGTGTGCTAATCGTTTACAGGTACCAACGTAGCCTCGCGGCTCGTCCGCTGCTAACGCAGAGTCTCACAACGGCGGTGCTCTTTGCAGTCGGCGACATTACGGCGCAACAGGTCGTTGAGAAGAAGGGTTTCGAGAAGCACGAGTTTGCCCGTACAGGACGGATGTTCGCCTACGGTGGTGGTAGGTTTCGCACCTTTTCCTCCCCTCCAAGCCTGGCACGTTTCCACTCGCTCAGTACCAATTGATATCGGACTTCCCTCATCATCATTACCACTGGCATCAAGCCTCCCATTCGACCCATTTTGAGGAAAGATTCATGCAATTTCACATATCCAATTACTAACGCACATACCCAGCCGTCTTCGGCCCCGCAGCGACAACCTGGTTCAAGATCCTATCGAAGCGGGTCGTTTTGCAGAACAAAAACGCCGAGATCTTAGCTCGTGTGGCGTGCGACCAGCTACTATTCGCGCCAACATTCATTGGCGTGTTCCTATCAAGCATGGCTGTGCTCGAGGGGACATCACCAAAGGACAAGCTCGAGAAGAGCTACTGGCCCGCCCTCTCAACCAACTGGATGGTCTGGCCCTTCGTACAGATGGCCAACTTCAAGTTCGTGCCCCTGCATCATCGCGTTCTTGCCGTCAATGTCGTCTCCATTGGCTGGAACTGTTACTTGAGTATGGTCAACTCGAAGTGAATGAGTGGGCTAAGCTTGGCAGAGTAAGGATTTCCGGGGTTGCGAAGCTTGCGTGCTAAAGCTTGGTAATGGCGGGGGCAATACTTGTGAAAATTGGAAATAGACGGTGGGAAATGCGGCTACGAGCTGATGGGTATACCAGCCGGCATTATTCTTTCATCCAGGGTTCGAGGTCTCCCCGGAGCTGGTGACTATAGATTGGGGATCCGGGCTGCATCATGTGGGCGTTTCACGAACGAGCGTGTGATCATTTTTCTGCTCGTCTTATGTCACTATAGAGTTATAAAATATTGACATTTCGATTGTTTTCACCCAAACAACATTAATTAGGCACGAAGGGTCCTATGTTCGGTTATGTCGTGAATAGTAGGTATAATATGCGGTCTCATTTGTTGTATTAATTCCAATATATTAGGTCGTCTTGTTGGGAGATGACATTCAAATGTTCCAGGCGCTGATTCGATTGTTTTCCAAAGATTTCGTGGTCCTACAAGATTAGCATTATTGTCGTAAATAGTCGCATCATATAAAATCGTGGGTTTGTCCAGTTTCCGTTTGAACTCCCAAGATAATCCAAGGCTTCGTGGCTGGTGGACCACCTCTTAGAGATTATATAAAATTGAGATAGGTGAAATCTCATTCAGTCATGAAAAAAGGAACTCCTTAAGAACAGGAGAACCCGAAAACTCCGGGTTTAGCATTATACAGCTGTTGTTCTTGTCAGTCTTTCGCGTTTCTGCCTTCCAGGTGCCGGTTTTGGAAAACGCCGGAGAACGCACTGCAAAAAGTATTGGAGGCCAGCCCTCCTTTTCTCCAAAAACTTAGGCCTGAACTTTGAGATAAGGCTTTTTGGTGGGAGCTCGGGCACAGCTGCCTCAAAGCCAGGGAACGTCCGCATGAGCCTCCACCGAAAATCGTCGAACTCGGAGTATCGCTTTCGAATGTACATAGTGCTCCCCTATATCACTCCGAAAACCGTCAGTCTCAACTACCTCTTAACAGCCAAGGTCCACGGCACGCGAAGAATTACTTACACTCAGCATTTCAACCCGTATGTGCCACACAACGAAGGCGCCAATGTTCGTTGCGCTGCCGTTGACGATGACGTAGTCAGCCACCTCGACGCTTTTCGCCCAGCATGCGCTTCCCCGATCATCGATGCTGCTGTTCTCATTGTCTCGCAATGTTATACCAAGGCTTGAGGGGATTAACGAATCGGCTGAAGCACTCGAGACCGACCGACCATGGCCTGATTGGTGGTCCTGACTATTGCGCGCCGTCCAGTATGGTGGGGATGTAACGGGCGATACTATCGGCGACTGGGCATTACTGTTGGCTCTCGTGCTCGCATTTGCATCTGCAATCACGTCCATATTGGTACCTAGGCATAATCTTGGGCCATCACTCTCTTGCGCCGAGTTCGGCGGGTTACTCTCCCTCGCTGCAGAGTCCACAGGCGCGCTCGTTTCACTCGACTGTGATGCGAAGCTCGTAAACGGCGGCAAAGGTGATAATGGAGATTCAAGATCGGTGTCCGTCTCCGTCTCTGTCTCGGTCGCCGGCGGCGAGGGTGGCGGCTGGGGCTTTGGCATTTGAGAGTCTTTGTTTCGGGCACTGTCGCCACCTATCTGGCCGCCTTTACGGTTACCCAGATACTGGGGGTCCGTCGCTGAAGCCATTCACCTACTCATATGCGCAGAGAGAGGCCGGTGCCCAGAGGGGGCCAGGTCGGCTGGCGGCGATGTTTCGCGGTGTTTGCGCCGAGTTCAATGAGTCGTAGCGTATAGCGTCGGCGCAGGCAAGATATATCGGATCCGATTACGGACGGTCGGTCGGTCGGGGTTGAAGCGACCGATAACAATGACTTTGGCTTTTTCTGTAATTTGGTGATAGGGTTGGGTTTAGGTTTGGATTTGGTTGTATTGTTAGGATTGGGCACCGAGACGCCGTATAGTTTCAAAGATGATTTGCGAGACGAGAAAAGACAGCATGGTGTTCGGCAGTCTTACGCTCGATACAGGTACCTACTTACCTACATGTGCTGTAAGCTTTAAGCTTAGGGGTATAAATACTGTGCGGTACCTGACCCCACGCGTCATGCCAAATTGCCCCCGAAGCTCTCCCCATAAAAGCTAACTGGGCCTATAACTCTACTAGTAGGTATCTAAGCAGGCATAATTCCGACCCACAACTGGGACAGGGTACTTGAAGACTCAACAACTTCTTAATGAAGTTGATAATAGCTTACCCGTATTGCTTACCTGTTGAAGTCTCGGGTTGTTGGCTGTTTCCCCGGACTGATATTTCGCCCCGTATCGACACAGTACGTTTAATCCAAACCCTCTCATTGCCGATTTACTATTTAAACTCAGTCGACTTGGCGTACCACATGAAGTGCGGCCCGTCATCGGTAGTCGTTCGAGTTATACCAACAAACACAAGAACCGCGCAGTGGTCATGCACGGTCTGGCTACGGCGACTCTCGAAATCTACTCGCCTAAGTGCCTACTCTATGCCTACCATACGTAGACATCTAAAGATGACCTACGAAAGCATCAATGGTACTGTGAAGATTTTAGCGTGTTAGTGGTAAGTAGTCCACTCGAGTGTGTACCTTAGGTCGGCCACTCCAGTAGGACATAGTTTGTGGTGTACACGTAGACTAGCTAATATATACGAAACGCACATACATGGAGTCAGGCAAACAAGACTTTTCCGACCACAGTATCAAGTACCATTATATCGTGTGCTTCAGGCCTTCTAGTGCTGACGAGGGAATCGTCACGAACCCGGGATCCCAGACACTTCGCCTACGACTACCTGGTTATATACACACAGGTAGTGTTGAGATGGAGGGAACGAAAATGGGTTAAACCGAGACTAGCAGCGAAAGAGGTATTGTACGCTGAAGAAGGTAGGCCGAGAAACGTTATGCAAGCAAGGGAAGACTATTCCTATATTGTCAAGCCCCGAGTGTTACCATTTCCATTTATTTATTTCCCTCGGTTGTGAAGCAGTGCTATTTCCTTCCCTTTCCTTTTCTCTTCTATTATCTTCTTGCTTCAGTGCAAACGGCAGCATAAAATCACAATATTTACAGCAGTCAAAGACTAGCGGCAGGCTGTTTGTTGTTCTCTCAGTTGTCTTTCAAACGATTGCAACATATTTCTTGGCAATCACGCCATCCGCAACTCCCGAGAGAACCATGGCGGAGTCGACGCCCTCTTCAGGTGACGGCCTCAAAATCATCCATGCCAGCTTGTTTCGCAGTTAGTTAATTTCTTATTTTTTTTATTTGTAGGTCATGGGACGAGCACTTCGGTAAAGAATTTGCCAAATACAACTTTTATTGAACGTACTTGGAACTCTACAGAAAAGCAGGATATTTACTAACTCTAATTGTCTAGTGGCAACTAAATCAATGGCGCAGGCCTATATGATACTCGGTTTCAAAGTCAACCACGCGCTTTTGTTAAATACAATGGAGACGAAATGGAACGAGATGGAGCTAGCCGCCGAAGCAACTTGGCCAACCGTGCCAGGCGCAACCCCACGACCACCCTTCAAGAGAAGAGACTGGGATGAACTCTGGGGATCGGAGTGGGACGTCGTTGGGGATATCGCCTCGCCCTTCGTGCCCGAGCTGATCAAAGCGTACCCAGACGCAAAAGTCGTCATCCTGCAGCGAGATTTCGACTCCTGGTGGGAAAGCTTCACAAGGAACGTCATCAACAGGATCTTCGCACAGCCCAGATCTACTATCGTCGGGTTCGTCACCTCGACGTTCTTGGGGATTCGTCCAGTGCAATCCATGAGGAAGATTATCTTTGGCTTCTTCGATGCCAAGTCGAGGGAGGAGATAGACGAAACTCGAGGCCGGCAGGTTTACGAGAAATACTTTCGCGAGATACGGGAACTTGTTCCGCCCGAACGCCGACTGGAATACACAATTGGCGATGGGTGGGAACCTCTCTGCGATTTCCTGGGCGTGGAAGTCCCACAGGGGGTGCCGTTCCCACGAGGTAATGACGGCGCTGCACTTGATAAAGTTGCTGATTCTAGGTATATAGAATATTTCTTACTCGCTGCGAAGATGTTGAGCGAAGGGACCGCTGGAAGGGTGTTTGCTGGGTGTGTTTGTGGATGGGCAGCATATCGCTGGCTGTTTTAACTTGCCATTGGACATCTTCTTAGAATGACTCTATCTTCTGCTATGAGTCTAAGGATGCTTTGAGCAATTGTCGTTGCGCGAAGGGCCCTAAATCCCTTTGTGGTCTAGACTTGTGTAAGGTACACTGAATGTTCTTTGATCTAAAGTGTCATGACATATCTCGATGTTAGCACAGGCTCTTAGGTATTTTCCGAAAATATCACTCACGTAGCACCGATAGTTCGATATGACAGGAATTCGCCTGGAAAGTCGTCAAGTCACAACTCCTCTGAATAATTCTAGTGCTACACACGCTGGAGCGTTTATTTTGCGAGAAGTAAAGCTTGTTAGCAATTGTGTTGAATAATTTATGAGACTAAGAAAAGGGGCGGGTAGCGCGCTTGGTCGGTGCAGTGCTCAATAAAGCAGACGGGATAGGATATTTTCTGGTGCGACAGACATCTATGGCAACACCTATTCGAAATAAAGTCAGGTCAATACGAGACTAATTGGAATTCACCACTATCTCTACGATCAGCTTTGTAGAAGAATTTATGAGTAAAGCCGCGGATTGAAACAAGGTGAGGACTATGTTTTGTGCCCGGGTTTTGCAGTCTACACAACTGGCACAGGACAGAAAGATCAAGCAGCAAATCTGACGTTATGATATGACTTGTTGCAGCTATACAACTTACAAGATTCCAACTAGAGTATTAAGTCCCAGGCGCGGCATATTGCAGACATACTCAGGCGTGCGCTCGTTGCTAACGGAGCTACTTCTGCATGGCTGGAAACAGCGGTATCTAGTAGACCGTTTTTGTTGTTGTTCGAAATAAGAGGGTAATGTGATGTTCGAGTATCTATAAACATCCCTCAAAATCACGAAATGTTTTCCACGGGAGGGCAGTAATAATCTGGTGGGAAACCTAGGGAGCTGATATGAAACTTGGGGCCATGCGAAAAAAAAATGTGAATCCCCCTCACGTGGCTGTCACGGAATACCGGCAGACTGGTCATATACCGCAATGTGAAACGGCTTCCAATTGCTGGCTGCCCATTTACTTGCATACTGCCCGAGCCCTACGCCATTGCGGGTCGGTGCTCACAGTTAAGGAGTGGGCGCGATTCCGTGCGTGTTCTTTTTATTACTAGTCATCCCTTCTGATTAAAGCTCGCCGTCCATTTATGAGACACGATCGCCTCCATTGTGTATGCTTAGCAGATGATCGTCACAACGGCTTAAGACAATGATTTAAACGGTTTCGCCTTTTGGCGTTAGGACCTTCGTTGCGCCAATAATCGCATCTCGTGGCTGAGGTGGGTTTGTCCTCTAAAAACTGACGGCCCGAATGTACGGATTGGTCAGCCATTGCGAAACCCGTAACAATCGACTATATCGATCAATAGACGATAGATAGGTACATAGCCAAGAGTCTCAAGATATTCCCGACAAGCATCCCCGTCGTGGTCTTTCGGGGTTTCCAAGGATGCGATGATCGCCACTGGACGATCAAGAGGGAGGCGTGACATTCCGGCACATGGCGCCAGCCAGCGATGGGACATCGGGGTGCTTGCGTGTATTTCTTAGCTACGGTAACAAAATTATTTGAGCCGCTGGCACCCGTGGACCTGGTACTTGGCTCGGGAGCACATATCCGGGTGTCTCAACCATACCTCCACTTGAATATTGTAGAAAATTAATTAGGAGTAGGCACCTCTTATTGATCGAACTCATCCCATCTAGCCTCGAAAATATCTGCCACCGCTCTTCAACCCAGGGCCAAGATATGCGGCTGCCCATCTCCAACAAGCGGTCTGAAAAGCCACACTGAATGACGCCGGTGGTCTACGAAGACTATATGCTGATCAACCACCATATACCCAAGTTGCAATGGGCTTCGAACCATCAGAACAGGAGCTTGAGTGGCAATTAGAGCATCGCGATGAGACACAGGTTGCCGGGCTCATCGCAGCTTGTGTTTCGACAGCTATCGTCTCGGTCATCATCATAGGCCTCCGTTTCCTCTCTCGACGGTTACTGCACGGTCGGCTCCGTCTAGAAGCGGATGACTGGCTTCTCCTCGTCGCGTGGGCGCTCTTCGCGATTTTAGACGTCTCTTGGGCTGTTGGCACAAGGTATGGAATCGGACGACACACGGTGGTAGTCACGAATGTCCGTATGGTTCAGATCGTAAGTCGTTTCTTCAGCTTTACCAAGCCATCGCATTCTCTTCGTCGGGCGCTAAGCACATAGCTAACACGAAAGACAGTTGGCCGTTATTGGCGAAGCGGCCTATGTTCTCGCCATTGCCTTCATTAAATTCAGCGTCTTAGCACTATACTTAAAGTCCTTCCCGATACAAAAATTCCGGTATTGTGTGTGGGCAGTCGGCGTAGTTGTGGTAGGCTGGGCTATGTCAGGTGCCGTTGTGGCCGTCTTCCAATGCACATCTATCGAGTATGTCTGGCGGCCGGAAGTTGAAGGGGTTTGCGTCGATTTTGGCCTGCGGAATCTCGTTTCTGGGATTATGAACGTCATGACCAACATTCTCATTGTGGCTATGGTGATACCTTTTGCCTGGAACCTGCATATTACAAAGCAGAATAAATGGCCTACACTGGTTTCCTTTGCCGTTGGGGCTAGGTAAGTGGCATCTTCCAGGCATTTAAACTCTAGCTCGAAGCTCTAATCGTTTTTGTGTATGGTAGTGTGTGTACCATAAGCATTGTACGACTGCCCTATTCCATCAAAGTCGGGTCGAGTGACGGGACGTGGGATGCTGCGCCTGCCTTCATCATCAGCGTCGTTGAAATCGCGGTAGGCATGCTGGCTATTTCGATACCGACCTATCGTCCGCTCTACGAACATGTATTCGGTGGAGGAGGATGCAGGGACAGCAACACTGCTCGTGCCTGTAGGTATAAAGAGACACTACACATGGGTCTCTACGGCAAAGACGCACAAACCGACGTAAACGTTACTTCGCCGGGTACACATATGGGGTGCGACCATGGCGGCATCAATGTCACAAACCACATAGAGCTTGTCAGGCATACGAAGAAGAGCGGAAGCTGGGTTAGAGTGACGGATGATGATGAGGAGGAGGAGGAGTTATGCGTGCCTGCAGAGCGGGCTCAGGCAGGAGGCTCGTGCAATAGCACGCCCCCAATACATCCAGCTGGTGCTTGATTTCGTGGTGGAAATAGAAATTGCAATTAAACACGTACATTGCCGAATTCTTTATCTTGTACTCTTTATTCAATCAACTTAGCTTCGGCTTGTAGAATTGAAAGCTTAATATTAATTCAAGCAATTTCTCTACACGCTCTGCGATTCGTTTCGTGCTCTGGTGTCCGATAGGTACCTATGTACCGCCTCCTCTGGGGAAGGGCTAAAAATGCAGTGCAAATTCCCTACATACATAGTATGTAGTATGGGGAAAGGCAGTACATATGTATGCACTCATATTTTTGTTCCGTTTTATTAAACGGGGCGCTCTATACCGTTTGAGCCGCACATTTGCCGTTTATTCAACTGGAGCGCTTTAAATCTTGGAGCGGCTCCGTACTCCCGTGTAAAAAACCAAAAGAAATTCAATTCCGCTGTACCATAATATAGTACCGTACGTACAGTACTGACTTGTTGACTCTTAGCCGCTCTTTGAAAATATCGAGTTTGATTTTGAAGCAAACTGCTTGAGCAGCTCCTTTGCGTTTTTCCTCTATGACTACCGTATGTCAGGAAGATGATCCGTTGCCCAGCATGTTCCGTATCACTTGCAGATTCCGGCCGTTAATTTCACCGGGCGTCCCGGCCTCCACGGCGATCCATACGTAGCTTTTTGGATGTTCTCCCTCTCACAAATATGTCCTAACAGCACTTCTAGAAATGTTACTTACTTTCTATGCATGTTTTGAATACGGAGCATGGATTTGCCTCCTTGTACTAAGTCAAATAATTGGAGGTCATGTTTGAAAGAGGCTAAAAACCATACCGGGCCGATTGTGTCTACCCAGCAAGCCACATTAGTCTCAACATACTAGGAAGATGGATGCTATTGTGTCTGAATACTACGTAGTACTACGTTACAAACGCAATAGATTCAATATACCGCTCTGGACTAGGCACGTGACTGGTGACTGGCTGGCCGGAGCCCGGGAGACAGGTTGATGTAATTCCCGGTCGGCTATTGTGTCGGCTCGTGTGGAGATGGCCGAGTCCCTCCCATATTAGCTCTGCGTCTTGGGGTTGGAGCTTCCCTTTATACAAATCGCCGATTCCTAATCCTCATTTACCCAACCATGTCGCTACCTACGATCGCGATCCTGGACGATTATCAGGAAATCTCCAGTGTTCCCTTCGAACAGCTACGGTCGGCTGGATATCAGGTAACGACATTTACTGACACTCTTGCGCCGTATAACTACCCTGAAACTCGTCAAGATGAGAAGGATACCCTCGTCAACAGGCTAGAGCCGTTCAATATCATTTGCAAGTCCACACTACGTTTCACCTCAAAACGAACTCAACATCTAATGATACGGCAGGCTCGATGAGAGAACGAACACCATTCCCAGCAGAGCGTGAGTAACATCGGGTGTCATATTCGCTCTGTTTTCACCAAATTCTTAAGGGCAGAAATCCCTCTAGTTAGATAAGAGTATTGGAAGCATTGCGTCCACTCGGCATTCCTACAGACTTCGTCAACAAAGGAAAATGCTGACTTATAATCTTAATAGTTGTCAATCGACTTCCGAACTTGAAGCTACTTCTTACGACGGGGGGGCGTAACGCATCCATCGACGTCAACGCTTGTCAAGCCCGCGGTATACCGGTTGCAGGCACGGCTCTGGACGCAACTCCAGAGCCTGGCCCTGATAGCACTACACAGCACTCTGCAGCTTTGATTTTAGCCCTCGCTCGTAACATCCCCCAGGATGACGCCATCATGAAGTCTGGAGGCTGGCAGACGAGAGATGCTGTGGGATTATCGGGGAAGATATTCGGCACTGTTGGTCTGGGCAGACTTGGTGTCTCCGTGTCCAGGATCATGCATTCAGCTTTCGGTATGAAAATAATTGCTTGGAGCGCAAACCTGACACAGGATGCAGCGGACGAGAAGGCCAAGGCCGCTGGACTTCCTGTAGAGGACGAGACTGGGGCCAAGACCTTCAGGGTTGTCAGCCGAGATGAGCTCTTTAGCATGGCGGATGTAGTTAGCATCCATCTGGTTCTATCGGAACGTTCGAGAGGCCTCGTAGGGATAAGCGACTTGGCGAAGATGAAGAAATCAGCCTTATTCGTGAATACGTCGCGGGGACCTATCGTGAATGAGAACGAACTGCTCGAAGCTGGGAAGAGGGGACTGATTCGGGGCATTGGATTGGATGTCTACGGTCTCGAACCTTTGCCCAAGGATAGCGAATGGCGAACTACCGAATGGGGCGAGTCAGGAAGAAGCGAGGTTATCTTGACACCCCATACGGGATACGTTGTGGGCGACAGCATTCGGGCATGGTATGACCTGCAGGTTGAGAATATCCTGCGTTGGCAAAAAGGGGAACCATTGAAAACGCTATACAAGGACAATGGGTACTGATGGACGACAAGGCTGCTATTAGGTCTTCGATGCACTTCCATCTGCATGCGCCTCTTAGGCTGGGTACGGGTAGGTGCCTTGGATGCATCAGGCTGGCATACATCATCCATGGATGTATGTTGTGTAAGGCCGGAGTGCATGAAGAGAGCCCTATAAATTAGAAGTTGCCCGAAGGTTGAATCAAGTACTAATGAAGGAAGTCTGTTGTAAGTTCTCTGCATGTCTGAGCTGTGCATGCACCCGTGACATACATATACAGTAACTGCTTTCAATGTTTGCGACCAGTAGGTAGCTACCTGGGTACTTGAAGTTACGTTTGTCCAAGACGGGTAGGTACTAAGTAGATTCATGAAAGTGCATCCTGAGATATCGTAGCGTTTCTCTACCTTACTATCCGTAACTGAATCAACGCGTCGCGTGGCCATTGATAAAAGTATGGAAAGAGCATCCCTCATCAAGACCCTTGAGCCGAACTGCCTTCCTTCTTTTCTTCCTTGCTGCAGTGTCATCCGTCCTTTCACTTCACCTGGGCACTGCGTTCTCCAACAGCAACAGCAGCACACCTGCATCTTCCCACAACATAGGTAACCTCTAAGACATTGAACATCCTGCCGAGCCCAGACCAACAAGCGGTAGGTTGTCCTTTTCCTCTTTCTCTAGCGCCGGCACGTCAAAGCCTGATGTATCTGTATAATCAATAGTACCCGCCTCACCCGTGCCCCCCGTCCCCGCCCGCGCCGGGCAGCGCCCACACCCTTCACTTATACCCTACATTCGGAACGTTCCCGTCCCTCTCCACACTCTTCTTACCATGCCACCCTTTCTGGCTCGAATTGCGTGTCAGTTTCAAATCCGCGCGGTGCCTCCACTTTGTTATTGACCTAAGCATCCGCCAGCTAGGGTCCGAGAACGGTAGCAGTCATGGACGCCGTAGAAGCTGTCCCCGGCGGCAGTGTGTCCGTCGGTAGCGCTCATGCAGCTGGTGGAGGAGGAAACGGTAGGTATACACACCTTCAACCCATATCCAGCCGTGCCTCCACTCGGGTTGCTGTGTTTTACGTTTACCTCGCCACTTATTCTACCACCAATTGTCTGTAGGTAGTTTTCCACCAAACATGTGTGCTGACACTGTGGTTTGTGTCTGATTCTAGGACCTTCCTCCACATCGGCACCTTCATATAACCCTCAGGCAACAGTTTCTGAGGGTTTGAATACCGTCACGGTGACAACCCAACTCCTACCCACACTTCCCGCAATTCCATCATCGGTTCCTGTTGTCATCCCACGTCCCTCTGCCAGAAACCATACTTCCTCCTCTCTCCTGCGTGGCCCAATCCCTCAAAAGGGTTCTGGGCAGGATCGCTTTCTGCAGCTCCTAAAGGGAAACGATCAATCTTGTTTGACCGCAGTCGCCCAAAGCAACCCAATCGCTGTGCCCACCGGCATGATTCAACGACCGATGACAGCCCAACGCCACCGTACGTGTCCCATTACCTTATTCTCTCTCACCCCATACTATATCCTACAAGGTTACATGCTAACCATTGTTGTCGTTGCACAGCTCCAGGCGTTACTCAGGTTAACCCACCTCTCTTCACACTCCACGCCACTTCTACCTATCCCGGGGGCCGGGAAACGGACCGCGCTGTCATAACCCCGTCTGATATCAAGGCAAAAATGTCTGCACCTGTCAAGGCAGAGCTTAAGGAATGTTCCTTAGCAGCTCCTAAGCAAGCCATTGGCGACGCCCACGGTCAATCAGGTCGCCAGACCGTGGGTGCTAGGGCCAATGGCCAAAACCACCCCGTCGCAACTGCGCGCCTCAGTGCGCAGTGTCAACTACGCCACTTCAACCCTAAGTGGCACGAGAGCTCAGGTCCTAATGGCTTCAAGTGCTCTGTTCAGCTGATCAATAAGGTTATCCATGGAGGCCATGCCTATCCAAATGCCCAGGATGCTAAGCAAGCCGTAGCTGAGAAGGCTCTCGTTTATGTCAGTCAACTACCATGTGAGGATCCGGCGGAGAAAGTTGCGGCGAGAATCAGATCTGCTGGGAAAACCGACCGCTTCAGCGAGTGTAATCGGCCAGGACGATCCCAGGTCAAGAGGGAGCCGATTGCGAATGCTGGTAATGGAAGTTTCCACGGCCAGTATGCCAACGCAGCTCCTGCAGATGCTAATGCAGCGACTTATAACTGGAATGCATACAACCACGAGCAAAGAGCTCTTCTTCACCGCATTCAGTCAGTTTTTGGGCGTGCTGGGCCCAGCCCTGCTGTTCTCTCCGACCCCTTGGCCGCGCAGGCCTTTCTGCAGGGCTGTAAGTAATTCTCGGAGCCATTTTCTTGTTTCGGGAACATTTAGAGTACAAGCTTTCCTTTTGGGCCAAAGCAATGTCAACAAATAAGACTAAAAATAGCGATAACTGACTCCGAGTGTTCTAGTGGCCGTAGGTACTTCGGTTCGAGTAGCTAGCTCAGTGTACGAGCCGTACCTTGAGCCACAGGGCCCGCCCCTCCCCGTTATTTCCGGTGAAATCTATCGCCCTTATGAGGCTCGGGAGCGATCCCCACAGCCCAACTTTAGTCGCAACTATAGGGATCGTTCTCCCCTTCGTCAGCGCACGATGTACGAGTCAAAGATTCGACGATCTGATTAAAGAACGCTGGAGATAGTAAGGACATGTTTTTTCGGAGCCCCATACAGTTAGGGGATCGAGAACTATGAGGCTGCGCCTTGGACGCGTGGATCGTTTGCCTGTATTCAAGAACGTTTGAGGGAAAATTCAATCCATTAAGGCCATTTTTGGCTTTCAGGTTGGCAGCTGGCAAAGGCAGGGTACTATGTTTGCATGATACGGTAGGGACTTGGTGGAATCGGGCGATTTGAGCAAAAATGATAGTGTGGAGTTCAGATCTTGCTCGGCATCCTTAGCCCGCCGTCCAACCGAATAACAGTCCCGTTAAGCATAGGATTTTCGATAATCTGTTTAACCAGTTGTGCAAATTCCGCAGGCTTCCCTGCTCTCCGTGGAAACTCCATTACTGTTGCTAGCCCTTCGAACAGCTTTTTGGGCATCACAGCAGTCATTCTCGACTCGAATATGCCTGGAGCAATAGTCTGCGTGCATAAAAATGTGTTAGTCGAGATCTCTAAGTCTTATATCATAGAAATTGTTAGATCATACGAAATAAGGAGTCTAAGGGATCGGGCACGGGAGGTTTTTATACACACCATACAGCGTATGCCATATCGAGCCAGGTCTCTTGTCATACTGAACACTCGGAGTTAGTTATCGCCCTCTTAAGCGTGATGCGCGAGGGTTTTAGAAGCTTCTAGGCATGATCTTGGCCAAAAAATGAAAGCCTGTGCTTTAGAAGTTGCTAAAACAAAGCAAAATAGCTCCGATAGTCACTCACGGTAGAGTCATAGAAGCAACTGCCCCTTTGCTTGCTGCATAAGCCACCTGTCCCTTCTGCCCATCGAAAGCGGCTACAGATGCCACCATGATGACGATGCCGCGCTCCAGATCATCGCCGGCTGGTTGGGTCTTCGCCAGGTGAACGAGGCATTGCCGCACCAAATCCACGGTGCCGCGCAGATTGATATTAACTACAAAGTCAAAGCTGTCCAAGCTAAAGGCATCGCCGTTCCTATCTAATATCTGTGTAATTAATTAGTTCGTGCATTTGATGATATCAGCACAGTGGTAGCGAAAGTCCGGTACCGTTGAAGGGTTGCCGACACCTGCGGCAGGTATGATGCCGCCCATCGGCTTTCCCGTCTTCTCAATCCATTCTACGACACCTGTGACTGCAGCGGCGATGCTCTCGGTCTCCAAGACATCGCACACAAAGAACTTGCCAGCGCCCTTTGGTAGCAGTTTGACAACTTCGGCTCCGAGCTCTTCGTTTAGATCTAGAATAGCAACATTGCCTTCGCTGCGGCAGATTTCTTCCACGGCAGCTTGTCCCAAGCCCGACGCCCTGGTGGAATAGTTAGTCTTAGTGGCTTTTCACATGTGATTGTAGTAATCTGGGAGTGGGAAGCATACCCGCCTGAGACCACAAACGTTCTGCCCTCAATCTTCATTTTGGAAAGCCTAGTATGGTGTAACAAGAAAAGACTACGAGTGGCGGATTGTGAGGCGTCCTGCTAATTTAATAATCGAGATGATGGGGAACAGGTATTACCAGCTACATTTGAAGTTGAAGTCGGTGGTAATATAGAGCTTCGCGGCCTATTGGACGGAGCTCAAGCCGAGAACCAAATGAGCCGCGGCATGCAGCAGGCCTATTTCCTGTCACCTGGACACCCATGTTGTCAGGTCTTACGGCTGGTCGGGGTGGGTACCTGCTGATGTACCTGCTGATACTTGCGCCGCTGCAGCGTACCGCCAGCCTCTGCTTAATCTTGATCCAGATCACAGTACTGTAGGGTACTACACTACATCATCATGTCCGGTAGAGGTACATAAGGTAACATCATTGATAACGTAACCCGAGACCCCAGTCAACATGATAAGCTCGTGAGACAACTTCTTAGGCGCATTCAGGCCTGTTGATGGGCAGCTTATTTTGACAAATAAATTCAAACCCCCAGAGTCAACCGCAAACCTCTACCTTCATCCCTGTCTTACTGCTCCGTGCAACTTCGTATCTTGATTTTGCGACTCCGCCCACCAAGTCCAGAGCGAAAAAGGAGCCGAACCCGGAGCCGCTAAGATGACACGCCCGCGACGCTCCTCCGTTGCGAGCGAGGAGAGCACGGTTACGGCGGGCGACCAGGTACGCCAGCCTTCCCGACACCGCCCGGCAGTGAGGGGTCATAGTTGACTCAAGACTAGGAACTGGGGAGCATGTACGATTATCTCGCGAAGATAATATTGTTGGGACCCAGCGGCACCGGAAAGTACGTCTCTTTCTCCAATATCACCAACCTCAAACAGCGTTTCCCACATCCCGCCGGCTGCCTCGGAATGCTGCGTGCTCGGCTGTACTGTTTCGACAATGGCCCTGGGGCGAGGTCGATAGTCTACAATATCGATGCTGTGTTCGACATCCCCATTTGAGCACGCTATTGACAAGAACCCGACGTCGCAGGTCCTGTTTACTACACCGTTTTGTAAAGAACGAATGGCGTGTCCTCTCTTCGCAAACGATCGGGGTTGAATTCGCGAGCAAGATCATAAAAGTTGGCACCGGAGCGCGGCGGAAAAGGATAAAGTTGCAGGTATTCAGCCCCCATCATGGTGACGGGTGCTCCGTAGTGTAGTGGAGGGGCTGACTGAGTGTAGCTATGGGACACAGCAGGCACAGAACGATTCCGCTCTGTTTCGCGATCCTACTATCGCGGGGCGGCCGGCGCCATCTTAGTCTACGACATCACGTCACACAACTCGTTCCGCGGGCTGCAGCCTTTCCTGAACGATGCGCGGGCCCTCGCATCTCCGAACTTGACTCTTCTACTGGCTGGCAACAAGCTCGATCTCGCTAACGACTCTCTTATCGACACGAGTATACCGCCACCGACGCCATCCAGCATAGGTTCGAATTTTCCCTACGGCACGCCAGCTAGCACGGCAAGCACAGGATTAGGTGCTCAGTTGCGGGCCACAGTAGCCCCCGAGGGCCGCGAAGTATCCCCGGAAGAGGCCTCACGGTGGGCCAGTGGTGTTAACGTACCAGTCACGATGGAAGTCTCGGCATTTTCTGGCGAAGGGGTGGATGAAGTATTCGGGCGATTAGCACGCATGATCCTGACCAAGATAGAGCTTGGCGAGATCGACCCCGACGATCCCATGAGTGGGATACAGTACGGCGATGGTGGTATGTGGCACGCCGGCGCCAGCGACGGCGCCAGCATTAAGAGTTCGATGACGGCGGACGAGATCGGTCTTGGAGGCGCCGGGGTGCGAAGCAGGAGAAGAGGGAAGAATCGCAATCCGAATTGGGGAATGCGTGAATGGGAGGAGGTCTTCACGCTTAACCGTGGGCGTGGCAGAGGCAACTGTTGCTAACGAGATCGCATTCTCTGATGATCATGGCACGCGGATGGAAGAGTTGGCCTCTGGCTGGCCTGGGGGGCCTACCAAGGTGGGTTGGACAGTATATGGCAAATGAGCGTGTGGTGTAATTGGGATCGTAAGCGATATTTTTGACTGGAAATGAACGGATTGGCGCCTTCGGACATATGAGATACCTACGACTACGAACCGCATCTGGGTTGTTTCCAGAACCATGCAGCGCACTCGTTCTTCGGCGTTCGGGAGACAGGACACGGGACATACATTGCACAGACTACGCAGACTATGGATCTTTCCTATTCAAATGGGCGTTTTCTATTGACCCTTCGAAGGCGGAGTTGGAGTTGTCGATAGAACAGAGCAGGGCAGGGCAGAGCAGAGAAGAACGGCTCATCTACATACCTAATTACGAAATTTCCTACCTATTAGATACCTTAACTTGATCGACGCCAGTCCTTTCCCATTTGCCTACGGTGATCTTGTTTATAACCAGTGACTTTTCCGGAGAGACCCACGCTTGTTGAGTTGCAGGCGACGAGATAATACGTTGAAGCGATTGACGCGAACCTTAGGAGATGGCTGGTCATAGCCAGTGAACTACCAGATATTAAGAGGCCGACACCGAATGCATCGCAGCCCAGAGCGGCCAAATCTAGGTATCGTTTTCTTGTCACTGTTATTCATTCGGGGGCGTAGATAGTCTCCCTTTCACTGGCAGCTTATATTTTCTCACGGTACGTTCTGGATGGCCTGTTGACCATGTTTTAAAGCATGTCCAACCCTCTCGAGACTCTGTATCTGAAATGCGGGATTCTATGACAGCTATTCCCGAAAGGGTGACGGAGGACGCTGCTCCGTGATTTGCCGTCCTATTCAGAAATTAAAACTGGGTACGCTACTACCCGCATGGACTCCATTGATACAGTAATGTGATCTTAATCTTTAAGATACATACTGCCGTACATATACAGAGCTTAGTACAGATCACGATTCTATTCGTCTAGCTATATATTTATGTTGTATATAGTAGTATAAGTTTTGTCTGTGAGTTAGGATATGAGATTTTAGGAGAAGCTCTCTGGGCATCTTTGGTTTCCCGCTCGCTGCTTTGGTATGTGGGTAGATGTTCATCAGCCAAGCGCTCCTCCGAGATTTGCTAACCGCGGTGCTGTGTCACTTTTGTTGAACCGGACTTATGCCAGGACCCTACATTAGGTACCTACCTCAACTACCTATTTTAAGGCATGCACCGTATCCGCTGTGGAGGCGATTTGGAGCCCCAGAAGTTGCGAGTTGCGAGATCGATCTCGGCGGGAGGTAGACCGTTTCGAATGGGGCGTTGAGGCTTTCTACTTATGATATTCGTGGTTGCTTTTATGTCTACTGCCTACAGGATGTCGGCATAAAAGGACACTCTCGCTGTAAACGGCGTCCTGCGTGGCTCTTACTTTTAGAATTCGTGGGTAATCTTAACTGCATCCTGATTGTCGTTCTAATTCCTTCTTTCATGGTCGGGTTACCCTCAACAATAACCCCCGCCATCATGGATCCCCGCATTGTCGTCCCTATTGACAAGCAATGGGAGTTCAAACAGGCCGACAGAGACGACGATACATATCTACCTGTTTCCCAGTTCCCGACCAACGTGCATCTAGACCTGGTCGCCCACAAGCTAATACCGGATCCATACATTGGCAAGAATGAGCTCGATGTACAATGGGTCGGCGAGAAGGTCTGGGTCTACCGGACCAAGTTCGCATCCCCCCGTGCCACGGGACCGAAGGCAGTTATTGCTTTTGACGGTCTCGACACATTTGCTACCGTCGTGCTAAATGGCAAGACGATCCTCGAAACCGAAAACATGTTCGTGCCCGAACGTGTGGATGTCACGGACGTACTGGCCAAGGCAGGCGAGGAGAACGAGCTCGTCATCACGTTCGACAGTGCGTATCTCAGGGGCTGGAAGCTTGTTGAGAAGTATCCTGATCACAAGTGGGGTTGCTGGAACGGCGACAGCTCAAGGTTGGCAGTCCGAAAGACTCAGTACCATTGGGTAAGTCGCATAAAGATATTGAGAACCACGATAATATTTTTATAGTCGGTCAACTGACATTGCTAAATGCAGGGATGGGATTGGGGCCCGACGCTTCTCTCATGCGGGCCATGGCGGCCGATCAATCTCGAGATTTACGAGTCGCGGGTTAGCGATCTTTGGTGTGACATCGATGTTGATAAATCTCTTAAGGGGGCTACTGTCGTCGTCCATGCGCTCATCGAAGGCAAAGCTTCAAAGCTGCGTCTAGATATCTCACTCGACGGCTCGCTCGTGGCTAGCCAAGAGATTGAAGGCGGCTCCAGTGCCATATTTAGGATCCCCGACCCTGAGCTTTGGTATCCTGTCCGATACGGCAAGCAGCCATTGTATACTGTGAAGGCAACAGCAGTTCAGGACGGCAAAGACTTAGACAGCATAACAAAGAAGATTGGCCTGCGGCGAGCCGAACTTATTCAAAGACCACTTAATGGACAACCCGGCACTTCATTCTTCTTCGAGGTTAATGGCATTCCCCTCTTCTGTGGCGGCAGTGACTGGATTCCTGCCGACAACTTCGTTCCACGCATCAGCAAGGAGAGGTATCATGACTGGGTTAAACTGGTGGCTGACGGCAATCAATTCATGATTCGTGTATGGGGAGGCGGCATCTACGAAGAACAGGCCTTCTACGACGCCTGCGACGAGCTGGGCATCCTGGTGTGGCAAGATTTCATGTTCGGATGCGGCAACTACCCTGCGTGGCCAGAACTACTAGCCTCGATCAAGCGTGAGGCGGAGGAGAACGTCAAGTTGCTTAGACACCATCCGAGCATCGTCATTTGGGCTGGAAATAACGAAGACTATCAATACGCCGAGAGCGCGAGCTTGGAATGGGACCAGAACAACACGGACGCCGAAAGCTGGCTGAAGACAGACTTCCCAGCCCGCTATATCTACGAGAAGATCCTGCCAGATGCGTGCCGAGAGTATTCTCCATCAGTATACTACCACCCAGGCAGCCCATGGGGTGGTGTTGACACGCGCGATCCGACAGTGGGCGACATCCACCAGTGGAACGTGTGGCACGGAACACAGGAGAAATATCAGAATTTCGATAAACTAGTGGGACGGTTTGTGTCCGAATTTGGTATGGAGGCATTTCCCTCCGTGAAAACGATCGACGCGTACCTACCGTTAGGTAAAGATGACCCGGACCGGTACCCTCAGTCGTCGACGATCGACTTCCACAACAAGGCCGACGGCCACGAGCGCCGCATCGCACTGTACCTTGTCGAGAATATGCGGTATGCGCCGGATCCGCTCGAGCAATTCGTCTACTGCACCCAGCTGATGCAAGCCGAGTGTCTTGCATCTGCCTACCGGCTGTGGAAGCGCCAGTGGAAGGGGCCGGGTCGCGAATACTGCGCTGGCGCTCTGGTGTGGCAAATCAACGATTGTTGGCCTGTGACATCCTGGGCTATCTGCGATTACTATCTGCGGCCGAAACACGCATATTATACCGTGAAGCGCGAGATGGCACCCCTGAGCGTCGGGATAACTCGCCGTGAACACCACCATCCGAACCCGGAGAACAAATACTCCCGCATCGGCGGCACGACACAAATACAAATTGAGATCTGGGGTAGTAATCTTACGCTCGAGGATCTCGAGGTCGACTGTCTCGTTCGTGCATGGGACGTCGAGACAGGAAAGGAAACGTATACACAAATCGTTCATAAAGGACTGCTCTTGCCCAAGAACCAATCTACTGAGGTGATAGCCATGGGCGTGCCTGTGCAGAAGAAGGGTGATGAGGGACGCACGGTCGTCGCAACATACCTGCTTGACTCATCCTCTGAAGACCCCAAGGACGGCGTGACACCTACGCAAATGGGCAAGAAACAGCTTGCACGCTACGTCAACTGGCCCGAGCCTCTCAAATATCTACACCTTCAAAAGCCAAAGCAGTTAAAGGCGGAACTGAGTAAGGATGGTAAAAGTGTAGCGTTAAGCGCTGAAGTGCCCGTGAAGGGCGTTGCCGTTGAGTCTGAAGATGATGCTGTTCAGTTCGAGGATAACCTCGTGGATATCGTGCCGGGAGAAACGGTGAGGATCCCCGTCCGTGGTGCAAGTGAGGGGACGACGGTTACGACAAGGTACCTAGGAATGATATAGGACACTGGCCGAGAATGCCAGGAGGGATTATTGTTCGGATAGCTAAGAAATAGGGAGAATGTTGCTTAAGATCCGGATTGCTGTAACTGCGTAGGGGCGAGAACTAGTGTCGGCATTAATGGATACAAAATTTATCACTTTACTCGGACATAATCAGTCGATTGTCATGCCAGGCAAAACTTGCTTAAACTTCGCTTGAGTTACTATATAGGCAGGGTATAATGTTGCACTGGTCGACAAGACTATCGATCGTATGATGTATGAGGGACCACAAAATCGCACCCTGCCGCGACATTGACATATATATACCATATTGAGTGCCTATTATTACACTCGGACCCCTTATACAAACTCTCCAATATCGCTAAAAGAAACGCCTCATCGCCGTTCACAACAACAACAACCGATTCGCAAAGAACCCTACGCTACTTTCTCGTTGGGACCGCCGATCAGGATCTTGATGACCTCACCCTGTTTGACCTTATTGAAAGCCTTCTCGGCGTCCTTGAACGCCACAACCTCACTGATCAACTTCTTCACCTCGACCTTGCCGCTGGCCACAAGCTCAACCGCGAGCAGGTAATCCCCGCTGCCGTACCGGAAGCTGCCCTTGGCCGTGACCTCCTTCAGGCACAGGGCCATGATGGGGAAGGTGATGTTGTCCCTGCCCATGCCGCCCTGGACGTAGGTGCCGCCGTTGCGCACCGTGTGCAGGCTCGTCTGGATGCTGGGCTCGGCACCGCTCGCGTCGATGACGACGTCGGCGCCGTCCGGCAGGCCGGCGAGCTTCCGGATGTTGGCGGCGTTCTCCTCGGCCGGGACGCGCTGGCTGACGTACGCGTGGGTGGAGTAGAAGGACGTGGTGGCGAAGTCGAGCTTGGACGGGACGATGTCGACGGACACGACGACCGAGGCGCCGAAGGCCCGCGCCACGGCGGCGCAGAGCAGGCCGACGGGGCCCGCGCCCATGACGACGACGGACTGGCCCGGCGTCACGGCGGCCTGGCGCACGATGTGCACGGCGACGGCGAGCGGCTCGACCAGCGCCCCCTCCTGCAGCGACACGCCGTCCGGCAGCCGGTAGCAGAAGTCGGCCGGCGCGGTCCAGAACCCCGTCAGCGTGCCGTCGTGCGGCGGCGTCGCGGCGAACCGCATCGCCGGGCACAGGTTGTACCTGCCCCCGAGGCAGGGCGCGCACCGACGGCACGGGTAGCCCGGCTCCAGCGCGACGCGGTCGCCCGCCTGAAGGCTCGTCACGGCCGAGCCCACCTGCACGACCGTCCCGGCGGACTCGTGGCCCAGCACCATCGGGTCCTTGACCACGTAGTGCCCGATGGCGCCGTGCTGCCAGTAGTGCACGTCCGAGCCGCAGATGCCCGTGTAGTTCACGGCTACCAGGACGTCGTGCTCGCCTTGGAGCGTCGGTGCGGGCCGGTCGACGAAGGCTACATCGTGGGGCTTGTTGAGGATGAAGGAGAGGTTCTGGATGGGTTGGCGGTTAGAAAGCGTGGTTTTCGCGGGGTTGAAAGGGGGAAGGGGGGCTCTGGATGATGGGCTTGGGAAGGGGAAGGGGAAGGGGACTGGGTGGTACACACGCTGGCCGTCTTGGGATCAATTGCCATTGTGGTATGATACCTAACAAGACTTGGAATGAGAGATAGGAGGGAGTACAGCGGTCTTGGATCTACTTTTGCTTCTTCGGTGTTCTTAGGTTTCCCTTCTCCGAGTCGGGTGCCAAGAGACCGAGCACGATGTCGATGACGATAACGGTTTCACACAAGCAAAGACAAGCAACACTCTTCAGTCTGAGGATGACACTGTTTTCTTTCTTCAACTACCACACTTTTATATCACGAGGAGGGGAGCCACCGACCCTTATCAGCACTGGTCAATGGCACTTGATAATTTTTTTCTGGTTTCTTTTGCTTTCTTCCCCATCGCAGCGCCTTCGGAGCAGATTCTCGACGGTGACTTGTTCACCTGATAAGCTATGACTTACACGATGGCGGGGCAGGGGATGCCTAGGTAGCAAAGAATGTCGTAATAGCTACTTTACCGATCAACGCTGCGTCTCTAATTTCCAATGGGGTGGGGGAAGCTAGAATGTGGGTTGGCGGGTTGTCACGCTGAATGAGAATTCGAGGAGCTACTATGCACACTAAACCTCTCTGCGGGTGCTAGCTCATGTGGGTTGGATACCTACTTTAGCCGCCTGCTTTATCCGCACCAATCGACTTGTTCTCGAATATCTGTATTTTAGAAGCTGTTGAGATAATGGTACTTACGTATATACCTCTGGTAGCCGCCGGGGCCTAGTGAAAATCACGATGCCAGACTAGCTTGTTTCTAACTAACATTTATGTTTTAGTCGTTACATGATTCGGTTGGATCAAGACAGTTTGAGATCCAGTACAAGAGGATTTCGATTCTAGTATATAAACAACTTTGACCTACCCAACTTCCATGGTATAACGATTGATAGTCCCCCATCACTTCTGACTACTGTAAGCCGCCACTCACCGAATTAGGAAATAATCACTCTCACTCTCTCCTCAGCTCCCCTCATTGTTGTATCAGGACTTGAGCCAAGTCTAAATAAACACACGTGCACAGCTCGTAGAACTTGATTCAGGAAAACGCAACAGGAGATTAGATAGCAAGAAATACGTGTTATATACTGAGTGGCACGATGCACAATAGTCCACAGATGCCCAAGCTTTATCTTGGTTGACCTAAACACTGAACTACGAGAAGATACTACCTACCCATTCATGACCAAGTATCGCAGCTCCGACCCTCTCTGTCTTATCTCGGGAGACAGTTTCAATAATTGTCTCTCTCAGTCCAAGGCTTCAAGGCCTCCAAGAACTTCAGATGTAGTTCGGGGTCCCCCATGGCCTCGAGCAACGGCTGCCAGACGTCATCGCCAAGCGCGCGGAACATGATGAGAAAACCGGCGTGGGTAAAGTCGACGTAGCTGATGGTGTCGCCCAAGAAGAACGGCCCCTTGTTGTTCTCCTTCAGCATCGCCGTGATGCCCTGCAGGTGGGGGGCGGCTTCCTTCCACACCTTGTCACCGCCGTTCTCCTGCACGAACTGCTCCAGGGGCATGCCGACCTGCGTCTCGCGCGTCCTGTGCCAGTAGTCGTGGTTGACCTCCTTCAGCAGCTTGTTCGGAACCCCCAGGATAAACACGGGCCGCATGTGCACGAAGGCCTGCCTCAAATGGTCGATATATTGCAGTCGGTACGCCTCGTCGAGGTGGAGGGATGGCTCCGGGTGCTGCTTCTCGAGCTCGTTGGCGATCACCAATGAGTCCATGATGTAAGTGCCGTCGGGCAGCTTTATCGTGGGGACGGTGAACTCTTCATTGTCCGGAAAACTGGTGGTGTAATGATTCCGGTTAGTTTATAACAGCCTCGCGGGAGGGAGTCTCTTTAGAGACTAATGTGAAGGGATTCTCACTGAGGTTGAAGTCTGGGTTTGATTTCTGGGTATTCAAGCTGTGAAGCGATTAGACTAGGTTAGTACACTGCATGCAAGGGTCACCATGGCGTTGTAGAACTTGCCCATTCAGTCTCGTAGTCCAGTCCTTTGTAGTTCAGGACCAGCCGTGCTACATCAATCAGTGATCTGTTCACATTGGAAAATGTGAGAACAAATGCGTACTCTTCCACGTATTCAGCGACCATGAATGGTTAGGTTCTTTAGATGGTAAGTCGAAGAGTATGATTTTCGAGTTCGCCATTATGAACCAAGGACTTTCGTTGGACTAATGATTGTGCCGATGATAATGTTGGGGAAGTGAAGGTTGAGGTCTTTGGATGTTCAATCGAAGTTCCAGTCTAACGGTTTATCTACAAATACAGACCTCAAGGTTTTCCCATATCTGGTGGAATGTATTTGTAAGATGGAAGGGAGTAAATGACCAATCTCGCTGGCAATATCTATAGCCTACTTACAGATACCAAAGCCGATAGGTAACTGTTGCCTGTTGGCTTATAAGGTATAGGTTCGAGCCCTTTTAGGCTAGGGAATGTGCCTAGAGTGGTGAGCTGCACCCCGCCTCCGAATGCAGATTCAATTGTCGATGCTACGGTGGAGTTGCACACAGGATTATGGTTCTTCCTACATTATAAATCCTCCTCTAGACTACATTAGAAATCGTTAACTTGGTCATAGTCCAGTTGCTGGTCTGTGATGACTCGGTTGAGGTCCGTCATCGTGCACCGGATTACTTGCATATCTGCACTACTATTTATAACTTACAATTTTGGATCCTACAGTACAAACAGGGGCACTTAAGGGTTGAAACTCTATTAGTGGTAGATAACTCGAGCACCCAGTTTAGATTAGATTAGATAGATACCTTGCACCTCGGTGGGATTCAAGCCCACTATTAACCAGAGGGAGTGGGAGAGTAGGTGAGGGATGTAGAATCCTTGACAAAGGTAAATGGGTAATAACTTAAGTACCTGTTCATTGATAGAATCATCACGCACATGGGTGTTTCTGTGTGAGATCATGGCCTCTAAAATGCCATAGTGAGAATGCAAGTTAGCATTTGCTGTTGTTGCCGGACCAGTCCAATACCTATAGGTACCTATTCTTGAATGAATACCCAAGAGTGTGTCCTCACTCACAAACATTCGCAGGACATAAAAAAAAAACAGCTGTCAATTACTGCCTACATCATGTTAATAAATAAGACAAAGGAATTTAAATCACTTTGAACGTTTGGAAACATGAGAGTTCAACGCTAAAATCATAACCTAAGTACTAACCTAGGTACCTAATAGGTACGGTACCTCCGCAAAGTACATGTATTAGGTTATGAAAGGGAGTACTATTGAGGTTCGCCCAGCACCTGGGCATTCGGCAGTGGGTCTGCAAGGGACGGATAACGCGTATCGATAAGAGGTGCCCCCATCACCTCAGTGCTCTATCACAGCCACCTTGACGGTTGCTTCATTTCGCGTCTCTTCCCTCCGATAATTAGCACCAAGAATTCAAGCATCCACGATGGGTTCCCACGCCGCACCCGTGGACCTTGCCAACGGCAACGGCATTGCCTTAGGATCATCGTCCCCCAAGAAGGTTGCTTATTTCTACGACTCGGACATCGGCAACTTTGCGTACGTTGCTGGCCACCCCATGAAGCCGCACCGTATCCGGTTGGCGCATAGCTTGATTATGAACTATGGCGTGTACAAGAAGATGGAGATATATGTACGTCACTTCGAATCGCAACCCTTTTTCTATGTGTATATTTTTTTATTCATCTATCCGTCGATCCATCGCCCTCTTTTGAAACTGTCGCGTAGAGTACTGACACCACCGTCTTTCGGTCTTTAGCGAGCCAAGCCTGCGACGCGACTTGAAATGACGCAGTTCCACACCGACGAATATATCGACTTCCTGCAGAAAGTTAGCCCTGAAAACATGGACAACTTCCAGCGCGAACAGACCAAGTTCAACGTTGGCGATGACTGTCCCGTGTTCGACGGTTTGTTTGAGTTCTGTGGGATTAGTGCCGGCGGTAGCATGGAGGGTGCTGCCAGATTGAACCGACAAAAATGCGACATGGCTGTCAACTGGGCTGGAGGACTGCATCACGCAAAGAAATCCGAAGCTAGCGGCTTCTGCTACGTGAATGGTATGTATCATTGCTCACTGCCACTGCGAGTAGCCGGGGAACTCACCAAACGCCAGACATTGTCCTTGGCATTCTCGAGTTATTACGATTCAACAAACGAGTGCTCTACATCGACATCGATGTCCACCACGGTGACGGCGTCGAAGAAGCGTTTTACACAACGGATAGAGTCATGACCGTTTCATTCCACAAATACGGCGAGTACTTCCCGGGTACCGGCGAACTAAGAGATGTTGGCATCGGCACGGGGAAATACTATGCAGTCAACTTTCCCCTGCGCGATGGCATAGACGACTCTTCTTATAAATCCGTCTTCGAGCCCGTGATATCAAGCGTCATGGAGTTTTACAACCCCGATGCGGTTGTCTTGCAATGTGGTGGAGATAGCTTATCTGGTGATCGGCTTGGTTGCTTCAACCTGAGCATGGAGGGCCATGCCAACTGTGTCAAGTTCGTCAAGAGCTTCAACCGACCTACCCTAGTCGTTGGTGGTGGCGGCTACACTATGCGCAACGTGGCACGTACATGGGCTTTCGAAACAGGGTTGCTAGTGGATGCGCACATGGACCGCACGCTTCCATTTAACGAGTACTACGAAGTAAGCCACATTGTCTCTATTTTTGAAGTCGACAGCTAACGCCTATTCAGTACTATGGACCTGACTATGAACTGGACGTCCGGTCTTCCAACATGGAAAATGCAAATAGCCCCGAGTATCTCGAAAAGATTAAGAACCAGCTGATTGAGAATCTGCGCAGAACGGCGCATGTACCGTCTGTTCAGATGCAAGATGTTCCACGACAGTCGCTGGGTGCCATGACAGATGAGGATGACGCTGAGTTGGATGACATGGACGAGGACGAGAACAAAGACGTGCGCGTGACACAACGCCAATGGGAGCAGCGGATAGAACGAGATGACGAGTATGAAGAGAGCGATAATGAGGAATTGGAGAAGGTGAACGGTGTGCACCGCAATGGCAGCTCTCGGCGAACTTTCCAAGATTACCGCAACTCAGATATGGAGGGCGACAGCGGCGTAGTAACCCCGGCTAACGGTGCAACTGAGAATGTCATCAAGTCTAAGGAAACTGATGAAGTCGTCATGAAAGACGTAGAAGATATTGCACACGATACCGCGGTCGAAACCAGCGAAGCGACTGCCGATTCCAAAGCTGCTGAGAGTAAATCAGACGAAGGGATTGAAGCTGCGGGCATCGTGGAGCAAGAAGAATCTCTGTCAGAGACTCAGGAGGCTTCTAAGCCTGTTAAAGCTGCTGACGAGAACGGGAAAGCCGCGACACCCGCTCGGGATTCTGCAGAGAGACAAGAGCAGGCTTCGAAAGATGGTGACGAAGTTATGCAAGACGCTGAGGACGACTCCAAGCAGCCAGAGAAAGAGGCAGAGAAGAAAGGAAGTGCAGAGCTCGAAACCATAAAATCACCGAAAGAATCGAATAAAGATAAGGATGGAGACGTCGATATGGACGAGGCCCCCGTGGACCAGAAGCAAAACGACAAGGTAGTCAAGGCTGAAGAAACGGCAGAAGCATCTTCGTCGACCGAGACCGCCGAGCAAGCAAAAGACACGACCAGCAGCAGCTAGCGTGCCGGACGGGAAATGAGGTACCCAGTGTATATCTCGGGCGGGGAATTGTTCTCTGAGGCATGAATTGTGCCTCGAGACGGGGTCGTTGATTTAGTGACGTTTGAATGTATACTTAGTCAGAGCGAAAGGCGTTCCGGACCTGGCACAAAGAGGGAAGGGTGGACACATGCATTGACTAAGATATCGCGATTGTATTGCTCGTCTATCTACGGTTGGTATCGCGTCGGGTTTGTCATTTGAGCCTCCTGAGTAGGGAGCTCTCGACGCTGTATTGTCCAATAAGAAAAGAGTTAGAGCCTCTGTACATGATGTATCGCAAGTGCTAAACTAAACAACCCTAAGTAGCGTTTTATCCTTTGGTCTGCGGATCCAGACCACTCCTTCGCGCATGATTGAAGTCGGATCTGCTGAGACAGTATCGATGACGAGGAACAAGGCGTCGGTGATTGTCGATGGTTCTCTTTCTTATCTCGCTATCTTATCGCTTACCAGACCCACGTGACCCGCACCTCTGCCCGCCAAGTGGGCTCCGCAAAATTATGGGCCCCGGAATTTCGCACACCTACGGTCGCGTCCAAAGTGCGAGATACCCTAGAAATTGGCAGCAGTGACATTGACAACTCGCAACCTTCCCGCCAGCAACACCACACCGTCCCGACAATACCCCCTACCCAGTTCTCACAATGGCCAAGCTATCGTAAGTGAGCCCGTTCCATGTACCAGCCGACGGTTTTCCTTCTGGGGGAGTTCTCGCAGCCAGCGCAAGAGGAGGAGGGATGGCGGGGTCCAGGCAAAGCCGCTGCACCAGGCACAGAAGAAGGAGGAAACCCGCGATCATACGAATTTGTAAACCGGCTGTGATGCACCCGCTTCGCACCGGAAGATTGAACAAGCCTGGCTTTGGGGACGGATTGGCACGGCTACGAGACACAATGGACTTTGCTGGGCATCGTGAATCGCACTGACATGAACGAGCTGACTGATATTTTTTCTACGATAGACGTGGTGCCCCTGGGTATGTACCGAAACCCTCTTGCCCTGCCCCAGCCCACACAGAAGGTTGCTCGGCGAGATCTGTAAACGACTGTTCGAGAGTACGCGCCTTACGACTATGATGAGGTGCACAACCATGGCGACGCGGCCTGAAGAAGTTCAGAGTGTGGGAGGTTGTTGGATGAGGTGGGATATTCGGAATGCCGCTGTGCCTGCCTAGTTTCCGTCAATCGTATTGCCAACAGCGGTGAGGGGCGTTCGATGGTGATGTACTCTCGAGCACTCGTTTACAGAAGCTCTCGCATCTTGGAGCAACCATCGACCTACCAAACACGGCCAAATACGGCCTCTTCTACTCCAGAGTCGTCGAAATCGGGTTGGACTGGAGATCATTTGGGGACAATTACCGACTCTTGTCTTTATAGTGGCAAGTTGAAGATGACACTCGGTCTGCCTGTGTAAGCGCCCCAACATCGGACCGGCATGCACTTCGGAAATCGCTGCTTTGGTGCTCGCAGAACTAGACAACAAGACAACCTGCTAACGTAGACATGCAGCGGCGCCGTCATGAACTGCGCCGACAACAGTGGTGCCCGTAACCTCTACATCATTTCCGTCAAGGGTATCGGTGCCAGACTCAACAGACTGCCTGCCGCTGGTGTCGGTGACATGTGCATGGCCACCGTCAAGAAGGGAAAGCCTGAGCTCCGCAAGAAGGTTCACCCTGCCGTCATCGTCCGCCAGTCTAAGCCCTGGAAGCGAGCTGACGGCGTTTTCCTGTACTTCGAGGATAACGCTGGTGTTGTAAGTGACTAACGCCCTTTCCACCAGCATCTCTACAATCACCGCATCTCCTGAAGGACTTGACTGTGCAGAGAAAGAGCAGCTTGCGAAAGTCATTGCCTGTCAACAAATTCACGGAATCTTCATATTAACTCTTGTTGCAATCTAGATCGTTAACCCTAAGGGTGAGATGAAGGGCTCTGCTATCACTGGACCCGTTGGTAAGGAGGCTGCTGAGTTATGGCCTGTAAGTGTTTAATCTTTTCATTTAGGTCGCATACACAACTAACAGGTATCACAGCGTATTGCTAGCAACTCCGGTGTCGTGATGTAAATGGGAGTGTTTCGAGCAGATCAATTCACCTGTTGACGACGAGTCACGATTTGGGACGAAAAAAATAATAATATGGCCAGTCATCTCACATGAACGATGAATGTCTAATCGGACTGGTTTCTTTGCATTTCGGCTTGGGGACGTAAGGGGGACTGCATACCAAATCATAACATCCTGAACAAAATGAATGGTTCGGTTCCCAAAAAGAAAAAAAAGATTCGCCACGATCGATTTATGTGACCGTTTCACTGGTGCTAAATACCCTGGTATTGCGAAACTGTAGCAGGACGTTGACGAACGAACCACGTAATAAGCTAGAATTTTATTTATTCACTGCTGTCAGAACGTCCCTCTATCGGTGCTGAGTTTACGGCATGTCTTGAACACTTGTTGCGCGAAGGGCTCCAAAACATGTTCGTATGCTGGGCTGTCATATTTATAGAAAAGTCTTTGTTGTGCTGTGCCGTCCTGAGCCTTGCAACAAGTGGCTGACGCAGCAGTGTCGAGCGCCATATACAGCCATTTACTCTGCAAGAAGCGGTTCTCCCAGTGTCATTCGTCGATTATCAGATTGTGTGGAAAGTAACTGGGAGCTCGGCCCGGTGGAGGTATTGGGGCTATGGGTTTCTCGGAGCTTTAAGGCAATTACGCGCAACAGCCTATCCACGGGAAAACCGAGTGGTAGTTTAGCAATTTCGGTGGGAAGAACTTCTTTGAGCGTGAGCGTACATCACATCATCGGAAGAAGGGGAAGCACGTTAGGTCGTCACAGGGCCAAGTGTTTATACAACATTATTGTTATTATTGTGATACGCTATGGTACGAACCGACTCCCCGATCGACAGGTTTCGAATAATCTGGTGTTCCAAGTCGTGTTGTCTGGAAAAGAAAACATTCAAGGCAGACAAAGAAAAAGACATCCTCATCAAAACCGTCCCCGTATGTGCGTCATGAAAACCAACCAACCAATCAATCAATCCCTTGACTTTTCCATTTCCATTCCTTGCTCCTTTTTCCTTCTAAAATCACACACAAAGTCCTCGTTTAGTTCGTTTTTTTGGCCCGGGGGGTATCAATCCGTATACTGTGATATAATGATGATGATGATGATATGATATGATATGCTGCCGACCCTCGCTTGTTGCATGCAGTGATGAAGATGCAAAAGGAAAAAGAAACGTGTAATAGGAAGAAAAAAAGGAGGGGAGAAGGCCATGTGCCTTTTTGCCAAGAGCCTTCTCTCCCCTGCCCCTCACCAGCGGTTAAGGGTGACGAGGGCGCCATATAGGTACAATTATATCAACGTGATCCAACTCTTATTTATCGTCTCAGAGATCCGAATTCGTTATAGCCGTAGAGAAGATGCATGGGTGATAGAAGGGCGTAGCGTGTGTGATTCGATCAGAAAAAGTGGTGGTATATATGTGATTGTGAGAAACAGCAATAGCTCGTTTACCGCTCCGTTCAAGGCTGTGTCATGATTGACGTTGGCTCTAGCGGCTGGCCGGGCTCGGCAGCCTTGACAGCCTGCTTCTTGTTTGCAAGGGTTGCACGACGTTTCGCAACGGCTTGGGACATTGATCCGGATGCCCATCGCGCTGTTATTGTTGTTAGCATATATTTATTTATTAAGGGAGATGGAGAAGGATTGTAGAAGTTTATTACCTTTCATCGAATGGGACATCTTCTCAGATTTGGTCATTTGGTTATAATCCTTGATATCAGCCGGATCCGTACCATTTACGGCGCCATTAATAGTACCATTGCTGCCGTGAGGAGGTGTCGAGTTCGAGGAGGATGGTACAGAGAACGGATTCGGAGCAAGCACGGATATAGGGGGAGGGGCCGAGACCGGTGCGTTGTAATTCTTCAGTTTGATCTTGGTGGGTGGTTTCGGCGTCGGATGTGGCTCGAGGGGCGGCTGTTGCACCGATGGAGGAGAGGGCACAGGTACGGGAGCAGCTGTTGCCGCGAAGTCCTCGACCTGGGTTTTCTTGGGTCGTCTGCCACGCTTGGGTTTAGGTGGTTCTTCGTCATGAACTTCTTCATCCGGGTTTATAGAAAACTTCTTTTGCCGCTTCTCTCTGAGCTGGTAGTTGGAAGCTACAGTGGATTGTGTGGCGGTTGACGATGAAGTAGGAGGACGGGATTCATCTGCTGCATTGGCCGACTGCATAGACGATGTGTAGAATGAACCCGTAGGAACCTCGGAGAGCCGTGAGTCGGTGCGACGTAGTCCAGCCTTGGTTGGCGTCTGTTGACCGAAGCCGTTCGTAGCACGTGCCCCTTCCTCCTCGGCGATTTCGGCAGCTGTTCTTCTACGTCGACGTTTTCGTGGAGGCTTTTCTTCCCCGACCTGGTCGGGCTGCTGGTGCAACTCTTCGGCTGGCGCAGGAGTATCCTCGGGAATCGGGGCTGGTAGAGGATGTTTTCGAGGACGACCACCCTTCCCTTTCTTCTTCGGTGGTGCTTGTTCGGTAAATGAATTCGTGGGTGTTGGCACTGCAAAATTGGCCTCGCCGTTTTCCTCAGCAGTAAGTCCAGCCCGCCGGCGCCGACGTTGCGTTGGGGCGGGAGTTGAGCCTCTGCTAGCGACTTCGCTTCCATCAAACAGTGCTGGGGGCTTCCTAGCTCTCTTGCCGTGGACGACAACACCATCGTCGGCTTCAGCTGCCTTAGCAGTCTGCTTAGGTCGATCTCGTAGGCGACCTTTTCCGGAACCAGTCTTTTGCTCTAAAGGATCTTGATAGCCAATCTTGCTATCTTTATCGTCATAGTCGAAGCCATAGTTGATAGCCATCAACTTGTCCTGGTGTCGGGCGTAGGCGATCTCTGAATTTGGTCGTTCAGCTCGTACGCCTTTAACAACAAAATCTTTTCGTATAGGGTTTGCAACGGGGTCCTTGCTTGTAAGCATTTTGAGACGATGGTCAAACGCCGCCTCTTCCTGGCGATATCGGACTGCGTTGTCCTCGTCGTCTGTAATCTTCCGTAACTCATTGTACTCGTCCTGCCAGGCGACCAAGGCACGGTTGACAACCTCTAACCTTCTCCATACTTCTTCGGGTGCTAGGGATTTATGGCTTTCAAAAAGCCTAGTGAAATCCGACGTATCTCTGATCTTTTTGAAAGAAATTGGCTGCCTCGGTGCCCGAACATACGGAATCTCAACATCTACTGTAGGCGAGTTTGCTCTAGTATCCGTCGGTAAAGGTGACATCGCGGGTGTCTCCTCCATAAGTCCGTCTACGGGAGTAGAGTCAGGCACAAGGGGATCAGTCATAGGAGTATCTTCCTGCGCGACATCTGCCTTTATACTCTCTAGTTGAGCACCGTCGAGCTGGTCATCTGCCGTTTCCTCCGTGGTATCCTGCTGGAACGGCTGCGATCCGGCAACGGGCTCAATTTCAAACTGTGCAGGTGGCCATTCGGAAAAAGCACCCTCGATATATGGGGTGAGATATTCATATGAGGGACGTGGGGATACGTCGGCAATATTCTTTGAGTCATCTGCCGGTGACGCGCGAACGACTGTGGGCAATTCGACGCCATTTTGACGGCGGTCGTCCTCCAAGCCTATGCGAACTAGGTTCGAGTGCGATGTACGCGGCGTTGGTATTGAATCGAATGAAGCTGTCATATCGGATGGTTTCGAATCCTCGTTTGAGAAGCCAGAGCTTGTGTTGGAGCTTGTACGTCTGAGAGTGGACTCATCCGATTGCTCACTGTGATGACCACCGACTTCAATCGTGTCTTGGACCTCGACATCTTCCATCTGCTGATCAGAAATGAGGGTTTGAGATTCCATCGTTGACTTCCGTGCTTGATTGCGTCTACGAAAGGCTGATGATGGTGGAGGCAGTTGCTCGGACGAGCGCCTCTTCACATGAGGGCCGCTGAATTCTACCTCTATGTCATCGATGTTATTGAAGGTAGCTTCAGTGCGCCGCCTTTTCAGCACTCGCGTGGAAGAAGGCGTTGTTTTGCCGCTGTCGCTCATGTACTCATCGGCATGATCGAGTGTGTAATCCACGCGGGTCCGCTTTCTAAGTGAACGACCACCCTTATTGTCGAGGTCATCAGATGAAGGCATCATGATACCTTCGGCAACGCGAACACGGGCACGTGTACCTCTAGAGGCGGTGGGACTAGGGGTTTCAAAAGAAGAGGATGCAATGCTGTCAGCTGGTGTGGATGATGGGAGCTGGTCAACCAGCTCAGCGGCCGCCATAGCAGTAGGATTTGGGTGTGTAGAAGGAACAGCGGGAAGTGTGTGGCGTTTCCGAGCAGAAGCACGACCTCGACCGCGCGCTGCGGAGGCCGGTGAGTCCATAGCGCAGGGGGCTGTAGATGCCACGGCCGATGGTGTTGTCCAACAAATTGTTGGTGAGTTATTAGTCGCGCTGTCGAGGTGCAAGATTTCCAGGTCGGAGATTATGTAAGTGGGGAATCCAGCAGGAAAGGTGTAATTGGACCCGAAGCGTCCGCGATAGACGACGATGATGTCCAAGGGAATGGGAACAAAAGAGGGCAGCAGAAGAAAAGAAGACAGGTTGAGTCAAGGCCAGCGACTACAGATTATTGTCGTCAGTAGAAGAGTGCCGGGGGTTGTGCGTGTCACACAGTTTAGTAAGGAGGCGAGGAAAATTACGAACCCAGGCGGGCTAGAGTACCTACTTAGGTAAGGTAGGTAGGTAGGTAGGTGGTAGGTAAATAAGACTTACAGTCGAAACAGTCATGGACAACCGCACGCAATGGCGACAAGTTAGAGTTACCTGAAATGGCGAGTCGAGGTCAGAATCGGGCGCTGGCATCGGGAGCGGAGCCGAGAGATCAAGAGATGCTGTTGACGCTGGAGCGCGCTGCTGATAACGGCACGGGCAGCCAACCTCTCTTCTCACCCAAGTGTGTGAGTGTGAGTGTGTGTGTGCGTGTGTGTGTGTGTGTGCTGTGGTGTGTTGTGTTGGGGGTGTAAGGTGTAACAGCCTTGGCCGGGACAGATTTTGATATACTTACACGTCCGGCGCCGAAGAATCCCGCTCAACTTTCTGGTTAGAAACCCGACGAGCAAGAAATACCCAACCACTGCTTGTCCTCGTCAAGGACGCTGTCGACAAGACTCAAAGTACAGACGAGCTGCGTGGTCGTCTTGTTCCTCTGACACGGCGTCTCGTTCAGGGCTGGGGCGCCTTGTTTCTGCGTTTTTGGCCCAGCTGCGCACAAGCCACAGGAGAACCAGCAGCCGGCCTAGCCACAACTTTAAACCTTGCCAAGAATGTCTTTCTGGTAGAGATCCCGGCCAATCAGACAACACGCTGCAGAGCCTGTCTACTCCGGAACGGGACTAGACGAGCCAGCCAGGTACTGAGTGAGTACCTACAGCGCTGTATCTACAGCACACCCTACCTAAAATAGGCACCTAGGTAGCTGTGTCGCTGCCTACATACCTACGTATTCACTTACCTAAGGTATTGGAAATGCCTCCCAGCTGCCCATCACGTTGTAAGGTACCGTGCTTATCACCACTTAAACCGGCTGCCAACATCTTCAATGCATAGTTCTCAGCAGGGCGCTCTCCATTAGGTCCTGGAGTTGTCTCAATACGACTATTGGATCAGCCAGTCTATCTCCTGCAATCCCAGATTCTACGCCCAGTCTGTCTATTGATTTCCATTGTCTCATTCTATTTGGCCACGCTATCCCCGTCTGACTGGTGGTCTTGCGCCAACCCGAACCCCTGTAAAACCTACTACCTAGGCCAAGCTCCCTGTATCTACAACAAGATAGCTACTGCTCAGCCCGAGACCTTCACTCGTAGTGGTTACCTGGTACCAAGAGTCATCTACACCAATACGCTACCGTCTTTGCGGCGACGCCCATCTGCACGTATCGCAAGAGAGCCTCAGGAGGCTCAACTGCGCCCTGTGGTACCGGTACATCTTAATAGCAGCCAGAACTACCTAACCTATAAAGCTATAACAGCTAGGTAGACTAATAAGACTTCCCAACTCCGCTTCCGTATCACGACCACAACTGCAACCCCAAGCGTCTGCCCTCTATCTGTGCCGCAATGTCGTCGAAGCGCTCGAAAGCCACTACCGACGATGAGCTCGGCGAGCTCTTCGAGGGTATTGGCGACGATAGTGCAGTGAAGAAGTCCACCAAGGCCAAGGGTGCCGCCTCGAAACCGCGAAGTGACAAGCCCAAGGAGGACAAGGAGGATATCCTTGCCGATTTAGAGAACGAACTCGGCGGAGAGGAACCCGCGCGGCCACACACGCCTCGTATCAAACGAACGAGCACGGCGACCCCGCCGCCCGCCGTTGCGGCCAGACTCTCCGAGGACAGATCCGCCGCCGCTGCCCGGAAGTCCGCCGACAGCACTCGTTCTTTCCACGCCAGCTTCACGCCGAGCGCCACCAGTTCTGATCTCCAGGATGCCGAGAAAAGGGGCCTGGTCGAACAGACAGCTCCTGCTGCCGCGAGCGGAGGCGGCTGGTGGGGTGGCATCTTTGCTACGGCCACGGCCACGGCCAGCGCTGCCATGAAGCAAGCTGAGGCCGCGTACAAGGAGATTCAACAGAACGAAGAGGCCAAGAAATGGGCTGAACAAGTTAGGGGCAATGTAGGAGCTCTTAAGGGCCTTGGTAAGCTCGCCTACTCTACTCACAATGCCCCTCCTCTTTTCACGAGGCCAGTCGAAGAGTTGCGTCAAATTCATGACAATACACTAACATGCGATATCACCAGGTGATGATCTCCGCCACCGTGCAATGCCGACTTTCGCTAATATTCTACATACTCTTGCTCCGCCTATCTCATCCCACGAACGTCTCCTCATCCACATCACCCACGACATCGTTGGCTACCCCTCCCTTGACCCCCTCATATACGGCGTCTTTAGCCGCGTCATGTCCCAAGTCGAGGGCGGTGATTTGCTCGTCGTTCAGCGTGGGCACGAGAACACAGCACGTCGTTCCTCCGACGCCGCCTTCTTTGGCGGTTCCTCCAACTCGGCCGGCTGGCGTGACGGACCCTGGTGGCGGCAGGTCGACTCGCCCCGCGATCTCGGCGTCATCAAGGGCCTCCTCGAGGGAACCAAGCTATGCCGTACTAGTGCGGAGAGCTACGCAAGCGACTACCTTGCCGCTAGTGGCGGCGTGACCGAGGCTCAGAAGCGTGCGCTGGAACCCCTAAGCGAGGACAATCCCGTCCGGACTAGCGATATCTTCCTTGCCGTCCAAGCCATCGGAGCCGAGGCGGATCCCGCCCTCTTCGCCGGCAGCACGGCTAACGAGGCGGAAAAGGAGGCAAGTGCCGTTGCGGATGATAGTACCGACATGCAAATCTGCTTTGCCGTCTACGTCCTCGACCCTGTCCATGATATTGTGTACAGCACGGTCAGCCAAAACATTCCTCTTAAATGGATCAGATGGTTGGATGCGCCGACGCCGTTGACACCGGTTAGCGAGAGCGAACAGCCCGCTCCTGTGGCTCTGAATGTCCCGGATGAGATCCGAGAGATTGTCGAGAGTGGCGGGGTTGACCCGCGTGAATGGGTCGCTGAGTGGGTCGAGGAGACCCTGAGCCTCGCGGTCGGCGTCGTTGCGCAGAGATATGTCGCCCGACGGATGGGTGTGGGCGAGGGTGGCCTTGGTAAGGGCAAGCAGAAGATCGAAACCCTTATCCAAGAAGGCGGCGGAGAGGCTGCTCGTGCCGGCCTGATTTAACTGAAGAAGAGGGGGAAGCGGATATCGATTAAATATGAAGGTATTGTTATCACTATAGTTTGTTCTTCTTGTTTTTCGGGTGTTAAGGTGTTGTTGCATGGGCCGACGTTTATTTCTCGGACTGGATTAACCCCCTCTCTATCTGTGTATGAAACTGAGCCTGGAATACAATGATATATTCAGTTGCTGGTCACTATTCGGTCTGAAAGAGTTGATAATACCGTATCGTTCTCCGAATGGATAGCATATGAATTTTGCGACCTGTTACACTACTTGCTTATGCAGATATGAGATGCGTAGATTCACAGTGCGGCGTTGGACAAGTGTATTGTGGTATAGGTATATTTTAACCCCGTCACGATCTTGAGGTACTGGAGCGGGCCGAGCGGCAGGAGCCTAAAGGTAGTCACATCAAAAAGCAACCTTATGTAGAAAATAAGTATAAAAGTAGACAGCTATCTGTTTACTGATAGTTCCAGCCTAAGAGTTAATCTTAAGACCCGCATTGCAGAGTTGATAGAAGGGTGCATGTTATGATGACAGTTAGATTCACGGTCAACATCGTGAAATTAGAGGTCGATGCAGCGGTTCGTATTATAAACGGCCGACGAAAGACAACAAGGCTACAAGGCTAATATTCGCTACGTGGAACGTCTAATGGCAAAACGCACGTCTTCACTTAACACCAGCTACCGCGCACCTTCAGCTAAACACTGCAGGGCAATTAAGCTGAATAGACGAGCGCGGCCAGTCTCCTACGTCTGGCACCATCTACTTCTCATCCCCGACATCCTCCAGACTGCCGACAACCTTCAACTCGGCCTTGGCCTGCCGGCTCGCGCCCGCGGTACCGACGCGCTTGAGGGGGCGGTAGACGGGCTCCCACATCTGCTCGCGGATCCACTCATCCAGGTCGGCGTCGTCGTCAGGGATATGCTCTTCCGCCGCGACGCCCTCCTCGACGGCGGCCTTGATGACCTCGCGCGCGACGCGGACCGAGACGCGCCGCACCTCCTCGACGCCGGGGAGCAGCGGCGCCGTGTCGTCCCTCAGCGCGGGGCTCAGGTCCGCGACGCCGCGCACGGCGGCCACGAGCATCTTGTCCGTCAGCCGCCTGGCGCGGCACAGCACGGCGCCGAGGCCGAGGCCGGGGAACACGACGCTGTTGTTGCACTCGGCCACCTCGATGCTGACCTCCTCGCCGTCGGCGCCCCACGGGCCCCTCACGGGCTCGAAGGGGCTGCCCGTCGCCACCAGGGCCTTGCCGTCCGTCCACCTGAGGAGGTCCGCCGGCACGGCCTCGTGGAGTCTGGTGGGGTTGGAGAGAGGGAGGATCACGGGCCGCGGGGCGTGCGCGGCCATCTCCTTGATGATTTCTTCCTTGAAGGCCCCCGGCACCGTGGAAGTCCCGACCAGCACGTTTGGACGCACCTCTTTGATCACGGAGAGGAGGGAGGCGTCCTTGCTAGACCACTCTGACGAGTCTTTCGCGAAGACCTTTTGGCCGTCGTCTAGCTCTGAGTCGGTGGTTAAGAGGCCAGGCTTGTCGATCAACCTGTTGTGGTTTGTTAGCGGTAGAAGAACGATGAGAGAGAAAATGACAGAACTCACCAGACCTGCTTCGCCGCTTCGACTTTACTTATCCCTTTCTCGGAGGCGATTGCATCGCGCACTTGATCTGCGATGCCGACTCCGGCAGTGCCGGCCCCGAAAACGACCAATTTGACATCTTGAAGCTTCTGTTGGCTAACGTGTAGTCCAGCCATGATAGCCGCAAGTGTGACGCATCCAGTCCCTTGAACATCGTCGTTGAAGCACTGCAACAGTCGGAGTCAGTTATCCCCATTTCGAGAACGAATCGTGAGGGTTTTTAGAAGATTCTAGACGCTATCTTGGCCCAAAAAGGAAATGTTGTGCTCTGAAAGTTGCCAAAACAAGAAGAAAATAGTTCCGAGAATTACTCACAGGGATGTTAGGTCTGTAGTGATCCAAGATTCGACGTGCTATGGAATACGTTAATCTCATAAAGTCTTAAGGTGTACTCAGGGGCGTGACAGGGATATATATACCATTCATTAATCCAAAATCCTCAAAATGGATATAGGCCTTTGGAAACCGCATCCGAGCGGATTGGACAAACTCGTCGACGAACTTATCGTATTTCTCGCCGCGGACTCTCTTCTTGCGAAGCCCGAGATACAGCTCGTCGTTGAGCAGGTTCTCGTTGTCCGTACCACAGTCTAGCACTACGGGGAGAGTGCGGTTCGGATGGATACCGGCGCAGAGAGTTGTCAGCGCCAGCTTTGCTACCGAGATCAGGATACCCCCCACGCCCTGATCGCCTATGCCGAGGATCTCTTCGCCATCTAGTAATTATTAGCGAGCCTGTTACGTTTTCGCCTCGGTTTAATACATTAGTGGCGCTGGGCGGTTCTCGGTTGCTTACCTGAGACGACGATGTAGTCGATGTCTTCGGGGTTTCCCCACTGGGCCAGGTCGCGAGACACTCTATCTATGTTTTCTATGTTCAGGAAGCAGCCCTCCGGTCTTCGGAAGAGACGCGAGAAGTTCTGTATAGCATCGCCTTCCGTTGGCGTGTAGACAACGCCAAACATCTCCTTGAGATGATCATGCAAGAGCTACTGGGTATTAGTGATATGCATCGTATCGCTACCTATTCCTCATTTCCGTGTATATAGTAAAAGTTGGTCACCAACCTGGCGGAGGAAAATGGGGCCAGGTGAAGGCAGTAGCAGAACTGAGCAGCACTCACCCTGAAATATAAAACGGCATTCTGCTCCTTCAACGAAGTCAAGAATGTATTCTTGGCGAGATCATCAGGCCTCGTCGAGTATTGCTCGTAAGCGCGTTTGACCTGCTGCTCGAGCGTCTGAACGCTCTGAGGTAACAAGCCGGTGAGGTTGAATTCTTCCCTTTCCTCGGCCGTGTGAGCAGAGCCGCGATTGAAGTACGGCGTGTTCAACAGCACGGTTCCATTAACAGCGCATTCGATGGGTCCACGCGTGCTCAATGGGAGGTGGGAGAACTTGGATTTAGACATGTTGGGACGAGAACTTGAACTTGAACTTGAACTCGAACTTGAGAAAGCTATGCGATTGCTACAATCCTTCAATGACAAGGCTCGCCAAACGGGACGGAATCTATGCATGAGGGAAATATGAGTTCATAAGCCGGGAGAAACCATCTATGCGAGTTGCAGTCGCGACCGGGACATTGATTAAATTGATATTATCAAGAGACTGCGATTTCTTATTTTCTAGGGCGTTCTAGTTATGGCTTGGGAAGGTGAATGGTAGCAAACTGAACCCACACTCAGGTGGTGGTGCCATCGATGAAGCTTGCGTGACGTCGTTGAAGGTTCACGTGCAGAAGAGGAATGCTGCGGGGGCAGCACGTTGTCTAATCAAGCTCCCCCTAAGTCCATCTGGCCTTTAGATAGGTGCCTAGGTACATATAGGTCCCAATGTGCCCAATTCGTTGCGTGTTTTTTCAGCTTGAACTGGCGGCTGACTGCGCACAACAAGATACGACGTATAACAGGCAGGAGGCGAGGCGGTAAGCTTTATTATCGCATGATATATATGCAGACCTGCAGCTGATAATGCACAACAGGGGAAGGGCAACGGGGACATCGGTTAGTACGTAGAAATAACCGAGCCGAGTAGATGGATGTAGGAGCTCTAGGAGCCTCGCTCATGTCAGAAATTAAAAGACGCAGAAAGGCATCAGATGAGCGTGGACTATGATGGTCCGTTATACGTTGGTCTTGCAGCGTCTGTCAACGGGCGGTACGAATACCGTCCGTTGCCTCGAATCACCAGGCCTTCTCGAGACCCCAGCACAAGACGCGCCGAGGCATAAAGACCTTCGAAAAGAAGACTCGTAGGAGGTTTGGAGTGGCCGGTTCAAGGGTGCTGCGGGCGCTACGTACTAAGTAGGTACAAGAGATTGACAAGAGATAATAAACAAACCTATTGGGTCGACAACCTACGATTAGACAACGTTGGTGATATGCGCGATCGCCACTATTTCTCGCCGGCATTTCATGTTTGCGGGTAGAGGAAGAAAAGAAAAGAATTTTGACAGAAATACCTAGAGCACGAGAATGGTTTTGCTCCACAGGATCGTTGAATGGTCCGTGCGTTTAGGCCTAGATACCTAGTACTAAGTACCTACCTAACCCACCATATGGATTGACTCTTATCGCGACATTCAATCGGCAACACCCGACGTCACGATCCCGTTCCCGTTTACATAATACGATAGACTAAGGTTAGGTATGTCCGTGAGCCCTACCTAGAGTGGTGGAATACCACGGCGAGAACATTCACTTTGGAGTTTGCTTACTACGTGTGTACCACCTACTTCAAATGTTCTTGTTAGGTGCAGGCATCCGAAATGCATCGAGTAGGGGCATAAAAACAACAGAGAACAAGCTTCAACCTCGCCCGACTTCCTCTTCATCAAATAGGTAGCACTTAATATCTACTACTGTGACCGTTTACTCGTCTCCTAGGAATAAGAATTAATGTACTGGGGGAGAGTAGTCGTATTGTTTATTAGGCGTTCAGGAATCTAATTGGCTAGGTAGTCGAGGTATCTCTTCTGAAGCCCAAAACTAACGAGGGATCTATGTGTGCCGAAGCGAAAGAAACAAAACCTCAATCTGGTTCCCCTGCGCTTCTTATCCCATCAAGGACAACCCGAGCAGTCAAACTGCCCCGGAGAAGGTCATTACATCCACGATCCCATTTACATAGGCATGCCTTCCATGCCGGGGAGCGCATCGAGCCCTAGATAGGTTAGAGTATGTTAGCGCTCGCTGTTCGAAAACGATACCAGCCCATGTTAGTAAGAAGGAAACTCACATTTGTCACCAATGTCAACGCTAGACTGCTGGCTCTTGGTGCAAGCAATAGCTTGTGCATCTGTCTGTCTCTTGAGCGGCGCACAGCGATCACCGGAGCATTTGCCGTCCATGGCCTTCTGAAGGGCATCTCCCTTCCATCCGAACAAGTAATCCCCGTGAAGCCCGTAGCCTTAGTCCCAGGACTCCGTCAGTTACGGTGAATATGTTTATGGTGGGAGGTAAGGTACTAACCTGTATTGTCGCCCATTGACCAGTACCAGGGGACCGAGCCGTCCGCGGGCCACTCGGCCTTGTTGTTGAACTGGCGTGTGTCGAACATGACCTCGTACATGATCTGGGGGATCTTGACGGGGTGGGTCGAGGGGCATGCGCCGCCGGACTCGAAGGTGCCGGACGCAGGGTAGGCGACGTGGCTCTTGTGGTCGACCGAGTCTAGGTTCTTACCGTCCCAGCAGCTGGGGAAGTGGACCGACACGCGCCAGCCGCCTCCGCAGGGCTCCTTCGGGAAGGCCTGGGTGTCGGACCCCGTGCACGGCGCGCCGCCGAAGGGGTTTTGCTGCATGTTGGTCTCGCAGCGGTAGCAGAGCTGCTTCTGCATGGTCGCCTGCTTGCGGTTCAGACTGTCGCCGACAAGCATACGGAAGCCCTATTTCCCTATCCTTAGTCCCTACATTGCTTCATACGCGGTAGATGACATATTGTAAACCTACAGGCTTGAATGCCGTGACCTTGGCACTGGACTGGTATCCTCGGATGTAATAGACGGTCACGCCCGCCTGGACACCGAGACCCAGATTGGCGACCTGAGGAACACGCTTGTAGGTCCCGTTGCGAGCTTTGAAGTAAAGATTGGCCGTCCTATTGGAGTTAGAATTATAATTAGGATCAGGACCAGGATCAGGATCAGGGTTCGTATTACCAGTAGTTACTGAAGTCTTCGCTGTACGTGCAACTAGTACAGGTGGAAACCACCGGGGGGTCGTGGCTTGACGGGGTCATGCTTGCGTTGAATGAGTTTCCACCAACGACCTGGTGCATGTGTGCAGACGGCAGGTTGCCAGGCTCGACTAGAGGGTCAATCTGGTCGATGACGAGCTGTGAGCATCCAAAGCGCATCAGCTCTTGTGCTGCAGTGAGCTGCACCGCCAAGGCGGGCACAAGAGTCTTGAACAACATCGTTACTGCTGGTGCCGTCGATCACTGTCAAACGAGTTCTTTCGGTCCTCGACTGGTAGCAGGTGGGGACAGCCAGGGGAAATGAAGTAGGTGACGAGAAAGAGAAGCGAACGAGAGCAGCCGGAAGACTGGCAGAGACGAGTGAGTGGCCGTCCTATATCATGTTTCTTGGGAGGCGTGTCGCCCGGATAAAACCAAACCCATCGCGGATGCGGTCATAGGACTTGGCGGTGATTGGCGAAAAAGGCACGCGGATCAACTACCGTGTATTGGCCTCTCGGCGGTTAATATGAGGTTCTAAATCCGGAGCGAATCTCGTGGGGTACCGATATTAATATAGCAGTCAAAATCTGTGATCTTCGCATAACAGGCGGGGCAGGGGGGCTCCGGCAGGACATTAAGGTAGTCTAACATTGTTTCGGCAACCTGGCACGGCCCTTCTCCAGCTTCTGATACGTCACTTCGTTTCGCTGTTTGGTTGCATGTACAAGCTGATTGGTTTCCAGTAGACATCACGAGAAAGACCTTTCATGGGTGGGGATCGAAGCGCTGAAAGAGATGATATGGCTCACTTGGGTTGAGGCTGTTCGCAAAACTGGCCTCTCGGAAGCACACCCACAGATGTTGCAAGGACAACACTGACAACCTTATTCCCATGTCCAGTCAAGAATCCTTAGAGTGAAAACACCTGGGTCAATCAGGTCGATCTCATAGCACAATATTTATCCCAGATTATCCAAGGCCACCTTATTCTATAGTGGGCGTAAAAATCTACGCCAATACGATCAAGTAAAATTTGCCGACAAAGAGAAGGACGCATGCCAACAAATACTTAGCTAGGTTAATCATATTCGAGCTATCTCGCACCAAGGCCATCATTTGTCGACGTTACGCGGCAGTGATATCAGGCACGATAGAATTGAAGGGTATGGAATCGATGGGGCCACAAGTCTGATATTAGGTGTTTTGTTTTCTTGTTGCCACTCACCTCCTAGAATAAAGGAAGTATTTTATGTATAGACCGGAGTAGCCAACAGAGGTTTTTGGGTCCCTCTGTGCGACAATAATTGTTCAGGATATGCTTATGCTATAGATCAGCTATCAGTATAAAGACAATTCTGACACTTATCATCATTTCGGATTTGCCGAACTAACTGTTAGAACTGGGATAGGGAGAGCTATATTATGGTTGCATCGCGCTCTCTCTTGCGAAACCTTGGAATTTCCGGCATGGATGGGGTAATGACATAACAGAGTAATTTTTTTGTATTTGAATTCAAAGCCCTTTGACATCTCGGATTCTCTATCCCGTAACTCAGCGAGGCAACCAAAATGAGAGGCCCAATCGCTGGGTTTGATGCCAGAATCTCTACCCGAGTCGCTCATAGTAATAGCACGGCGGTGGCAAAACGAACAACATTTTAGAGGCGTAAATTTAATTGTACGTATGATAAGGACTAACCTTTGAAACTTTAATGCCATATAGCAAAGAGGCAGTCAGCACCGATTCAGACGTGAACTTATAGCATATATCGATGCATTCATACCGAATAATTCACAATTACGATGTATCGTTGCAAATCACCGTCGGTAGTAGATATGCTACTTCCAGATTGGATATATCACTAGTAATACTAGTTTCTGCCAAGACAGGTTCTATCATCCTCCACCTTGACTACAATCTTTACACTGGTTAAAATTTGTGGTGCTAGACGTACATACAACGTATTTTGCATACAAATGTCGAAGAGTTACTATGAAAGCCTCCGGGACTGGAGGTTTTGGGATCCGAAAATGCAGCCCCCCATACCACTGTCAGGGGTATTCGTTACTAGCTACCCTACGGTATAGAACTAGTAGACTCTGCGTATATAAGTAACTAAACCTCCCTTCATTTGGGCGGTTCAGGGATAAATTAGCCACTCTATTGAGCCCTAACTACTACTCCCCGGCTGCAAACAGGTCTTGCTATTCACTCCGGGGCAAAACTCTCTGACAACCACCTACCTTGCCGCCCTGGAAGGGTTCCTTTCATGAACCACCGCCGCCACCACTATCATGGACACCAGCACCAGTTCGAGATGAAGGGGCATTCCGTGCTTCGAAGGAGACTGAAGAGCATATGGAAATAAATGCTGCTGAGCTGGAGGAGGAATGGAAAGGCTTGAGTGAGGGAGGCGAGGAAGACGACTAATGTTCGAATGAACAGAGCCCCGCTGACAGCCTCATCAAGCTTGCCCGAGTGAGTCGGACTGGATCATGGTATGGACAAAACCTATGAAAACATTACGTTGTGTAGCATTAGCCTCGGGCCTGTTTACTGCCTAATTTTCACACAGACCCCACAGACTGGATCCGATTTGAGACTGGAGGTCTGCATATAATGCATATAATCATATGAGCGGGAGACCGCGTTGAGGCCTCTACCCGCGTTTGCCTGATCAAACATATGACCTAGCTGAGACCTAGATAACGAGACCGGTCGGTGATTCTGGTCGGCAACTATCCACGAGGGTCGGTAACTTTACGCGAGGCTATTCGGACATAAAAGACCATAGATCTCCCAGATGGCTGGAAAGGGGAGAAGACTTTCATGGCTCCCCTGAACGCCCTAGATGGTTATTACAATCCGAAGACCATTCCGGGCCCTTGATTCCAAGCCCTTGTTACACTAATGAATTCTAAATCTCCTTGATACTTCATGATGGCTATTTCAAACATCACCGTCGTGTTCGATAAGTAAATGGGTTCATAATGCTGAACTAATGACCGTCTCATGACATGTTTTTACCCTATTAAAATACTTGGAACTGATGTTTCCAGATGTCTTTCTTTTCCATTTTCATATGCGACTCACTACCCCTCTCGTCGACATCCTAATGCTTCGGATATCTAGAACGGCGACCAAATAATCGAAATACCTTATAGGCATACGCTATTTGCTATCAGCTATGGTACTGTTTTAGTTGCTTAGCATCAATCAAGTATCAAAACTAAGCGAATACGTATTCGCCTTTGCGGCGAGAGAATCGGCGCATGGAAAGCCAGCGTCCCCTTAACATTGACGGGAGAGAGGCGGAAGATCTCGTCAAAGATATTTCCCACCAAAAGCCCGTCCTGGTCGAACGACATGGACCGGACGTTCGGATGAACGGCTAGGCAACGAAGAGTCATGCCGCTAGATGGCCGCGTCGATATATCCTGGACAACGGGCTCCCAGAAGTCCCAAGTATAGCCGCTATTGCCGTTGCGATCGTCGTCCGTAGCGAGTACCGAAGGGAATTAGCTGTCAGTCGGGGGCGAGAAGTGCCTATAGCAGTAGCAGCAAGTTTAGGTTCAGGTTCAGATAGAGGTCGAGGCTGGCGCTCGCATTCAGAAGACGAGTCTTCTGAATGCAGCCGGGAGTAATCTTTTCGTTCGCTGTGGGTGGCGGAAACTAGGCAACGCAGCGCGTTGGTAAAGACGAAGTAGATTGAGTCGCAGTTCGGGGAGGCTTCCATGCAGGTGGTCTCCCGGAGGAATGGCCTAATGCCAATCCCTAGTGCGACCCTTTGCAGGACAGTACATTTGGTCTTCCATTCTGCATTTCATGAACCAACTTAACCCGCAACGTTACTGTCTCTGCAACGTTAGGAACCGCGCCGCAACTCCTCCTGCAGCCACGATTTTCAGGGCATCGAGCTTCTGACCAAACAACTCATATGACCCACATGAGACCCTGAACAGCTCCTCATACCACTCCAGCCTCGCGGCCGGGTTCGCCCAAGTCAGTACCCCCGTGAAGAGCTGAGAGTCCGAACTCTCGGCGGCTTCGGCAGGCTGCCAGCCCCCTGCATCCATAACTCTGCACGCGGTGGAGATTCCTGCTACTGCCGAAGGCTCCGTCATGCTTTTCGTCAAGGCCAAGAGGCGTTAGTTGAACCGTTGCGTGATAAATAGCCAAGTGCATTGGGGGAGGGAAATTACGAACCGGGCAAAGGCGGCATAGGCATGCTCGAAGAGTTGGCGTTCAAGTGCACCCGGTGGGACATGGAAGCAGGTTAACTCGAGATACTCTACTCTATTGAGCCATAGATCTACGGGGCCCCGGGCCATGGGGAAAGCCTGGTGTATTAATGGCGCTGTTAGGTGGGCTGACGATCCGGCAAAGTCGTCGAAGATCCGACGGTACTCGTGTAAAGCGGCTACTCGCGCATGTTGGTCTTCCCAGACTAGAACAGGTTAGCCGAATGTAACATAATCACTGTGATTAGTGTCTTCTGACCTGTTAGCATGGCAAATTTCGCTTCGTCCTCCACATCACGAGCCCAGAAGGCTTTGACGAAACCCGGCAATGCGCTAGTCTCGTTATTGAGCTTGTCGTATATGCGAGGACTCTGAGTCGGCAAGGCATCGGGGTTTAGTTGCATCCAAACGACGTCCACGAGGTGATACCCATGGAAGGGTCCCCATGTGCTCCGCCATTCGGGGATTACGGGCATGTTGCCGTCGTACAGCTCGCCTTGGGATATGAATGAGCCTTGTGGAGCCGGGAACAGCCGCGTCCCTGCCTTTGCGTCGCTTATGCTGCGGGCGAGGGCTTGACGTGCATGCTCTCTGAGGTTGACGAGGTCGGCGCTGCATTGTCGGGGGAAATCTACTTCGAGAATAGACGCCAAGCCGGTGAGCGGCGCGTCTGGTTGTCGCAGCGGATCATGGTCTTCTTGTTGGACTTGGTTGATGAGTTGGGCCGCTTTTCTTGAGATAGTTGGCCTACTGCCGCCAGAAGATAGCAGTGAAGCTCGTAGGCTGTCACATAGATCCTCAACGCGATGGCTATCGTAGTGTGCTCCATCCCAGGCAAGAAACGCCGTGAAAGTGGCCGACTTGGTCGCGGCCGCAGCTTCGGCCGCTGTTGGATCGAAGAATGTCGACGCATTGTTCTCGAGCCATACAACATGAGACTGTCGAAGGCTGTCATACCCATTGACCACCGAAGCGACAAGCGTATTCCAGGTCTCTTCGAAAGCTGACCGACGTTCCGGCGACGACGCATTGTCGGCGCCGAAAGCGACCGATACAACATCAACCACGGTAGCTCCGTCTCGGGCGTCGCCAAGCCTTGGCGCGCCCGAAGCGCTTAGCTTCGCACAGCGGTTCGAAGCGCTCGAACAAAGTAGCCCAATGATGGGGCTGAAGCCCAGGGAACGCTGGAACTTCTGCCAGGCGACTGTGCTGTCCCAGTGAATCATGCACAATAGGGCGACCGAAGGATCCTCCAGCCTTGGTCCCCACTCGACGGCGCAGCAGCCAGGGATGGAACTGACGTAACGCAATGCGGCGTCCCAGAGCTTCCGGGGCGGCTTAGAATCATCGTGGACGTCGATGCCGGGCTTCAATGCGAACTCGAGGATGCTGAGGATTGGTGTTTGCGGGCTTTTGTCTGCCTCTCCTTCTGGGCGGATTCGGCTCCAAAGCACGCCGTCGACAGCGGGACCGAAGCGTGGTATGGCATGACGTCGCGCTTCCAGTTGACGTTGAAGTTGCATCTCGCGCGCCTGTCGCATCTGCTCCTCTTGGTTCGACATGGCTCCGATAGTGGCTCCGGTGGCGACGATGTGGATGATACCGCCGAAACAACAACAATAACTACGCAGGGATGTAGTGTTACCTGTGATAAAGATTTCTTCAAGACATGGGGCATGACATTTGAGAGTTTTGCCGCCTTTTCAAAAGACCCCCAAAAATAGAGAATTGATTAGTGTGTAAGCAGAAGAATACCACCACACTGACACTGGTATCTTGGCGGATACCGCTTGTGTCACTTAATATAACGCACGTTGTTTACTTTAAGGCGCTGTAAATGTACTCTTTAAATTTATATAAATAAAAAAAAATTTAAAAAGTAACAGGAGTTAATAAACTATATTCGTGGTCCTATAACTAAATTAGGGACCTAAATTATTTGCACAATGATGTCATAGGGATTACCGTTGGCCGTAGTTCACAACAACCTTCTTGGTTGATAATAGTGTGGACATGCTGTCTGGGTCAATGAGTAGAATCACCCTGAATATTTGACCGAATACGCTACAAAATTGTCCAGTCACATTATTCCCTTGGGAGACAAGAACAATTTGTCTAAATGTGAAAACCCTGAGGAGTTTGAATTCAATGCGGTATTCGCAATGCCTTAGGGACGTAACACCCAAAGTCGGCGAGACATTTTACTCTTTCCGGAGTCAGTATCAGCTGCTTGATGGACCATAAGCGAAGCAAGGACACAATGCAACCCGCATGGCGATGGCAAACCAAATAATTCCGCTCGATAAGACTGGGGTAGTGGGTAGTCGCAAGCTGAAGGTTGGGAAGAGATCAGAAAAGCGGTAAATCTTAGGGGTATCCAGATACCTTCGGCTGGGGCCGTGGCCGCATTTCTTCAGCCGATTTCGTCAAGCTGAAGCTGCTATTGGTTCTAGTCGTTACTTAAGTCTGCTTCAGAGCGATAGATGCATTCCATGACGAGCAATCTAATTCAGTAGTTACTAGCTCACTACTCTGTTGCATCCTTGACACGCCTTTCCATCCCAGTGCATTCCTTCGCTTTCCATCTGTCAAAGCTTAATAGCCAGTAAACTGGACCCTTATGTTGGTGCCAAGGGGAAATATCCCAGGTTCTGCCCAATTCCAGTCGACCAGTCATTTTGGTTAAAGTAGATGGCTAGTATTTCCAGGTCAACTTCATTCAAAGGCAGATTAAACACGAAAGTATTTACCTGTCACGAAGAGCGAGAACGAATCTGCTTTAAATTAGCAAGGGAGACTTCAAGCAGAACGTGCGAACAGTGAACTTACCAGAATTAGTAGCGGCCATGTCGACGTTCTCCTGAGCGAGCCGACGAATGCATTGCCATTGGTAGGCAGGTTCCTGGTTGATCAGGCACTGATCAGCTGTCGACGAGTTAGTCCCAAGTTCGGGCCTCCAGTTTATAGGACAAAACTATACTGAGGCTTGCTCCGCCCATGATGCTCCGCGCATGTGTGAACTCGTGGATGAGCGTCGCCGGCAGGTATCCCCAGAGGTAGTCCATCTGGTAAGTGTTGGTGGCAACCGGCGCGCCATTGTGGTACCTCCCGACGGTATCTCCAGAAGTGTATCTCGCGCCCCAGCCGGGGAAGTAGTTCTGGCAGAGCACAATGACAGACTCTCCCCCGAACGGAGGCGAGTTGGGGTGATAGGTGTACGCGCTTGTAGTTGGGCTGTTTGCGCAAGTTTGAAGAGATACCCACTCGCCAACTTCATCGTTAGGAGTCCATTTGCGACCGTCAAACTGGAGGATACCGCCTCCTGTTTGTTTGCTTTAGTCTTGATGCTCTCGCTGTGGTTTATCTCGACGGGATCAACAAGTAACGCACCTGGATTACCCCATGGATCTATGTCCCAGAGGAAATAGTCGTTGCACATGCTAGATAGGTCAGCTCATGAGATCATGGAGTGGGACGGGCTACAGTAATACATTTCGACGTTCACACTAGCAGGGTTCTGCAGGGCGTTTTGGATAGACTGCGCAGTGCCTGATAACTTCAATCAGCTTTCTGCGTGCTCAGTATGATAGGCACGGAGAACGTACTGATAAGCCCATTCAGTCGCGTAATGGAAGCAGCGTTTTTCCTTATGTTAGTCTGAGTGTTGGTGCCAAAGTACGTCTGACCAAAGAAGGCCTCGTAGGTCTGAAACACAGTCCTGTCCGCGGCATTCATCCCAACAATGCTCGGCACAGGATTCGAGTTCAAATTCGCCAAAAGCGCCTGGAAACGCGGAATGGCATAATTAATCTGCGTTTCATGTCAGAGGTGTCTTCGCACTCGTCTTCGGGGGAGGGGGAGGGGGCGAATATCAGATCTCACAATGTCCAGCGCTTCGGTCTTGGCGGAAGTGACCGACGTCAACCAGGTCCCGGTGCAGCCAGAGTCCACGGTGATGCCGCGCTTCATCAGGGAGCTGCGAGGCGACGTTTCAAAGGTCGAGAAGCCGGGCTCATCTTCAGTTGTGTTAAGCGGCGCCGGCCGTGTGCCTGGCAGACACGATAGGACGACCGCCGCGCCATAGCAGGCGCAGTTGAGGAGGGAGTGCTTCCGCATGTCGTTCTCTTTTTCGCACTAAACTGTGTAAGTAATGAGGAAAAGAACTAGACAGCAAAGGAGCTTGAGGGCACGACTCACGGGCTTACCTTCAAGATGGCTTCGCGACGAGAAGGGTATAAGCGGCGTTGACACCAGCGAGATCAATCACTTGGCAGAGATAGCTGCGGTGTTTGTCCTAACCCGGAGTGAAGAAGGAATCACATGGTCAAAAGCGAACGGTTAACTTGCTGAAGAATCTTGAATTCTGGACATATCTCTGCTTACACGGACCTCGAACTGAGGTACATAAAGATACATTAGGCATGTTGTCTAGACTTTAGTTTGGGTATGCCGACCAATTAGGAAATCCTACACTGGAGTGCCTAGACCGCGGCGCTGAATTACATGCTGGTGAAGAAGTTTTCCAGAGCTTACTTGATCAACAGCCAAATCTTTACCTAAATTGTATGATAGCCTTACTGATTAACAGTAGTCTTGCTTTCTTAGAATTTAGCGCGGCGCCAAAGAATTATCATCCTATAGACCTGTACGTCCGCTGACGCCCTTGTAAGCCTACGCCACATTAGACGGCTTAGCTCCCGCGCGGGGTAGCACTGTGGCTTGTGATTGGTCGAACGGCAGTTCCACATTATGCTTACTGTACGTCACTTGTCAGCCCTACGAAAGAGTAGTTTAACTTTAACGTCATAAACAAGTCAATATATATGTTGCCATCCGAGTTCGATAAATCACCTGTGTCAGATGACGCGCTTGAGATCAGCGGCATTGTAGTCATCCCATACTGATTCTGCACATTGTTGTCACCGCCTCCATAATCGATTCAAATTATTTTTGTTGTAGGTACCCTTCACCTGCTGGTCGCTATTAACTCTGGCAGTGAGATTGCCCAGGCCCCGTAAACCAAGACGCGGCTGGCGATTTGGTTGCTGAAGGCGTAGGGTCTTGTGAGACTGGCGGTCAACAGGTATTGAGTGATGGACTAAGATTACAGCCAAAAACATGTGCTTCTCCGAGGAATGCTGTCATCGGTTTTACCGAATGCAAGGTATGAACCAACTCTTGAATTGCTACACACATATTCCTCTTGCTCCTTATGCCTTCGAGCATCAGCCAAGCCTATTTGTACCAGAAATCGAATCCATTTTCCGGATGGAAAGGTTTTGGGTATAGTCGATCGGCCACCATTTCGGTTGAATACGTATATTCCACGTCTGTATGTCGTGCGGTGTGCTTTTGTCGTAACCAATGATCGTGGATGTCGACGACATGAACGGGGCAAAAGAGAGCCTTCTCATGCACTATTACATTTGCCTACTTGCATTGGAGTACATCGGTGTACATCTGGTACAAACCCCGAAAACATTAAGGTGTTGTAAGTCAAGCTGGAACCTCGCCTCGTGAGAGGTAAAGATCATATAGTATAATTTCTATCTGCAAGTCTCTCAATGTGAATCCTGTATAGCTTCAATAGTAAGCTACACTTGTTTGTCCATCTCACACAGGGTAAGATGGCGCCCTCACGTACTCGCCTGCCATGGCTTGCTCTCCTCCTCTTATTCTTCCTCCTTTTCACTCAAGCTCTTGACTCCAGCAACATCAGACAAGTCACAGAGCAAAACATTGCTCGACGCACGGCTCTTCAGACTGAGCCTCGCGCTAACACAGCTGCCTCTATCAAGGCCGCTGTCGACAAGCACGCAAACATCAGCCCAGAGCGCGTCTCCAATGCCAAAGCGGTCGTTACTGAAGCCCTCAAAAAGGTGACTGCGTCAAATAAGGAACGCTGGGAGAATCTTCAAAGGAACGTCCGGTCTGCCAATCCGGCGAGCACCTCCCACGCCCGCCGAGATGCTGGCCCCAACTATTACAACGTCACTTCGGACGTTGCTGCTGCTGCGGCCCTTATTGCTGAGATAGACGCTGCTGCCGAGTACAAGAACGGCACGTTGCACAAGGACTACTCACGCTTTGACACGCTCAGCAAGCGACAGCCGATGAGAGTGCGCGCTGGCAGCTACTGGATGGCAAATCTCGACAACCTCGGGACGCAGCCGTTTGGCGATAATGCTTCGTACAAGGTTTTCCGCAATGTTAAGGACTACAATGCCAAGGGGGACGGAGTTACGGTATGTTGAATATCCTTATTTTGGCTTTTCTTGTAGTATACTGACTGGGACCAGGATGATACCGTTGCCATTAACAATGCTATTACTGACGGCAACCGCTGTGGTGAAGGCTGCTATGGCTCGAGTGTGAAGAGTGCTGTGGTTTACTTCCCCCCAGGTATGCATAACTGTTCTTGTTTCTGTTGCTTAGAAACAAGATAGCTGACAGGCTTCATGAAGGAACGTACCTCGTCAGTGGCTCGATTGTGTCATATTTTCACACACAGCTCGTTGGCGACGTAAGTCAGACTTGAATACTTCTCTCTTCTTCTTGGCTGACCAATATAGCCGACCGATCTCCCCGTCATCAAAGCCGCTGCCTCCTTTGTTGGACTTGGTGTCATTAGCACAGACGTCTATGTTCCCAATGGCGGCGCGGGCATGGATGGCAATTCTAAGGAATGGTACATCAATACGGTTGGTACTCTTACTTCCAACATTACTAGAGCATCCATACTGATTATGTCACAGGCCAACTTCTACCGTCAGATTCGCAACTTCATTATCGACATTACTGCCACAAGCCAGGGTGCATTCGTCGCAGCTCTGCACTACCAGGTCGCGCAGGCGACGAGTCTGACTAACATCAAGTTCGTCGCCTCTCAGAATGCCGGCACAACCCAGCAGGCCATTTGTAAGTGATGATAAAGTAATCAGGAAGAGCGACTACGCTAATAAGCTCTAGATGCCGAGAGCGGTAGCGGCGGCTTCATGAGTGATTTGATCTTTGAAGGCGGTGCATTCGGCATTTGTAAGTGAACCGAGCAACGAGAATCGATCCTACGACGAAGAACTCTCGCTGATGGTTTTTTTCTGTATCAGATGGTGGAAACCAACAGTTCACTGCTGCGCGGCTGCGGTTTATCAACTGCGTTACTGCTATCAAGCTCATTTGGGATTGGGCCTGGGTACGTTCAACTTGATCCAACTGGTATCTAATCTCTCTAACCTTCTCAATATATAGATCTGGAGAGAGATTAACATCTCCGGCTCACAAACTGGTATCAGCCTTCTTTCAGAAGACGGCGTACACCACACCGGCTCACTGTTAGTGCAAGACTCGACCTTCACTAATACTGACACCGCCATACTTGCATTCCCGCCTGTCGCGGAGAAGAATGCGGGTACAACTGGTATCACACTGGACAATGTCGCCTTCTCCGGCGTCAACGCGGCCATTGCCGACAACGCCGGAAAGACCTGGCTCGCTGGCAGCGTAGGCGATGTCGATACCTACACCATTGGGCCGGCGTTCTTCAGCGCTGACAGCGACAGCGGTAACTACACGCTTGGTACCACGTCAACGACGCCTCGTCTCGAGGCCCTCACCGGGACTAACAACGGGCTCCCGAAGACGCCGTACTTCTCCAGAGAGAAGCCGCTCTATGAGGGTGCTACTATTGTTCAGATGAAGTGGCATGCGAAGGGAGACGGCGTCACAGATGATACAGCCACCTTCCAAAGCGTCATCGATCAGTACGCTGGAACCGGCACCGTGATCTTTGTAGATGCCGGTTCGTACATCCTCACAGACACGATCACTATCCCCTCCGGAACAAAGATTGTTGGGCAATGCTGGTCTCAGCTCGTCGCCTCTGGCGCCAAGTTCCAAGACGCTTCCAACCCGCATGTCCTTTTCCGCGTTGGCGCGGAGGGCGGCGAGACCGGAAACGTCGAGATCCAAGACTTGCTCTTCACCACTAAGGGGCCGACCGCCGGTCTCGTTGCCGTCGAGTGGAACATCGAGGCTGATGGCCAGGGCACCGCCGCCATGTGGGACTGCCACGTCCGCATCGGCGGAGCAGACGGCACCGATCTCTCCGTCGCCGACTGTCCGGCGGTGACCTCCGGTACGGAGCAGAAGTGCATCGCGGGCTCCATGATGTTCCACATGACACCCACTGCCAGCGCTTATATCGAGAACATGTGGCTTTGGACTGCAGATCACGATCTGGACGATGACAACATGACCCAGATCTCCGTTTATGTTGCCCGTGGCATGCTGATCGAAAGCGTCAAGCCCGTTTGGCTCTATGGCACCGCATCCGAGCACTCCGTTTTCTACCAGTACGAGTTCTACCAGGCCCAGAAAGTCCTCGCCGCCATGATCCAGACAGAAAGCCCGTACTACCAGCCAAACCCGCTCCCTCCGGCCCCTTACGCAGACGCCGTCGGCGCGTTCCGTGGAGATCCAGACTACGACTGCCCAGACGGCAAGCGAGAAGGCTGCGATGCGTCCTGGGCAGTCCGCATGATCTCTTCTTCCAACATCACGGTCGCCGGCGCTGGACTGTACTCGTGGTTCCAGACATACACCCAAACCTGCATCGACACGCAGAACTGCCAGATCTCCCTAGTGCAGATGAAGGACAACTCGGGCGACATCCACTTCTGGAACCTCATCACCATAGGCGCCTTGAACATGATCAGCTCAGACGCCGGAGATGCCCATACCGAAATCAGCGCTTTGAAATACACCAACGTGGACTACCACCCCTTCTGGAGCCAGCTGTCTCTCTTCGAGCCGCCCGCTGTCCCTGATGATGGTGGAGACGGCGGCAACCTCATCTACGTTCCTACAATGATTTGGGCCCCAGGTGGCGGTGCCAAAGCCTCGTGTATCCCGCCTTGCACGCTGGTGCTTCCTCCTTCACAGATTGGTTCTACGACAACGATCTCGTGGCCGCCACTGACCACGACATTGTTATCTTCAGCAGCTGGTGGCGGCATCCAAACTATCACCACTACGATCTCTATTCCGGCTATCACTACGACTGCCATTAACTGGTGGCCTGTGACGGTCAACTCCGGAGATCCGACTACCGCTATTCTTACTCCAGTGCAGAGCGTGAAGCCTTCTCCGATCCGCATCACTCTGCCTTCCAACGTAGCAACTGTGCCCGCTTCACAGATCCCGGAGTACTCCAACGGCGCCCCGGTCTCTTCGTCAAGCTCCACAACCACGACGATTATACCCGTCTTCTTCTCCACGCTGCATCCTGTGACAATCCAGCCTCAGCCGACTGTTTCCGTTTCCCTGTCGACCAAGAAGCCCATCACGACCACCCTGCCTCCTTCAACGACGACCTTTGGTTCTACGACCATCACCATTCCTCCGATCACCACGACGGAGAGCGACATTGGACCACTGCTGACTTATACCAGCGCCAAGCCTACTTCGACCTGCAACGTCGGATGCGGGACGTATAACTGCCGCGAGTTCGGCTGCGGCGGAGGCTGTGGAACTTTCGGTTGCAGCGGCGGCTGCTCTATCTTTGGTTGTGGCGGAGGTTGCGGCTTGTTCGGATGCGGCAGCGGCTGTTCGTCTATTACTGGATGTCCCGCAGGAAGTGAGTGTGCCCCAACGTGCTCGAACTAGTTCTTCAGACTGACAGTCCTTCTAGATCAGTGCCCTCTTAACAAATGCGGTGGCCCCGGATGCAAGAATGGAGGTTGTGGAACTCAGTCCGAAGGGGATTGTGAGCCGCAGACGGCAGACGATTGCACCTTGATCGTGAGCAGCACTTTGACTGCCTCTCCGAGCAAATACAGTACCACCACAAAGGTAATAGGATTCCTGACACTCTCTTATCTTGAGTAGCCACTAACAGTAACTACAGACAAACTGCCACCCGTACGCAGAGTGCGATGCCACCGACAAGACGACCACCAGCACCCAAACAGAGCAGGAACCTACATTTGGAACCATCACCGTCACTGTATCCAACCGCGGCATGGGCCGGCAGCCAGCAAGCCTTGTCAGCTCCCTCGCATCACAGGTCGTCAGCGAGCAGTACAGCTGGGACCTGACGCGCTTCACCGCGATGCCGACGGGCGGGGACGGGGGCGGCGGTGGCAAGACGGTGCCCACGGGACCCAACGGAGAAGAGGGCACGTACTGGACCTGGTTCATCTCCCGCCCATTGAGCACCTCTGCGTACGGCTTGGGCACTTACAACGGCCGCCCGAACGACGAGTGCACCAACACGGGAGAGTGGTCGAATGCCACCTACCTATCGTCAGTGTGGATCCACGACGTCCGGGACCTCACTGTCTTTAGAGACTCGTCATGTTCCTACACGGCAAGTGATCATAATATAAACCCTAATCCAGACGATCTTCTGGGGACTATCACCTGCACCAAGTGGAAGGACGCCAAGTGCTACCAGGAAAACCAGCGGTCTACTCAGACTTGTTCCCTTGATACTTTTGATTTCCCGATGGCTTACTGCAACTGGAAGTGAGACCTTGGAGCCGTCGTGGCTTGAAGGCAGTTATTCGCATTAAAAGCAGATTATCTAGATGATTGCAGAAACAAAAGGTTGTATCTTTGACCAACGGCGATGAAAACGAGGATGAAAGAGGTTCTGCTTGAACAGCTGACTTTTCCTGGGAGGATCCCTCGCTCAACCCCTTTGTGACTTAGATATCCATTTGGGTCGTCGCGCCAGGGTCTTGTTGTCGGGGCTCATCCGGGGGGTTGGAATCATATATAACTTATCCTGTATGTAGACTGGTCTAGGCCCCGAAGGTATTCGGGAAACTTTCGCGCAGCAACACGTGTTCAAAACATACCCCAGGTTTCATACCAAAATACATATTTGGTACCACGATGTTGGTTGGACCATCGCGAGGCGGTTAACACATCAATGAACACTCTGGATTGAATGTTTGCCTCGCCGAGCCGCCGCGCTCGGCGGCTCGTCCGCTGAGATCCGAGGATCGCAACGTGACACAACAATTATCCGGCAATCTAGTCTCCAATGGTTCGTCGCACATATGGAATGTAGGAGTTGGCAGCAGATTTTAGCCATCACATGCCCTCGCATGTACGTCCTTTTCACCGTTCGTGTGTTGGCCACCATGGCAGAATTCTAATGAAATGAAACGGAACACACATGCAACTGCGTTGATTTATATCTCAGACGATTGGACTGGCCAAGAGCAACACAAACAGTAGTGAAAGAGGGGGCGGTTACAACAAACAATGTCAGTAGCATAGATACCTACTGTCTCTTGTTCGTAACGCAAGCTGGAATATATAAATCTGCTTCCCGCCCGTTCTCTGATAATACGTCCCTCTTCTGTCGGTATACTCGCATGATAACTTTACAGTGCGTATACATACTTTATCTCGACAGGCTTCATCATAGCCCATATCTCCTTTTCGCTGCTCATCTGCCTACCGAGGCAACGTTCCTCATAAGCAACACCTAGTGACAGCATCAAGTCCATTCGACACAACTAAAACAACGGGAAATCGATCAAGATGTGCTTCGTTCAGTCTTTCATGCCAGCCACTATATACCATCCGACGCCGGTCGTGGTCGTCGCACCGCCGCCGTCACCTCCACCTCCCGTCTTCATTCAGCCCGCAGTTCCTATGGTACCGATGGTTGCGGCATACCCAATGATTCCGATGACACCGGTGGTGCCGAATGGCGTCTTGATCAGAAGATGGCAATGAGATTATCTTGGCCGTCTACGGATATAATTGATTAGGATGAATGAGTGAGCTACGGGGAGTTTTACGGATGTCATGATGCGAAGCTTTTTGTTTGATGGCCAGGAAAGTTCGTGCAGTACGGAGAGAGACCAGTGCCGTATATTGTCTCCAGGGTGGACTGAGATTACCGCACGCTGGATCGGTACAACAACGTTATAGTATGGGGTATATTATCCAAGGTTAACCTACTCCCAAAATCTGTTTGCCGATGAGGTCAATGTCTAGGACAGGTTCAAAGTGCAGCACATTAGGTGCCATGCGTGATCTTATTACTAGATAATCGCAACTTCCCGCTACCCTTTCCGTTATTTTCCTCTTTCCATATCGATGCATTATGCACTCCTTAATATCAAGATTCCGACACGGTGCAGGTGATTTAGCTTTTCATTGAATGTTGTGTATGACGATCTTTCTTTGCTTTCGTAATACTGTTAGTATAACACTTTGTACTTGCGAGTGGAACTTTATATGTAGTATTCAATAATACCACCCCGTTGTCTACATAAAATCTCCGCAAAATGTATTATAATAGCTATATCCCCAGATCACAGACCGGCGGCAAATTAGAAGAACCAACTGGGTTTACTATTTCCATTTTTTAATATGGCGTAATTCGAGCCAGAACTTTGACCATCCAAGCTCCGCCCCAAGCGTCAGTTCACCGAAATCCCGGGTTTTGGGGAGAAGTCTCCAATACTCCGCTCTCTACGATGTAACGATCATAGTCAAGCTTCACGATGCGATTCGATCCCTGCAAACCCCGCAGGTGTTGCTACACGTATACACTAATTACGATAAATGTGAGCCTACTGTAGGAGCATGGGTGACGGTTGCCAAGTTTATTGCACCGCGATTTGTGGACTCTTCCAGATCGAGGACCGGCCGAGAGCATGGTTCAGTGCGCGAATGAAGACGTTATGCCGATCCCCTTCGTTTAGCCCTAGCTCGGGACAATGAAGTCCGAGAGGATAGTGATCCAGGCCTCGGAGTTGACTTTGATTCCGTTTTAGCTCAGATGAAGCTGTTTATCCGGAGCGATGCGATGGAAACATCTAAATACATGCGACCGGCTCTCTTTTTCTGTAGCCATCACTTGGCCGATGGGCCGATCATCTGAAGTGCCCCCGTCATGATCAATAGAATCGAGGATGCATCTCAATGTGTTGATCTATTCGGCGCTCTATCTGCCTTGCGTCACTAGCCGGACCCTATTAGCATCAAACCAAAATAGCTCGTCAGATGCGGTCAATGTAAGGTGGCTCGAAGGCAAGCCGGCCTTGAATCTTGGTACTACCTTCGGCCTGCCTTGGCCGAAAGGCGAGCATCTAGGAGATCAGGTTACTTTCTCGGCTTCGACCGACGGTGGTGAGGATGTGGCTCTTCAGTCATGGGTAACGTCGTACTGGGCCGATGGTTCTATCAAATGGACAGGCCATGCCGTACCGGGCTCTGAGTCGGTACCTGACGGGTATAAAATCACTACCTCCAAGGGTGTTTCCCGAGCGACCAAGAGGCGATCTGTCAAGGTGGACAACGCACAGGATGAGATTACGGTGGATACGGGAAAGCTTACGGCTTCGTTTCCGAAATCAGGAAATGTACTTCTCAGTTCTTTGAGCACACCTAGCGGGAAGATCGTGGGCAAGAACGGCAAACTCGTTCTACGATCACAATCGGGAGTTGTAGACGCTGGGGACATCTCAGGGAATGAAGAAATTAACTATTACCAGTTGGAATCGAAAATCAACACGACGACGGTGGATGAGGATAGTTCGGTACGAACGCTAGTCACGGTTCGAGGCGACCATCGTATCGGTGATGAAAAGTCTTCAGTGACACATGATCCTTGGATCCCATTTACAGTGCGGTTCTATTTATACGCCAACTCGGATACGATCAAGATAGTGCATACACTTCTTTTCGACGGGGCAGCAGACAAGGACTTCATAACTGGAATCGGGCTTCGTTTCGATATCCCCCTGGCTGGCGAGGAATTATACGATCGTCATGTGAGAATCGCCGGCGTGGACGGTGGCTTTCTAAGCGAAGCCGTACAGGGAATTACCGGTTTGCGCAGAGATCCAGGTGAAGCGGTTCGTGCCGCCCAATTCGATGGCAGGAAAACACCAGATGTTACCACTTGGGCCACAACAGTCAACTCGAGATTGCAGTGGATTCCGGCTTGGAATGATTATACGCTCACACAGTCGTCTCCCGATGGATTTACATTGAAGAAGCGGACTAAAGCCGGGCAAAGCTGGGTAAAGATTCCTGGTGGAACTCGGGCCGGTGGCCTGGCTTATCTCGGAGGCGCTACAACAGGCGGTTTAGCTATCGGACATCGCGACTTCTGGAAGCGATACCCGACCAGCATCGATATATCAAACGCGGCTACAGACTCAGGACAAATTACATTATGGCTGTATAGCCCGGCTGGTGAACCGATGGACTTACGCCCTTTTCACGACGGCCTTGGAGAAGACACGTACGCGAAACAGCTGGATGCGCTGGAGATCACATATGAGGACTACGAAGACGGATACAACACTCCTCATGGTATCGGAAGAACGAACGAGATATTTATTCGACCATTTGACAACACGCCATCGTCAGGTGAACTCGCGTCATTAACGGGTTTCATTAATCAGCCGCCTGTGTTAGTCCCTCAACCCGAGTACATCAAGCAAACTGAAGCAATCGGAACCTATTGGGATACGCCCAACAATACGACGGCAACACAAGTCGTGCAGACAATTGAGACGCATTTAGACTTCCTTAATAAGTTTTATCAGGGGCAGATAGAGCAGAGAAAATGGTATGGCTTCTGGGATTACGGTGACTTCATGCACACGTACGACACGGACCGTCATGTCTGGCGTTACGATATTGGTGGATATGCATGGGACAACTCAGAATTATCACCGGATCTCTTTTTCTGGAATTACTTCCTTCGGACCGGTCGTGCAGACGTCTACCGGTTTGCCGAAGCCCATGTGAGGCACACTAGCGAGGTTGACGTCTACCACCTCGGTCCCTACAGTGGCTTCGGCTCGAGGCATGGTGTGAATCATTGGTCAGACAGTGCGAAGCAGATCAGGGTCTCGACGCCAATCTACAGGCAGATCTTCTACTACGTATCTGGCGGCGACGAACGCATCGGCGAGCTTCTCCACGACCTTATGGATGCGGACAAAACGTTCTTAACAGTTGATCCGCGACGCAAGGTCCGCGATGACAACGGCACATACGTCCCAGATCCGACAGCTATCGACCTCGATCTCGGCATCGACTTCTCCGGGCTCGCGGCGGTCTGGCTTATCGAGTGGGAACGCCGAGGGCCACGCTGGGAAGAGGCCAAGTCGAAACTGAACGCCACAATGCAGGGCATTGCGTCGTTGAAAAATGGCTTCGTGACGGGCGTGGGGCTATATAATATCTACACCGGGGAGATCAAGCCACCAGCCACAGATCCGAATAACCAGGGCGACGTTGCGGTGTCGCATCTCTCTGCGAGCTTCGGGCTGCCTGAGATCGTCGCCCAGATCACTCAATACTTGGGTGATGATTTACCAGAGGCCTTCGACAAGGCTTGGTTAGATTATTGCTACTACTACGGCGCCGGTGGGGACGAGCAGAAGGCACGGTATGGGAAGTCGTTTGGGAGTCTGAGCCTCCGCCAAGGACACTCGCGATTGACGGCCTATGCGGCGAAGCGGCTAGGAAATGCGACGCTCGCTAAGAGGGCGTGGAACGAGTTTTTAAACACGGATGGGTTCGCGCCGACAGCGCCTTGGGCAAGTGTGCGATTGACTGGCAGTGAGGTTCTAGCATCTGTGGATGAAGCGGCGTGGATCTCGACCAACGATGTTGCACTCTACGGGTTGGCCGCTATCGAGGACCTGGCGCAAGTCGGAGATGCCCTATCTATGATCGATAGTATCTAATGTAATCAATGCGCCGTGGCGGATATGTCACCCTTCACCTTGCTTATATGAGTAATTCATCGTGAGAACGACGCGAGCGACGAATGGGGTTGGAACACATTATACATTACCAGCGCGCCAATTGTGAGTAAAATATGTGAACAAAGCGTATTACCGATGCCGCATTGAACTGAAGGCGGCATCTGCGAGTGGCTTCTCAAATGCAAAATAGACACCATCCCAGGACGCACTGCGTAACGCCACGCGGTGAATTTGATTACGTAACAGGCTAAGTACTTAGCAGGATCCCTGTCCGATCCGGACCAGAAACTCTGAGGAAACCAAGTGTCTGTGCCTGATTCTACCCACGTGATCGCACCGCCAAAATACAAAAGACATATAGGTAGAAAATTGGACCAATAATCCAGCAAATCCAATCGGTTTCCTAGTGTAATGGTTATCACAGTGGATTCTGATTCCACTAATCTGGGTTCGATTCCCAGGGAGACCTTGAATTTATTTTGTCTGCAAAATTAGCATTCTCCATTCATGGGAATTGAGTTTCTTTTTGGACCTGTTCCCTCCCTCCCATTGTTTGTGGAAAGGAGCTGAACTATGCCGACAGGCTATGCTAGCAAAGAGAGCCATGTGTTTGCTTATACAACAAAAATAGGCAACACATTAACCAGCAACTTTGTCCGTTTGACAGGCTCAGTCATAGGTTTTCGGGTGATGGCATGTTTAGATCAAAGACAAACAGAAATGCAGGCAGATGTATCGCTTTCAGTCACTCTCAAGAGACATTTTGGGACTACAAACTGCTTGATTGAAGATTATTGGACAATATTGTAAGTCAAGTAACAGGTGCCGATTGGAAATTCTGCGAGTCTAGATCAGATCAGAATATGAGGCAGGCAATGAAGCAGGGCTTCCGTGTCAATTTGAATAAGTGTTTGCATTTCTGTTCCGCCGGTACCCCCCAACCACCTTCTTTGCGGAATAAGTCTACATCTCCCGAGCCCACAAGCAAGGTTATTTCGTCACAAGATACATCCCATCAGCCCCTCCTGCAGCATCACCAACTCTCGTCCGCATCCACTTAACCATGAATCGTCTGTGTCAATCTTCCTACGGCAACCTGGAAGCTGTCATCAATATTTCCGGCTACGACGGAAATGCTCAGCGCCAGCTTGTGCACTTCTATCGAGAGCAGATGACGGGTCAGTGGTCTGCCTGCGCAGTAGTCTCCAGTAACCCTAAATCCGGCGGCTCGATGATCCAGAGTATTTCGAAGCATCATGCCAATCAAGAGCACGGGGATTTTGAGGTGGTCGTTCTTGAAGACCATGGTACCCTGCAACACTACACGCGCGATAACACGATTCCTGTCGACAACGGCGTGTATGCCTGGCGGCTTTCATCAACCGTAACTGCTGGTTCGGGGCCAACATCTCCTGTCGCCAGTATTTATCTTCCTATTACCATTCCTCCTGATTGATGTATAGTAGGGTCTATTTGCTTAAGTGACTTTGGACCCAGAGTTCTGCTTTCTACATCTAAGCCTCCCAGACCCATTCTGAACCAACACTAACATATAACCTGATATTAGCTATCCACCCAGCTCCTTTATTGCAGAGCCAGTTGTCTATGGATAACGGCTCCGATGGGACCACACTGGAGACCATTTTTATTGACAAATACCGCAAGGCGATACATTATCGCTGTGCTCAATATGGACCGAATAACAACTCAGTCGAACGTCAACATCATTGGCGTCAAGGACTGGTGATTCAAGATTGGGCTACAGGTGCTGCCTGCATTTACCAGACTTCTCCAGACACTCTGATGGCAATTATTCCTAATGAGGACGGTGTCAACCAATATCACTTCAAATCCGGCGGTTGGACATGCATCGGCAGCGTGACAACCAAGGGTGACCCCAGCTGCGTATACACCAACCTCATCGCAGGGACCACTGCGTTTCACGTTCTTCTCCGTGTGGGATACGGGATTCATGAAAGGGTTTGCCGAGCGAAAACCTGGAATATTGCCAACTCGCCACTCCCAGCCTCTTTAGGCCGAATTAGTCACACACCATCCCACAGGGTCCTCTCTACAAACCCGATTACGATCCTTTCCCAGCCCAACAATTCACTCGGCGAATCTCTCAATCTCGAGGCCATTGTTTTCCACGCCTGTGGCACGAAATTGCAGGATGCGTGGATGATACTGCAATGGAGTTGCCTCGCAGGAACCGGGGAATGGGCTGTCTCCAATGTTGTGTTGCCACATGTGATTGGAATGCCTCTGTGAGGAGCCGGTTATGTATTTGTTGCACGAAAGTTGTGCCTCCTAGGTAGCTAAAACATCGATGTAACCCTCTAGATCCCAAAGGATCTTATCCTAACTACTGCAGAAGACCAAAGGGATTTGCTCGACGCCATTATTACTGATGGAGCGAGACGCGATTATAAAGCCTTGGGACACCCATGCTTCTTTTTCTGATCAAGCAAGTTGATAGAGAACCCAGCTCCGAAGTCTATCTTGTTTCCTCTGAAATCTCCCAACAATTCCAATTGTCTGTGACTGTCCTTACCTGGAAGCAGCAACTACGGGCAACATACTTTCATTGGCATGCCCCCACAAACTCCATGTGCCTGTTGTAAATTAGAGTTGTAGAATTCATATGTTAAATGTATCCTAAGGTTGGAAACTCTTCCTGATGCTTCGACTCTTGCATTCCAAGGACTTCTGCACCCGGGCCCAGTTCACCCCGTCTCGCTACTATCCAGATGTGAGGTATTAGTACCGCTGCTCTTTCCCATTCTACCCACTTACCTACCCACTTTGCCCGTTATTCCCCCACAAGGTTGTGCAGCCTTCTCCACGATACACCCAGCCTCTCTCATCCCCTTTGGTATCCAACTGTTGAAGGGATTACCAAGTCCCATTGTCAAGTTATATTATTGATTTGTTGTCGCTCGAGCACGTGGTAGGTGTTCGAACCACGAACGTACTCACGCAGTTGGTCCCGTCCGATTTTCACAGTAATTCGTTTCACAGACACTTTGGGTATCATTATCACAGCTATCTTTAGTGTTCACCCACCATCCTTCTTTATCTGAATCCAACTTTCATTGTTCGCCAATAGATGCAAACACAGATGTTTTTGTTGCCTACCACTCTTTCCTGGGAAGCCATTACTCTAGAATTGGATGCCTCTGTCCCCAGACACAAATGAATCCCCGCTGCATGTTATTCACAATAACCACCCTACATTCATTTGCAATTTTAGCTACAATTGACTATCCTCTGCCACTAACATTCTGTTCTAAAATGTTCAGATTGGGACTCGGCAGGCACGGGGACATGCTTCTATGGAGGAGCCTGTTGTATCTCCGCGGGCTAGGCACCTACTACAGACAACAATTCCTCAAGACCTTCACGATATTTTTGAATAGAAAGTGAATTACAACGTTGACAAATTATAAACTGCTCTGAACAGTTTTGGATTGGATTGGCCATGGCCTTGCAATCACCCACTGCACTGTGATGATCAATAACGGCGTGTCCCCGCAGTCTACAGGCATGTCCCGGGTAGGTTCGCTACGCCCCGTATTACCATCCGTTGCCAGATTTTCATGAAGTCAGGTGTGTTCAAGTTGCATACTCATGCTGCAAGACCTATATGTTTCAGGGATCTTCTCATAGGTACTTTGTTAAAGATCTAATCATATGGGATCAGAAACTCCTCCAGTCTGCACAATATATGTTGCCAGCACAGTGCATCCTTCTCTTTGCCTGCGTGGGCGTTACCTCTTTACAAGTTGCCTGTTACATACAGCACTTTGACATTTCTGCCACTGGGCTCTCTATGCTGTCACTGAAAGTCCAGATTTACTTTTTGTGACTTCCTCTACAAGATGCGTACATCTGAGTTGCTTACATCTGAGTTGCTATTAATATGTGTTTCTTGTGAGAAATAAGTAGCTCCTTAGCTTCCATTGTACTGCACTTGTTGTTCTGTTTTGCTGGGTTGTTAGCGACCTATAGGCACAGACAAGGCCATTCACTCTTAGAGGTTGGGCCGCATTGGCTGAAATCCCATCTTATCATCGTGAAGCTTGCTGTCGCCCCGAGAGACAGGCGGGTCCCCGAGGATGCGCAGCGAGCCATTGGCCAGAGTCATATAGCATGGCCCGAACCTCCTCCATATCGGCCATAATGGTCCCTGTGTTCTTAGAAAAGGCAGTTACACATCTGGCCTGGGCTTGGAAGATCCGCCCCTCTCTATCTCTTCTTATTTCATCCCACATTATCTAGCAGAACAGTCCACCAAACCCTTCTCTTCCACCCACAACGATTTTCCTGTCACGTATGCAGTCCATCCAACCTATTCTTGCAAGGCTCCAGGGAAAACATACTGAATACTTCTTTATTCAACTCTTCTAATTTTCCTCTTGATCATACTGACCACTTGGTTTTCTTGATACCTTCATCTGCGTTCAACTTCACTCGCCTTGGTCCCAAGCGTTCCCGCAGGACATTGAAGTAACTTCTAAGGTCTCGTCAGCCACTCTAAATAAATTACAACCGAATCCCCTTGCACATATTCTCGTGTCTTCTGCCAGCCCATATATTTGGCTTGGTTTTCTTGTCATCTCACTCTTCTTGCCCGTTAGACCTCCGGTCTTTCCCAGGCACGATGCCTCCCAAGAAACGGGACAACAGTCGCGTCTCTGGCCAAAGCCAGGGGAGTTCAGGTAGATATTCCAATCCTATAAAGACATCAGCTTGGACACAGATCTCTAACCTGTGTAATTCTAAGTTGCCAATGGCAATTCAGCTCAGCGTAAGCCTTCGAGCTCCTCTGACCGGGAGGGACTGCCGCCGCGTCGCCCTACAGGTATGTTATTTTAATCCAATTTTCTGCCCAAGAACTCCATGGATACAACATCAAACACCCAATTTCTACACCTTTCTAACCGCCAACTTTTCAGAAACAGGAAGTCCCATTGGACATAGCCCGCGCCCTGTGTCTGAGGTTCCCACTGCCAATAACGAGTTTGGGACGCAAGAGGTTGGGCAGCCTGTTCCTGGGTTGCAACCTGCACCTTATGCGAACAATGTCGCGCACAGTTATGCACCAGCACTTCCAAGGCTTCAGGGTGAGATCTCCGAGGACGAATACATACGGTCGGTCCGCTTGCGTATCCCACCCCCGCCTGTCCCTGGCCGTATGGGCCAGACATACTGTGACGCTCGCGACTATTTAACCCGTGAACAGCAGGAAGCCCTCGCGGGCGTGAGCATTTCACGAGGCAGTTCCGCCATGCGACCTGACAGAGGCCCAGTCAACCGTCCTTCACAATATGCGCTGGAATTTAATGGCGGTCCGCTATCCGGCCGCCTCTTAGACGGGCGTTCCAATGGTCGCCATCCGGACCCGAATTCCTCCAGTTTCGGAACAGCTAACGGTACTGTCCGATCCCAGGCGGTACCCAACCCATCCACTACGCGATCAGGTCGTAAGGCGGGCCTGTTCCCTTCCACGGCTCGTCTAAACCACCTCATCGACGAGGTTCCGGACACGCCATCACCTAGAGGGCGAGCTAATCGCGATAGAGCTGGGACATCGCAGCCCCCGAAGTCCCAGAAGGCTCGGAAGTTTAGCGACCGTGACTCAACCCCCCCTACGCCCAGTTTTAAGCGCGGTCGACTAATTGAGGATATCACCGACCAAGAAGAGGGAGAGACGCACTCACAAGCACTGGTGGTTTACAATGAAAACCCCTCCAATGACGCCGTCCCACGCTACCCCTCTGGTGATCCCATTTACGGAGATAGTTCGCACCCATTCAAGCCTCACATGGCAAACGCGGCTACAAATAACCCCACGTCTTCCCTGTCCGATCCTTTTATGGGATCTGTTGCCAATGAGCGCACGGTCGAGGTCCCCGCCCCCGTCATGGCACCACCACGTCGTGGCATTATTATGGCCGATAACTACAACATCTTCAACCCTTCCCTCATGGCTCGGGTGGCAGCTGAATGCGAAAACAACCCATACATGAACACGCCGGCAGCGATCTCAACCTACCATCAGATGGGAATGGCCGACGATCTTTTTTATGGCGGCATCTGGAGAGGGATGTTCATCGTTAATGGGGGACATATTATCGAGTATGACAATCCGGCTCCACGCCGCCCAGAAGTCCACGAATTGTTGCGCCGCGACCGCCGCTTAATCATGAGCCGAGTGAAGAAATCTGTTGACAAAACGAGCTGGTACTCAGTCATTAATGGGAAGGCACTCCTCCCAACAGGAGCGGAGGGTATGGAGGATCCTCCCGCTGAGTACCAAAACACGTTGGACCTCTTGAAATATTTTTATATTCGTGTCCCCTGCGCTCCTAGTATTGATCGATACGCTGAGCTCGTTGCCCCCCTGCACGTCGACTGGTCTCCTGAAGCGAACAACGAGAACATGGCTATCGTCGGTATGACCCCGGGATCTAATCCAGTCACCGCCGCTCTGCGCCTTGCCACGCCGGCTGAGGCTTCTTCAGATGAGGCAAAGACAGCGATTCGTCACATTCCTGCTGTCCGTTTCGACGATCCGCCCTTTGCGGCTACCGAGACGCCCGCTGCCCCCGCTGCCCCCGTTAATGTCGGTATGGCCCCAAGTGCGTCTGCTGCTCTGCTTTCCCCCGTCGGCACCAGCATGGCCCCGAATGCGACAGGTACTATTCCTGGCTACCTTGATTTATTCCCGGATTTGGGTGTAGCCTCAAGTGCGTCTGCTACTCCCGCCCCCCCTGTCGACTCTACGTGGTATGACCCTAGCGGTTTTGGTCTGATCCCGTATCAGGATATAGCCCCAAATGCTCCATCTGCATCTGGTGCCACGCTTCCCCTCGCCGACACTCACACGGCCCAGGATACCACAGGCCTTGAGGAGTATACTACCCTTGGTGATTATGAGAATCAGGATCTAGTCCCGTATCACCCATCTGAATCCGTTCATATGCCTCCATTTGAGAACAGCAGTACATCATATAATATCACTGGTTCCTCTAATCCAGCCTACCCAAATACATCCCAGGATCCGGGTGCAATCCTGGCTTCAACAGACACGGTCCCCAGTCTACCTAGCCCTAATGATATTCTAATAGCCACAGCCACTGTATCTACATCTGCAGCTGCGCTCCCCCTCGCCAATACCGGTACAACTTCAGCTGCCGCAGGTCTTCACCCGGGTTACCTGACACCGTCCTCTAATCCAGGCCTGACTCCAAACACCACAACTATGCCTGCAGCTTTTCTTGCCCCAGTTAGCGATGGAAGGAACTTAGACATTGTGAATTCTAATCCCAGAAACCACAATGCTCATTGGGGTTCCACCGTTCCTGCTTGGCTCAAGGAGATAGGAACAAATAACGAAGATTCCTCTTCTAATTCTATCGATCCTATCACTACCAATCTTGGCGTGGCAGATATCCCAACTACTTCTACCACGGCTAACGACGATTCAACTAACAATGTCCCGGTCCGCACTTATAAAAAATTCGGTAGTGATAACCCGGTTGATGTCATCAGACAGTCTGACGACAGGAATCCGCCCGGCAGCAACACATTTGCTAGCAATGAGCAGCCCACTGGTGGCGACGAGTTGATCAACGGGGTCCTGTTTTCGAACCGTCCAATTGCAGATGACCACTCAGATCAATACGCAGACTCAGAGCGTTCTGATGATCTTTTAAGTGATAACATAAAGGAACTCTTAGATATAGAAACAGACGAGGACGAAGAGGTCGAAGAGATTGATGGGCAAGATTCAGATGATATTTGAATAAAGCCGTAGTCATACATTTGGCGGCTCTGGATGTAAGCAGTGGCTTCCCCCCCCTCTCTGCAGTCCCTCGACACGTCCTAGTTAAGTTAACTAAATCCCAGAGCAGGTCTCTTCCCTATCTATGGTCACTATACTATCCATGGATCCGTCAGTTCTGCTCGATTTGGCTTTGTAACAACACCAGAACGGTTCTTGATCTTGTTTTCTTTCCGGTATTTTCGCTAGTGTCTTAAGGTCAAGACTGCGGAGTAAGCTTCCAGTTCATTCGCTCTGCTCAAAGCAGATGATTGCCTGGCGTCTTCGGGACCCGACCGCAGACACAGGAGTTCAGAGTTCACGTTTTTGATTTTGCTTCCGCATGAGTCAGTCTGTGGCGATATTGCGACGGTAATAACATCTCACCTCTCTGGTCTTTTCTGCTCTATACTTCAACAGGTAGACGGAATCTCGCGTTTTCTCTCGCGCGACTTGGGCATGGGGTTCAACAGACCAAAAAAAAAAAAAATTTTTCGAAACCCCTCGAAATTTGTCTCACATATCGATTTCAGCTTTCCCCTACCCATGTTGCGGAAATATCCTCAACATGGCCGCCTTCTCCTCCGAAGTACACCGGACCAGATAATCCCACGCAACACGGACAGGCACATACGAAGTTTGATCGATGATTTGCTTTTCCTACTGCTGATACACACTGGCTTCATTGAGTTTCCCCGCCGCCCGGCGAAAGAGTTCTTCAACGATCTTCTCTGCACAACTCGGTTGAACTTTGCCGTTTGTTTTCCAAGATGGTGGAGAGTAGTTTGATATTTCTTCCTGGATCACGTGGCACCTACTACGACAGGATGACTGCAACGATTCGGCGATTTGGTCTTCTCTGCATCAAGCGGGTTGGGCCTGGCGTGATGATACGAAAGATGAAGGTTCTCTGATGGCGTCACTGTTCCGTAGCTAGTTACTAGATATGGCCTTGCTAATAAAATGTATGAATACTGTAATTCTTGAGTCTTTTGCGTTCCTTTTGAGTCTGATGATATTTTTCTCAACCTTGCTGAAAGTCTCGAATGCCGTTTCATTCTTTTGTAGAGCCAGGAGTTAGAATCGGAAATTGGAGCTTGATAATTCTCTAAGATTGAGAAGTAAGGCAACCTCTTCCCAATGAGGAATTTCGGGTTCATGTCTACCTACCTATATGCCTAATACCCGCCACTTCCAAATTAGAAAACGGGAGGCTTCTGGAAAATACCCGACTATCGAGCCTCCGGCACCGGGCCGAATCATGCACCTATCCGCGGTATAACAGGATCCCGCTCTGCAGTTGAAAAACCGGCCAATTGGACGAGCACACTTCTAGAGTATACCGGTCTGTATATTCGAAACGGGAATCGAAGACTGGTGGCATTATGTGACTCCAACTCCGTATTATTGGAAGTCATGTTCTGAAGTAGCTAATCGCAAAGGGAACAGAGGTAGGACAACGTATGAGAATATGAATGCAAAACATGATCCCTTGACACAAGTTAGACGGTAATACGAGGAGGGTTAAAGCTCCACATCAAGCTCACATGGACGGATGGCAAATCTGGCAGGCTTGATGGTTTTCACTTTTACTCACGTTGAACGGTGACGAGTCCTTCACAGACTCCGAAATTTCATCGGGCGGCTCGGAGTTAACTCAACTGTACTACAATGGCCAGCTGTAAGTAGATGAAGCCCTCACTCTAGGCAGTTGGCTCCCAATTTCGCACACGTAGATACAGCATAATTCGAAGGATGACGTCCTTCGCTATACAGTACAAAGCAAGAGTATTAGAAGGATTCCCTACTGTATTGCTGGCATTCTGTCTCCTTGGCATCAAACGGACGGGAATAGTGCTCCAACGTTCAGTCGCTCGGCCGTAAAAAAGGGGTTGCTGCACGTCAGCAATAACCGTAGTCCATCATGTATCGATGCTCAAAATCAATAATACTCGTTTCATGCAAGACACTACACACGTGCGGATGGCTCGGTCGATCTCAGCAATTGAGCTCCTCATCCACGGATATAAATAATAAGTGTTAGTGTGGAGTGCATGACAAACGTCAGCACACCCTCAAGCAGGGTAGTGGGCAATCAATCGTGTTTTCAGTTGCTCCCCCCCCCTTCTTCCTACTCTTCTTCCTGTACTACTACTACAAGCCTTTAATTCATTATTAGTCCCCCCTATTTACCGCATTGTAGCCTAGCGAGGACAGACCCAGCTGGCTGGACAAGGTGTACCTTGGGAGAGATTCCACACCACTCAACACCGCGGACCGACGTCGTATGACCGACTCAGCAATTCTTCTAACACAGCAGCATCGTTACAATGGGTTTCAAGCTGGCGCTCGTGAGTTCCGACGTCTTATCTCCGCATTCTCCCATTCCGCACTGTCCATGGTGTTCAAGACGCAAGCAGGTACCGGATGGTCGAGATACTAATCGGGACTTACGCAGAGCGCTGTCGCTTTAGCACTGCTACTGCCTTTCGGCTACGAGCGCGGACAGGTGTTGTCTTCCCTGTTCTGGAAGAATGCGCCTCACCGGCTAGTCAAGGTCAATACCTTCGCGTCGCACGAGGTCAAGTTCTCCGATCGCATCCGCAGCTGTGAGGATGCGCTGATCGTCGAATCAGAAGGTCTTGCTATTCTCGGCTGTGATCCCGGTCGCGAGAGGTGGAATACCGTCATGGTAAATACCCAATGATTTATTTATATATCGTGAACACGATGATGTTGTCGTTGCCAGTTATTAGTCCCAGTCGTGTGAGTTTGCACGAACTGTCATGTCTCGGCTGCATGCATCTCTTTGGCATCATGTGTTTTGCGCTCCCTAACAGTTAATCGATCTCAGGGCATATTTCTCCCCGAGCCCGTAGAAAGCGGCGGGCTGTACATATATGACTACAAAGACGCGAGTGCATCGGATGATGAAGCGCTCAAGCAGCTCAAATTTATCGATTTCCAGCTCCAGTCCGATTTCCACAGTCTAGGGATGGCTTATGATGAGTCTACGTCAACACTGTTCGTCGCTAGCCATCGCCATGATTTCCCGGCTGTGGAGATGTTCAAGCTGGACTTGAAGGCGTACACGGCGACACATCTGCGTTCTATCCAGCACCCGCTAATCCACGGACCGAACTCTATCGTGCTGATAAACGATCACGAGTTCTACGTCACCAACAACAACCACTTCCTTATCCGAGACTATCCCATTCTGAACAAGGTAGAGACCAATCTCGGCTTGCCGGGCGGCACTATTGTCCACGTCGACATTTCACCCGTGCTCAAGGACCCAGAGGCTTCGGTGCAAGCCAACGTCGTGAGGCGTCTTGCCTTCCCGAACGGCATCGAACTGCTAAACGATACAACAGCCGTCGTCGCATCGTCAGCCAAGGCAAAGGTATACTTCTTCTCCATCAGCAGGCCAGCAGAGAGCGAGACCGGGTTGCCAGGTGTGCCAAAGTTCACGCCCGCATCGGGGCTCCGGCTGCCATTTGGTCCAGACAACCTCTCAGTCTCCAAGGACGGCGCGCTTATGATCGCGGGCCATCCGCACATCCCGAGTCTCGGCAAGTTCGCCAAAACGCGACACGTCTGCAACTCGCCAGCCGAACTTGCGAAGACGGACGCGCCTATGCAGGAGACTTGCAGGACGTTTTCGGCGCCGTCTTGGGCGGCACGGTGGACGGAAGACGACGGCCTCGAGACTTTGTATGCCGACGTAGAATATCCATCAAGCGCCACGGCCGCGCGGGATTCCGATAGGAAGATTGGCATAATATCCGGCTTGTACGCCAAGGGCATTCTTGTCTGGAGGGAGTGATTGTTCCAAACCCCCTTTAGGTGAGAGGGTTTGGTGTTGGTGATCCCGCAATCTCCCGCGGTCCCGGCAAGTTTTACTAACTCATGTGCTTCTATCACGGCCTTCTCGGTTGTCGGCGTGGTAAATTTTGCGGCATTTGCAAGGCGACATGGCGGCAAATCTGGTTTACAGAGCGTAGTCGGTTTTTCACATCGCACCCAAGAGCGTTTGTATGAATCTGGTCATGGTATGTGCATGTTGATGGGCATAGCCCAAAGAAACTCAAGTATATACAAGAATGAATAAAGCGCAGACTTGCCCAAACCGAAAAACCAAAGCGTCATCGCCAGATCCTACCCAGGTGACAATCTTCCCGTACACACCGCCTTCCAGCCCCTCACGTACCTGTCCGCGGCGTTCGTTTCACGTCGGTGGGTGGGATACCGTCGAGATCGATGTCGGACTCGCTCGAGGACGTTCGTTTCGCCTGGGCCTACTGGCACGACGACCAGTAGTCGCCGGTCTTTACGCACTTGTAAGGCGCCTGGCAAACCGTCGGCCCCGTGTAGCCAATGCCTCCACACCTGTAACTGGTCAGCAAAAGATGTTCTGTTTTTGGGAAATACCACACTGGGCTCCGAAAACCATGTCCCAGTCACAATTGCCCTAACGCTTTTAATAACCAGTTTCAAGGAGAGAGGAAGTCGTACTGTCCCCATTGAGGAACGCCTGTCCCTGTCGGAGTCCCTGAGGGCTGGCGCGTGGTTGTGCTGGTGACCATAGTCGTGGACGTCGGCGTACCTCGTGTGGTGGTGGTGGCGGCGCCTTTGAGCGAGGCGCGGACGCTGGCGAGGAAACCATTGTTGGTGTAGAGCTGGCTCATGTCCCACATCATGACGCCGCCGAAGCTCGAGTACTTCTTGGTGTCCTGGATAATGCTGCCGAGGGTCGTGGCGTCGACGTAGCCACCACCAGCGCCCGTGTTGGCGGGCACGCCGATGAGGACCTTGACGTTAGGGTTCTTGCTGGTCTGGTGCGCCCAGTCGTCCCAGACGTTGAAGTTCCACGCGTTGGGGTTGGAGAAGTTGATCACGCCGCACCAGTTGTTGTAGAACTGGATGTTGATCCAGTCGAACGAGATCGCGCCGTTGAGCATCTCGTTCATCGCCGCGTCGGGATACACGCACTGAGGCGCCGCTGAGAGGTAGAATTTCTTGCTCGAGTCGGCGTCCATGAGCGAGCGCAGCTGCTGGGCGAAGGGCACGAAGTTCTGCGTGCTGGACTCGAAGTCGAAGTCGAAACCGTCGACGACGGCAGAGCCGAAGGGTCGGTTGGCAGCGGCTGTGTTAGTACCGAACAGGTCCCAGACAGCCTTAGCGGACGCTTGGGCAGATGAAGAATCGCTGAAGCCGCCCTCGTAGTATGTGGCGCCACCGATCGACAACAGGATGGTCTTGCCGTTGCCCTGGCAGTACTTGATGTCCTCCCTGTGGGATTGTATGTTAACTAAAGCACGGCGATAACTTTCGGAATTCTGCTACGTGGTGACATACTCGATCTCGGGGCATTTTAGCAGGCCGGTGCCGTCAATAGCAGTACATTTATCACCAGCGCTGGCGAAGTTAGTGGTTGGGGTTTTGATGGATGTCAAGAACGAGACGTTGATGATCTATAAGGATCTTGTTAGAACACCTGATTTGCTGATGTTAGACAGAAATCATCTCACGTTGATTCCATTGTCTGTTGACTAAAGCGTTAGTGACTATTTTTTGTAGGCATATGTGATAGTAGTCGTACCGTCGCAGTATTCCTTAAGCCTTCCCTGAGTAGTAGCACCGTTGGCCGAGTTCTGGCCTGTGTAGATCACGTCAGTCTATCTGCACTATAGATCGTAGCATGTTGATCTGCCGTCCTTACCCCAGTACACGGAGATGTTGTCCGTCCCCGAAGCAGAGAATCCGGCGAGAGCGGATGGGGCGAGGGCGAGGATGCTGGCGATCGAAGCCAGATTTGTTCGAGAGGGAGCCATTTCTAATGAAGGAGAGACGAGCTCGAGCTGCCTGAGCTATAACTTTAAAAAGCGAAGAAAAGGAACGTGGGAGCTAAAGCTGCCTGAGCTGGTGAAATGTCCAAGTGTGGATGTCGTGATAGAATCGGAAGGGGATCGTGAGGACCTCTCCTATTATATACCAGTTCTACTCCTTCACGGGCAGCGAGGCCGCCGTCCCAGGATCAACGTTACTCAATCATCAGGTATGCCTTGCCGACCATGAGACGACGGGTCCATCGCGCGCGTGCAACCTCCGAACCTGAATCGATAACGCGGCACAGCCAAGTGGCTCCGTTCTTGGAGCCAAGGGCATGGTCGAGACTACCAGTATAGTCAGGGTGAGATTCACGGCTCCAAAAGGCAACCGATCCGGAATAGTAACATCCAGGATCGGGACTCGTTGCGAGAGCAAGCTCTAGCCACGGTGGTGGTCATCCTACCATGAACGGATGGTGCTGGTGGCAGTCACGATAGGTGCATGCCAGCGAGCGGCCAGTGGATGATACAAGCAGGTGATTAACTACAGACGAATAGCAATCAAGATTAGCGTGTGCTAAATGGGGATGGGATCGACAGGCACCGAGGGTTGGGTTCTACCAGCGAGGCTTGTGCAGCGTTGACAGTGGCAAGTCACATCGTGCTAGTTCGTCCAAAGACGAGGATCAGGGCAGTGATCGGCGGCCACCAGCATGCCAGCGAGCTTCCGGATCGGTGCGCGAAGGAATGTTCGGGGGGATCCATCATTCGACCAGCCGAGTCTACGGCCGGATCGGAAACATAGCTGGCTGGCGGGGGCGGTATAAGCTGTATGTAGAAATTGGCGAGGAGGCTCCAATATGCAAACAATATGTCTAATAATAAGACCCGGTGCCCAGTGAGACAATCCTTCGTCAAGCACGGCCATGCGCAGCTGGGCGCCGGCTTAGGCAAGACACGCCACGGCGCTGAAGAGACATTGTCTCCCGAGTTTGAGACCTTTTTGCTTCTACTGCCTTCTCCCTTTCCACCGTGTTGCTAGTGATCGTTACATCTTATCCCAGCAGCAGCCGTAGTGTAGTGCCGGTGTGATTAACCATCTAGAGATAAGTTGAGGTGTCACTAGCCCATCAAGACCTTGGCAGCGTAGAGCTCATGCGGTGCTGCGATTAGCCCCTTGCATCCCCAACTTCCTTTTGTGGAATAGGGGCAGGACTTGACGAATAGGAGGATTTAACGGCACATCACCACGAGGGAGCTCCAGCAAGGAGTTGTGAGCTCTACCACCAAGTTTGGTGGTTAAAGCAAAGCGGTTGCAACCTTGGGTGGATGAATGGGTCTTGTACTCATCCCTGGTGACAGAAATATAGATAACTGGCAGCACTCGATGCAGTCAAGTGTCTATAAGCCTATGCACGTCAGAGTTGAAAGTGGACTGTAACCCCAGAGAAGACAGCAGGATTGAGCTTGCGCAGCAGGGAACTAAGCCTTATCTTGTCTATTCTGCGGCGATCACATGAACAAAAACCCCAGGCCAAGCTTCACCGTTTCAATGCAACCATCGTCGAGTAGCAGACTGAACCACTTGCCATCAGCCTTGGGCGTGGACAAACCTAAGCATTTGCTAACACCGGTATGCTACTTACTACCTACTTAGGCATGCTTGTCCGAGCTGCTCCTCACCCTGCTATGAAATGAACTCGCTATCTACCTCCGAAGTACGTAATCCCCAGCGCAGATGAAGGGGGACGCCATAAGACCGATGAAACCCCAAACGGCAAGCCGATGCGACAAGCATGATTAATCTTTAACTCGCTGCTCTCCCTCTCCCCAGATCATGGTACTAACGCGTCTTCTACATACAGTAGTAAGGTGTATCCACGACATAAACACCAGCCGTGCAACGTTACCACGCGAGGTATGGCCTTGCCTTCAATTTCCATAGCGCTAGCTAACTGTGTAGATAACAAAATCTAGATGGCTGCCAAACCGACTCTGGCATAGATAGGTAGCGTTCATCTCAATGCACCCTCATAACTTGCTCACTCACATCCGTAGTCCCGTGATAACGATGCCGTACATGTTCGTGGCGACACGATGTCGAAAGAACACCACATCGACAACAACCCAGATAACTCAGCGCGAGTGGAAGATAAGCTAGACAGCCCATAATTTCAAAAACGCCCTCTCATTCCATAGTTGCACCAACATCCACCTACCTATCCCTCGTGGGCCCCGGGGCTCTCGCTCGGCGGTGCAAGGCGAAAGTGGCAGGCGTAGAAATAAGTAAAACGTATATGGCTCGGCATGAAGTATCTATCTACTTTACACCGTGGGAAGTAGTAGATCACAATGTCCGGCGCGGGCCGAAGACTTACCTTACCTTGCCCCGGATATCCATGATTAGTTTCAGCATCCCTCCCATCTCCATCCGGCCGAAGCCCGCTACAACAGGGTGGTTGCTTGGCCTTACCCTCGTGGCATTACCTACCGTTTTTAACATGAGTTAGAGTATATTTGGCATCTTTTTCAATGTCACTGTTAGTGTTACATAGCGGGTTCTGATTGATCCTTCTAGTTTCACATACATATCGCCAAGCTGTTGCCCATCGTTCGGTGGAGGTAGGAATTTAGGAAAAGGAAAGTGTTATCAATGATTTAGACGATTTTAGACGATTCCGCCTCGCTCGAACCAACATCACGTTACTGTGCACTAAATCCTCTTGATTTAAGAGACCGGTTTTTGTATTTAAGCCTCACAGCCCCCAATTTCTCAATATCGCCTTACACACTTAGTATGGCCACCTACCTAGACTATCTCCGAGTCCTCGAGGAAAGTCGCCTCATTAGGTAGCACGCAGTCGTGAATTCAATCTGACCGACACTTATTCGTTATCAACTCAGTAATCGAAGAGACAAACCTCAAATTAATTGCAAGCACTTTTCTTTCCCTATGGATGTAACCATCACGACCTCGAATCCTCTAACATCAACCTTACGCGCCGAGCCAAATACTCGTTCAAGAACACACAGACGATCACTTCAAAGCAAAAACTAATAGTTCACCGACAAGACGAATCTTCCATCAATTAGAACCTCTAACAAAGCAGCAACCCATCCGAACTTCTAATCTGCCAACCCAAAGCCAGGTACATCTATCATATCACTACATGGTCCAAAAAAGGTCGACAAGTAATCCGAATTCCTAAGATAAACAAAGAAGACCCGGGCATGAAGCCGCCAAAGGGGGGAAAATAACAAGGTTCCAAAAACTCAGTCAGTCCAGTTGTAAAAATCAGTGCCGGCAGCCTCAAAATAGATATCCATCTTCCCTCCCTCCCACACTTTCCCCGGGATAAGACGGCGCCAAACCCACCGTGATCAGCATTTCCGCAAGAACATCCCAATACCGCCCCCCTGCATGCAATCCAGACACGTATCCGCCATAGGCGCCTCGGCCAGGAGGACGCTGGAGTGCGTCGTCGAGCCCGGGCAAGGGAACGTGCCGAAGGTTTGTTCAAGTCCCTCGTACAGTAGTCCGTTGTCAATCGTCTCGATGACGCGGGGCATCGAATTGTACGTCGTGTTGGCGTCCGCCACGTCGTCGAGCGCTGCGAACGTGACGAGGCCCGTGCCCGTCAAGTTATATGCCGTCCCGCGCTCCATCCGAAACGAGAGCTCGCAGGTCTTCCCGATGTCAGTGCCGTCGAAGTGGAAGTTGAAGATGGACGACGCATTCGGCGACACTTGAATGTGCTGCGCCGCGTTGGGCCCGTACGCCGTGTCTGGGTTGCCCAGATCCGTAAGGATAATGCTTTCGGGGCCGACTTCGACGCATCCGCTTGACGTAGGGGCGGGTTGTGTAATCGTCGTCGTCGACGTGCTTGTAATCCTCGTGATAGTAGTCTGTCCGCCGATCGTGAACGGCGAAGGGGACAGCGGTCCTGTAGAAGTGGACGATGTAGGTGGAAAAGAAGACGTCGTTCCAGAAGATGACGGTGGGTTCGTTGATCCCGGAGCTGGACCGACGCCACCTCCTGGACACGTAGACGGCGCGCAATTATCTGCTTGAATCGTGATTTCGTGGCATTGATCACTGATAGGACCGAGATAGATGTTGACCTCATCGCCCTCTCCGGTCGGACACTCGTAAAAGACAGATTGGCCGCTGAAAGACAGGGAGCCATCACACCCAATCTGGAAGCCGTGATCTGGCTGTTGGTTCTTGTCGCACTGAAGTGTGAATGTTGGGGCTATCACACATCTTTAGCTCAGCAACATAACCACTAGGTGAGGATCAAACATTGAGATTGACGTACGAGTCCACCAGCATCCACTGCTCTGCTGGTCAGCAAAGGCATCTCCGAACCAGGTAAACAAGCTTGGTGAGACATCACTGCTGGCCCGGGCCTGGCCACTGCTTTTCTCGCCGATGGACCCATTGAAGGCCCCTGAGCACGACAGGTGAAAGCCGCAGCCGACGTTGTCACGCGTGGCGCGGGCATCGACGACGTTTAGGGAGTGCAGCCAGAAGACGGACAAGACGGGTATGAGCATGGCTAGTGTCATGGCGCAGAGGCACTTGCGGAACTTGCCAGACCCAGAAAGGAACAAAATGATGATGGCTGCCCAAAGAGTCGTCCAAGGAAAACAGACAAGCAGACCAAAGAATCGATTTGGTTATGATGCGAGGTTTTGATGCAGCCTCGTAACCAGAATCAGGTGGGTGATGATACCGCTGTGAGATAGTCATTTCTCCCGCGAACGAACCGTGACGACGTTCCTGGCCGCGTTTCCCGCTGGTTCTGTGCCTTCCCCTTCATCTCATGGACGCCTTCCTTGCTATATATGGTATAGGTATCGATGCGATAATGCCTTCCTGGGACCAGAAGCGCAGAACAAAACAGGAGCAGGCTATACGACTGCAAGGGTGTGTTTTACACTACATTCATAACCATCTGAGGTAGTTGCGCTTCGGATAAATTTTCGAGGGCTTGGGCCAAGGTCACGGAAGGGTCGCGAAGATAATCAAAGGTATGTGTAGGTAACCGGTATGCTCACGTTCCGTTTGCCACAAAAATGGTATCTCAACCGTTCTCTTCACCGTTGCTGGAATCATCGCCCGACTCGCTCAACTCTTGTAGGGGTATCATGTCATCATCATCTCCACTTGCCGCGTTCTCGGCATCGTCTCTAGGTGCGCTATTCGCCTCATCCTCACTGAAGCCTTCAAATTCATCGTCCTCGCTTTCACTATCGCCATCCTCGTCCGCAGTCTTTGCATTAGCCGACGAGTTTGCGCTGGGTTTCGGGGCCGAAGAGATATTCTCATCCGTATCATCCCTTTTCCGTTTCTGAGGCATTTCACCCAGCCGGCCTTCACGACCCTCAATAACGGCGACTGCATCCTCACCCTCGGCCTTTGGTGCTGGTGTAAACCAGGGGATCTTCCCTCGCATGAAGTCTGGATCCAGGAGTTAGTAACTGGGGGCAAGTGCAGACGGAAACGAAGCACGCCTGCGGGGCAGGAGGGTATCTACCAGTTAAGACCATTTTCGCTACTCCATCCAAGTCAATTTCGCCGCCCTTCAGTAACCTTCCTCCCTTTCGGCCGAGAATCTCCAGGAACTCATGGTGATCTTTCCATTTTTGGGTGATCTCGTATGTTCGTTCAAGATGATGCCTTTTTACTTTTTCCATCATTGGCTGCATATATTGTTCGGGGTTCTCAACTTTTTCTATCCTCACTACTCCGCGAAGCAAGATATCGGCGGCTTTGTCGTGTGCATTGGGGGGGACGATCCCGGGGCAACTGGCAAATTTGGTCAGTATCATTACGCCAAGCCTTCTTCCGCGATTCCAGTTGCGCGAGTTTTCGGCACTGCTTTTCTCCAACTGGATTATTAGGAAATAAGGATGACGCACTCTAATAGGTATATCCTCTTCATCAATGTAACGAACTGCCAGACTTTTGTTTCACCTGGAATAGGAGCAACAGTAGTAACTTTCTTGCCCCGAAGGGTGTTGATTAAAGAAGATTTTCCGACATTTGGGTAACCGATGAGCCCCACACAGATCTGTTTTCTATCTCGGTGCAGAGATGAAAATTGACGCAAGAGTGATATGAGCTGGCCCTTGCCAAAAGAATTCGTTATTGAGGCATGGAAAGCCAAAGTTGGGACTTCTTTAGACAGATGACGGACCCATGCAGCCTTAACAGAGTCAGTTGACCGGCTCTACTATATAATAGCGGAAAGTAAAGGGGTACAGAAGCGGAATGTATGAATCGTAACTAAGAAGTCTACCACAGGCCACCTGATAATGGTAGAGGTAGGCTTCAACTCAGTGAAACACGGCGAAACTTATGAAAAGGTCCCAAAACGGAACCCAATCAGCTCTCAAATCCGAAGACAAGAGAACAGCAAGTTTGATGTTTGATTTTCCAACGCTGTAACAGATAACTTCCAGGGAATGGCAATGAAGCAGAAAGTATCCTGACAAGAGCATTGGGACATAGTGAAAAAGGACAATTACGGAACAATAAGATACGTACCCCCACCGAAGTCGGAATCAGGTCAACTTTATTAAGAATGAAAACCAAGCTAAAGTATGTCAGTAAAAGAATATTAAAAATTTTAATAGAACTTACTGCTTATGGGGAGCTTCCTTTTTAAGATACTGCTCAACTGCGCGGCATCTGGTGCCTTCGGGATTGCGGGCATCTGTTTGAAATTAGGGATTAGTAAACGTCGATACCAACAATCTTCAAAACACATACCTAATACGTGAAGGACCACGTCACTTGAATCTAAAACCTTATATAATTCATTCCAAATTCGCTTCGACTGCCCCTTGCTAAAGACCGGCTCAAGAGCCATTGACAAGGGGTCTGCAGGCTCAACTTTATCTTCTCCGCCCTCTTCTTCGCCGGCGCCACTCAGGAGTCTGGCTTGCTCCAAGCGCTCACTATATGTGTCCATGCTGTTCTCGGTATCCTCGGCCAGGTCAGAAAAAGAACTCGCGCCGAGCTTCACACGTTTGCGCTGGACTTTGGGCCCAAATGTATCCGCAAACGACGAAGTTTCGATCGTCATTTTCGCTTGATGCTGTTTTAGCCCTGGCGTATCGGAGCCATCTCGAATAAGAGTCATCGGAAGCTTGTTCGATTTTAACAGGACTGAGTATGGGTCTGTCGCTTTTTCGGCCATGGCGTCCCGGAATTGTGTCAAACTGTCCACCGAGATCACTCTCGTATTCTGAAACCATCGGCGATTCGGTTCTATTCGAGCGACGGGAGCATCTCGCGACTCTGATGGTCGTGTCAGTATGTCGTGAACACCAGCAAGCCATACGGTGGGGGAGAAGGATGGTCGATATTGGCCGAGAAAGCAACGTACGGTATTTGGCAGCTCTGGAACATCGTTAGAAGCCGGCGATATCTTGTCAGACGTACGAACTTACTGGACAATTTTTCCCTCGGCGTTTCTTCGAGGGCCATGGTCCTTCCGAATATTCAAGGCTCGAATCTTCTTGGCATCCCTACAATTGCCAATTAGTATTTGTCCTGTGATGTAAGAATAACAAGAACCCCCACCACAATCCTCTTTCCGTCCTACCTTACCTGTAGAAATTCTCACCCTTTATTTTTACATTGTCCATACTACCCGTCTTCCCCTCTCGGGACAGACGGTTCCTTTCCTTCTTCCCAGTACCCATGATTGCGAATTGAGGTGTGGATTCGAGTTGAGACCAGGGAAAATTAGCTAGCAGGTGAAGTAGGTAGAAGGGGGACAGGAATCGCTGCAGCTGTCTAAGTTTTATTCTAGCGGAGCCCCACCTTGTTTTTTCGATTCTGCCCGACTGCGAAATCTTCACCGCTTTTGCTCCCCCGTTCCTAGGCTCATCAAAAGAGTGGGGCGATATGGACCCCGGAACCTTCAATTCGGATGCAACTTTTCTGTCGGCAGGAAAAGCTGGACGAAAGCTTCGATCAGGTCCGCCATAGTCAACCAACCGTTGGCGCCGGCAACAACGCAGCCCGCAAATTCGAGAGGAGAGGGAGGATCGATCTCCAGGCCCGTTCTGGACTGTCAACTCCCGCTACCCGACACAAACTCGCCTGCCTCCCCCGCTCACCGTGCCTGAAGGGCACTTACAACCATCACCATGGCCTCCCTTCTCCCACGAGCCGCTCTGCTACCGCGAAGCATAACGAGCAGCGCAGCCACATCGCCATGCACGACGCCGACACTCACACGGCTCTTCTCCTCAACGCCCAGCGCCTTGTCGCAGCAGATCCCGCCCGAGTCCCCGCTGTTCATCAACGTGCCGAACCCGCCGCAGGACCAGTCGATCGAGGCGAAGCGGGAGCTGAAGCGCGTGCGAGGCTTCGTGCCCGTGCCCCGCCCGGTCTTCGCGCACCGCGACAGCCACGAGAAGCCCACCGACTCGTGGCTCGGCCGCGCCGCCCCCGAGCCCAGCAACGCCAGGTCGCAGGCCGAGCCCGGGTCCGACTTGCAGGCCTGGAAGCGCGAGATGGCCGCGAGCCGTCGCGAGAACATCCGCTCCGGTGTGCGGGACCTGTGGGCGCGGAAGCAGCGCCTCGACACCAAGCGTCTGGCCGCCCGCACCGCGAAGCTGGCCGCCAACAAAGCCGCCGCCATGGCCCCCGAGCGCGAGGACGAGCGGCTGACCCGCGGCACCATCAACGCGGGCACCTTGCAGACCGCCGTGATCCCTGATCCGCAGCGCTTTGAGCGCGGTCTTGCGTCCGCCGCGCGCACTGCCGCCATCGCAGCCGACAAGAGCGAGGCACGACGCGACGCCATCCAGACCCTGTACATGAACGCCCGGTCCTTCATCGTGGACGAGGGCGAGCTAGAGGACGCCATCAATCGCGAGTTTGCCGACGACCACTTCGACAAGATGGGCCAGAGCGGTGCCGGCTATCGCATCCAGAATATCTGGGACGCCCAGAACGAGCCCATGGCCGTGGCTAGCATGTTGAAGGAGCTTCAGCGCAGCCACGACAACCTAGTATCTGACTTCACCTCGGATGAAGTACGCACGGTCCGGAGACAGAAACTGGTGGCGGAGGAGTTGACCGGCGGCAAGATGGACGGGTAAAATTATGGCTGCACCTGGCCCTTAATGTAGGAGAGCAGGGCTCACCGGACACATTGTCCCTGGCAGAAGAATTTGGGGGTTTGCACAACCACTTGGACGACACCCATCCATTGTAGACCAATACTGTCATAAAACTTGCTACAAATATGTACTATATGTATATAACAACTCTTTGTTAAATTGTACCCTGAAATAGCTGAGAATGAGATGATGAACCCCCATAACGCCACCTGTGACCATTCATAAGCATTCAAAAAGAGATGAGCAGGACCGACCATCTACCTCGCCCAAGCTATGCATATCGGCCTACGACAGATACCCAAATTCAGTCAAAAACGGGCCCAGCATCGACGTCTATCATGTACATACAACAAAGTCCGTTATATTCAGAATATCTTACTCTACCTTCTCTCCACTAGCAGGAAATGCATCGCTGCGTAAGCCAAAACAACGAAAATGGCAGCAAAGATACCCAGATTGATGATATCCATCCACTTCGCCCCATTGTCGAAACCAAATGAGCTCAGAATCGCGGCGCCCGGCACCGTGATATCCAGTCCGTATTTGTTGTCCACGAGCGTCAGTTTGACTACCTCGTTGACGATGAGTGCTTCGAAGCCGTAGTGGAAAATGGATAGAGATTGTAGCCACAGTGCTGCGTCGGGGATCTTATTATGATTCAATAACAGTCCAGCGAATAGCAGGGAGAATAACATAACTAAGCTGCCGATTAGGTTGGCGACACCGCCGTCTTTGCAGACAATGCCTATGAAAAAGCAAATAGATGCAGCTGCAAGATTGAAGAGGACCAAGGTCAACATAAAGGTAAAGAAATGTGGTGCATCTGGTATGAGGCCCGTCATGGGGTAGATGATGGCACCCATAAGAATTGGAGGGATGATCCTCAGAGGGATAATATCAAAGACGACTTTGGCCGTGAAGTACGTGATGGGGGAATAGTACCCATTGGCTCGCTCGCGAACAAACAGGAGTCGTTCTGATGCAAACACGTTCAAACTGGTGAGCGTGCTGAAGCCAAAGAGGGCAAGAAGGAAGAAGAATAAGCCAAGTCGGTTCTGGAAGCCAGGTATATCGTCCGTCAGGCCGTAGAAGAGGTAGCCAGAGAGGACCGCGAGAACGATGGCGATGGCGTAATGGGTCAGCATTAGGAGTGGGTTGCGGTATAGGTTCCTCCACGTCCGTTGTGACAAGATAATGAACTGTCGAAGATAACCAACCCGAGCATAGCCACGACCAATTGCACTGCCGTTGCCGTTTCGAATTACGCCACCGTTTTGTCCATTCGCCTCACGCGCAGCAGTGATGGCCTGCTGGATTTCATCGTGGGTACTCTCCGCAATATCAGATTCGGCGAATGACTGAACGAGAGCATCTAGATTAGTTCCGGCTGCTGGAGGAAGATCATGAACATCTTCAACAATAATCTGAGGCGGAACAACACCGGCAGGTTGCTTATGAAGTTTATATGCTCCAGCTTCCTCTTCCACATCAGACGATGCGGCCGTGTCGGCAGTATTCTTGCGCCGAGTGAAAAGTTCCCGTTCTTGACGTGCCCTGACGGAGTTTTTGCGTTTGTTCCTGGGTCGGCTTGAAGATGGCTCGGTGATAGAGCTTTCCTCTGCAGTGCTATTACCAGAAATACTGGCTACCGACTTTACGGCCTGGGTGCTACTCGGACCAACACTACTGGCAGTATCGTTCAATACGCTGCCATCATCAAAGACCCCTGCGTTGCTAGCATGCATAGTCAGGTCAACAAGATAATCGGCAATATTGAAACCCGGCGGACACGCATAGCCGACTTCATCGAAGTATTCCTGGCATCGCGAAAAGGGTCCTGAAAACACAGTCTTGCCTTGAGCTAGGAGAATGAGGCGATCGAACAAGGCAACAATGTTCGACCTTGGTTGATGAATGGTGAAGATGACAGTACGCTTATATGTCTTGGCCAGAGTCACCAGACATTCGATTACATTGTAGGCGTTATAAGCATCAAGACCACTTGTCGGTTCGTCGAGGAAGAGGATCGATGGACTCGTAACCAGCTCACAAGCGATGCCGACACGACGTTTTTCGCCACCCGAAATACCACGTCCCTTACCCTCTTCTGAGCCGATCAATGAGTCCCGGATATGATAAATGCCAAGTTGTTTCTCCACTTCGTACACCCGTTGTTCCTTGGCTGCGCGACCCATGTGTCGAGGAAGTCGAAGAAGAGCACTCGTCAATATGGTCTCATGAACTGTGAGAGTAGGCAGCATTGTATCCTCTTGGTCGACGAATCCTATGACGGTCCTAAAATCAGCATCGCTAACCTTTTCGCCGTTAACATAGAAGTCTCCGGAAAAATGACCCCGTTTGTTCTTGCGAGCAAGAATGTCCAAGAAACTCGTCTTTCCCGCACCAGAGGCACCCATGATGGCAGTAATTTCGCCAGGATGAGCAATTCCGCGAATATCGTTGAGAATCGGTTTTCCGTTCAGACCGTAGCTGACATTCTCAAAATACAGTGAGGCTGGTTTGTGGTCCGTCATAAGTTTCGTAGACTCGTCATCAGAATCATCCAAATGGATGGCTCCATACTTATACTGACGGCGTGAAAGATACCAGGTCACTAAAATAACAGCCACAACGAACAGCGAGCAACCAGCGATAATGCCGGCAATCAGAGGCGTATTGATGGTCTTAACGGGTCGCTGGTATCCAGGCACTTCGGTGTGGTAAAGACATTCACCGGATCGACAGTCCAGCTGAATGCTTTCGTCCCCGAATATGCTCTGTACCATCTGGTCTAGCTGGGGCTCCTTGAACTTGCATACATTCACGCCACCGTCTTGCTGCAGACATTCGAACGTGGCTGGGCCCTCGACAGCTTGTTTCAGGAAATCGGTCAAATCGATGGAACCTTCAAGGCCGCACAGAAACCGATCTTTAATGCAGCCACACTTAACGTCTGGGCACTTGTAATCGGTGCTGTTCTGGTCGGAGGTGAAAGTTGCGCTTGATTCACAGTTCTCCAAATGGCAATAGAAAGATTCGACTCGATCAACCCAAACTAGGGGCGTCGACGTCAGCTCAGTTCAGCCAGGTAGATCAGTATGACATGACGGGTTACTCACATTGAAAGTCACAGAAACTAGCCTGCTTGTCGCAGGTGAAGGAAGCCTGGGGAATCTTGCCGTCAAGCATGGAGAGAATCTTTTCGTTGGTGACACCACACATCTGGTAGTTGTTCTTCACGACCTCGCCATTCTGGTAGCACACGCCATCCTGACCGGTCTCCATCAAGGCATCGCAGGCCTTGTCCTCGGTGCAGACGTTGCAGTTGACGCCCGTCCAGCCATCGTCGCACTCGCAGGTGTCGCCCTTCCTTATGGGCCGATCCCTACCTCGCGCCAACGAGCCGCATGCTATTCACCCGTCAGTGTTCGAGCCAACACGGGCAGGGCGCAACTCATTGCGGGGCAGCCGTACTTGGTTGTAAGCAGTCGTCTCCTCCGAAACCCGCAGGGCAATCGCACTGCCCGTTATACGTGTTGCACTCGGCGAATTGGCCGCACTCGTAAGCGGGCAGGAGGCAGTTGAAGCTATCGCGCGACGCAGCACATGTCAGTCCACTGAGCCCAAACGTCGAGTAGTGTTGGTGGAGAGGGGTTACAGCAACAAGCATACCACGGGGGACAATCTCCCGGCCTATCGTCTAAGAGCGCCAGCTGCGCCCGCATCATGTCGACCTGGGTATAATTTGTCTGTGCAGCGACCACGCTTGACAGGGACACCGCACCCATGGCGAGGAGCCGAATGCTCGGCGGCGACATGTTGGGGAGTTCTCGCAAGGCTCAAGGTTAGACGGAGGTGGATTGTTTAAACGGATCGATAGTTGTTGGAGAGGAGCTCTCTGAAATCAGGTCGGGGCCCGGACCGCGAACTTCAAAGCGAGGATAACCGGCGGCGATTGGCGGGCGGCAACGATGCGACAGGCTACCACATCGAGATCGCGACTGTCGCGGTAGGCGGTAGATGGTAGATGGTAGATGGATGGGCTTTCAGAGAGATGATGAGCTGCGAGTGGTACTAGCAGTGTGAATGAAAAGTCGGAACCGATAGAGACGAAATCATAGGAACAGGCTGTTAGACAGATCACATCTAGTCTGAGCTTTAATCAATCAGCTCATTCACAGCTGCAGCCTCCCGAGGTAAGATCAGGCAAAGATGGATACAGCATAAGTAGAATGCGGTGGTTATAGCGGTGGTGACGCTGACTGCTCCTGAGTTGGAGAGAGAGCTTGATGACGAGTGGCTTTAGCTGGTCTTGGCAGGCTGCTTAGGGAGTTAACAGCTGGGGAAACACATGACGAAACCTGGAACTTACCTAGAAAGCACAGCCCCATCCATCCTTCCCACAAGAAATCCTGCGCCGCAGCCTGGGGTACAGTAAGTACTTACTTAAATACACCTGCGTGGTATCACAACGTTACTAGACTACATGATGCACTGTACTTGCTTGGTATCAAAGTCATGTCCTATCTTTTTCAAGTCAGCAAAGTATCTTTTTTTTTTCTTACTGCCCAAGTATATATCCGTCGGTCCTATTCAGATGTAAAGGCGAATGATTACTCCATGTCTTAAATTGAATCTCGTACAAGACTCATGCATACTATGTAGGTACCTAGGTATGTATTAAATATGTTTTTGACATGAACTTATCGCTCAAAGCATAGCACTCGGTGGATTCAGGATTCCCGTCATCACTCGTACGGGTCGAAAGTCATTTCCGTCAAAATGTAGAAAATAGTTTCAATTTCGTACGCTCTTACAAAATAATGACGTTAGGCAGACCAGTGGTATTTTAATTAGAAGGCTACATACCATTGCAGACGTCTATCGGCGCCTATTGGCGGTCTACTTAAGGCAACCTGTTCAAAGGTACCCGGAATATCCAACCCAAGATAAACTTTGTTCGAAGCCTCCTTTCTAATCTTTGGTAGACGCGGGACAGTGCTTAGCCTGCGTTACACTATCTACACCGAGTAGAGTAACGGCGCTAAGAAATTAGGGACTTCGGAAACTTGACTCCAAAGAAGATAGCCCGAGAAGGGGGAGGTTGAGATGAGTTCATGTTGCCCAAGCTCAAGAAGTTATCTGAAATCAAAGTTGCCAGCACCAGATATTCAACTCACAGCTCTGGGGGTACGACGGGAACAATCGCGTCTGCTGCCATCGACGTGTATGCCACACCAACACAACCTTGCACCACGACGTATGTCACATGCTATGAAAAGAATCGGAATTGTAAGAATTTCAATTGGCAAATACCAGCCTTAAAGCATTGATCTTCGCAAGGGGCATAGGCCCGGCATCGACCTCCGAAAGTCGGTGGTGCAATCGGGTTAGGTACTCTTCGAAGTTGAAATTGGTATTACAACATGTTCATGGGACCATGACCTTAGGATCTCATCACATTTACATCTGGGGCCTTGACCACCCTTACTTCAAGGTTGACTTCCGTTAATACTCAGCTCAAAATCCCAAGTATGCCATCTGTCTAACCCATCTAAACTATGCATTCTATGTACCAAGACCCTGTCTAATCCATGCACAACTCAGGATAATGCGCCCATAAGCCATTTCTAAAGGTTCCTCATCAACCCGGGATATCAATAAATCATATCAAAACTAAAATGGTAACAAGCTTAAGTATGGCCTAACTCGCTAGCCGCGCAATTTCCCTGGCTGCTACGTATCGACCCGGTTCCTTTCGGGCAATCTCGCCGAGGTACTTGGCCCTACTTCTCAGTTGAAGGCCTTCTTCTCGTTCATCAAGCACTTTGAGAAGACTGTCACGCAGACCTTCTACGGTCCAGTCAGGTGCTGTGGACCGCGTGGCATAGACACCGACGCCGACGTCTTCGGCCAGCTGTGCATAATTATAACAGTCAAGCCACATGGGAATGACGACCTGAGGGATGCCGGCCCTGGGAGAAGTCAGCGGACGGAAAACCTAATGGACGAAGCGACGACGTACGCAATGGCTTCGTGGTAGCAGTTTGCGCCCCCGTGATGGACAGAAGCTGCGACGTGGCCCGTTTCTAGTATTGACGCCGGGCTAACGGTAAGCCAATCTACGACCCTAAGCCGTCCCTGATCTATGATGCTCTTAACCGGCAACGTATAGTTGTCGGGTGCCCCCTCTTCCTTACCCATCTTCCATAACACCTGTACATCCGTCTTGGCAAGGACTCCTTCTATCGCCAACGCCATCGTCGTTGCGTGGTGCTCGGAGTAGGTAAAGAGACTCCCGAGGTTCACGAGCACCGTCGGTGCTCTCGATAACCAGGCCACTAATTCCGGATCTTGCTCCGCGGCCGGCTCAGCGTCAAAGATGATGGGCCCTGTGCTAGTGACGTTGGGAGGAACAAAATCGAGGGGAAGGCTGGCTTCCGGCAAGTTTTGCGAAATCCATGGCCTGTCGCCAGGACGTGGGATGGTGATCGAATCCTCTATCCCGTGCGCCTCAAGATACTGCCTAGTCCCCTTCGAACCCGGCCTCGTCAGAACCCCGTAGATAAAGCGCACGGTGAAATAAAAGTTCTCGGGTATCTTCCGCCACGGCACTGGAAAGGGAAAGTCGCAACCAATTCTGAATTAACCCGTTAGTTGCTACCGAATCTCACGACGGGCCGCGGACAAACCGAGAATATTTCCAGAACATGGCTCCGTTGGGCTGCTCAGCCCAGAAAGTGTCAGCCAGGACATTAGGGGTGATATAAGCATACAAGCGATTGTTCTGCCTTGCAGCATCTATCGCTGGCCTCATAGCAATATCCAAAACGACCAGTGCCGGATCGACAGTTTGAATAAGCTCAGTAGCCTTCTCATAAAGCTGGACATGTTCTCTTCCATCCCAAGGTGACATTGCGGGCATCACAGAACGCATTATTTTGTCGATGCCCTTGATCCCAGGCGCGTGTACAATATGACGGATAGACTTCCTTCCAAGGCCACCCATCCGGTCTGAAAGCGCCTCTGCGTACTCCGGTCCGGGAAGCTCATGGAAATGAATGTCTTTAGCGCTCTTGACCTTCCGCCGAGCCAAGGAAGTGACCTTCGCTATTTTAGGAGCTACTCGAGGAAAGGACGCAATATGGACATCAATCTCCGGGTGCTTCTCTAGGAGCGTGCTGGCCGTCGCTAGATGTACGTTGCTGAGACCATACTCCGCATTAATGAAAAACAACACCGTCTCATTCTTGCCCTGGACCGGAGCAATGTAGTCTTTTGTTGAGGATGATGATCGAGCCAGAAAGATGGCCACCAAGACCACGGAAGCCGCAACAACAGTGGCTATTTGACGTAGTCGGCCCATCCTGAGGCTCTCACCATGCAAGGAGGCTCGTAGAACGACTCAGAAAAATTGATGGGAAGAGTAGAAAAGGATGCTAAGAAAAATAGAGATGGCGTCAGCACACAATTAGAACCCAATTGGGGGCGCTCAACAAATTCTCACAGTATTATTCAGTAGTAGTAACTACGAAAAAGATTATTAGCGCACCAACTCGAAAGTACCCTGGTCACTAACGATCGTAGTGTTCCATAAGAGTTGATCTTCTGGCATGCTTTGGTGCCATTTCCGTAGGGCCAAGGGGCTCCCAGGCAAGGGATGATACATCATTTGATATACAAATGACGAGCGTTGCCAACATATCGCCTAGAAAGAGAGGTATGCCACACCCTACGTTTTTCACAACATCAAAATCAAATCTCTCCATGCAGGAGAACTACCACGTGCAGCATACATACCAGCACCCGTGGGACAATCATAAGCTGTACTGACCAGCTTATGCACTCCAAACCCCAGTAGGCGGGTGCAGATAGCGGTGTAATACTCTTATCGTTCTAATTATAGGTTCAAGGTTCTCCGTTATTGATTAGTGCAATAAATATATTAGAAGATCGAAGTGGAAAAGTAGCATCGGTACTATACCGCTCATGGCATTGCGAACAATACTACGCAGGGGGAGTGTAAATAAAGAGGACCCTTAATCGAATACATAGTACAAATTTTATATGGGGCTACATAGGCCGTAAGGTAAGCTTAATCAAGAGGCAGCATCACAAGCAGTAAATCTAAGGTTGATAAAAGAGCCAACCCAAATTGCAGTCATATAACGCCCTCGACTACGAACCACCAGCATCAAAGCCTTTAAGAGCAGCCTTGATATAAATTGTATACGAGGATCTAACAGAGCACTCGAGGCGAGTGCTATAACTGGGATCACCAGTGCTTCTAGAAATGGCCAATCGTTATGCATACCATTGGAGAGAAGTCCTAGCTGGGCTGACAAATTTTGCATGCAACCTAACCTGGGCATAGTTTGCCTAGGGCTACGGTTCGCGGTACAGACCCTGGTCACCGGGACCGTAACCATGGCAGCACCGGTAGTTATACCTGTAAGGGTGGGCACTAGAAGTAGTGGTCCCATGAAAATCCTACACTACCAGCACTAGGGTCGGGTCGATCAAAGGGGAAATTGAGGGACAATGAGAAGATGATCGCGTTCATCCATCTAGCGCGGTTATTATGAGTTCTGGATGCCTTCATCTGTGGAGGACTGCAGCTTGACCGGTTTCGAGAAACAGGCCAAGCTGCAGTTCTTTCTTGGCTAATGATAATAGACAGCCTTTCCTTCGGATACCAGAAACATTGCTAATTTCCGATTTAGGAAACTGGTATCCGAAGGCGAAATAATCGCGGTTAGACTTGCCGGCAACCAACACAAGACGGATAAAAACGGAGAAGCTCATGTGAAAAAACCGGTTTCGGTTACAACCAAGTATTCCTTTGTGACCTCCCACTTGAAGATTGGATACGAATAGAGACCAACGCCAAATTCAAGCACCTAGCGTATAGAAAGGTGAGATATCGCTTATAAAGGTCCCCGACGCATTGTAGTTCTAGATCCCTTCTCGGAGATACTAGCGATGAAAATGATAACTAGGGTTGTGATTTAGTGAATAATTTAGTCACTAAAAACTCAATGAGTTAGCAAAATCGCAAACTCAGACTAACTCATTGAGTTTTAAGTTAGTCACTAGCTTAACTAAAACTTATAAGTTTTGAGTTAGTCTGAGTTAACTCAAAACTTAAACTTAGACTATGTACTTTCTGTATATAAAATACATATAAATGGTACATCCTTGAGTTAGTCAGTAGGCAAACTTAAACTCAATTATTCATTAAAAATCCAAACTCAGACTAACTCAATTAAGTTTGAGTTTTAGTGAATAATCTGAGTTCGAGTTAGTAACTCAAATCACAACCCTGATGATAACTATCTACCTCTTACCAGGGAAGGAGGAGCGCCACTCTATGAAAAGCAACTGGACGCTTTAGCAAGACCCTGTCCAAAGCTTTTGGGTCTTTGTTGCATCGTACTGTAATGTCAGGCAAGAGTATAACCACCTTTTATAACCAAGTCAAGGAAGTTACACTGCTTACAACGTCAACTGCGTCTCAAGAATGAAGCTAGGATAGTCTTTTTTGCTTTATTTCTCTGATATCCCCTCTTTTGAGTAATCGCCATGGTTTGAAGAGATTGTTATTGAGGTGTTTTTTTGGCTAAGCCTTTAACGAGCGGTTGCGGTACCAATACTAACAGTAACCGTAACGTAAAATGTGACCCTCCCTATGGCCTATGGGCGGCGACGACCAGATAGTCAGGCTCAAAATTCCCCATGGAAATGTTACGAATGGGCGTCAAATCCTCGTATAGAGTAAAACCTTGCAGACAGGCGAGTATGATCAATAGGATGCTTCTGTGCAATCCTTAGAGCACGGAAGTCAGATAACGGCGAAAGTTATAAAAAAGAACTGCTGGCTCAGATCGCATTGGGTCATTTCCCACCAATTCATCACCCACTTGCTATGGATGTGAGTGGACTAACTCCGCTGCAGCGGGCAGCTAAGATAGCCAGGAACAATCTAAAGCAGCAGTTCAGAATCATTACTACCGACCTAAGGTACGCCTTGCGCGCCCTTCCATGTCGCTAACATGTCAATACAGAGAAGACTTTGGCAACGCGTTACCTATTCTCAGTTATAAATACGCATGTTCAGTACGATAGGTAGGTAACATAAGACTTATAAACACAATATATCAATAATATTTGCGACACATTTAGGCAACACTAACCTAGATAGTTCAACTCCGAATCAATACCGGAAAAGCAAGCAATCATGGTGAAAATCCCCGCCTTCGAGGTTGAGCAATGGATGGACGCGTACGAGAACACACCGGGGGTGCTGAACATAGCCGAGACATGCGCATGCTCCATCTCAATCTCACAGCTAGCCGAATTCCACAGCGAAAGCAAAAATGGCTCGGCACCGCCCGTCGTCGACTTCTCACGGCCGATGACCTACGGTGCGATTAGGGGATCAGATGAACTACGGCGGAACATCGCCGCCTTGTACCCTGAGGAAAAGGGCGCCGGCGGTAACGATCACGCATCGGGCGCCTTGGCACCAGAGGATATCATTGTGACGCCTGGCGCCATCGCGGCGAACCACCTCGTGTTCTACAGTCTCGTCGGACCTGGAGATCACGTCGTGTGTGTCTTCCCGACTTACCAGCAGCTGTACACGATCCCGGAGTCGCTAGGAGCCGAGGTCACGCTGTGGAAGTTAAAGGCCGAAGATCAGTATGTGCCGGACGTTTCTGAGCTCGAAAAGCTGATCAAAAACAACACGAAGGTACGGGTTTTGGGCTTCCACATTCTCAATTTCAGGGGTTAGTTTACATCGATTGAGAGAAAAATCATTGACATCGCAACCAGATGATCGTAATCAATAATCCCAACAACCCAACGGGCGCCACGACTCCTAAGACCGTGTTAGCGAAAATCATCGAGATAGCCCGCAAGCACGACATCATCGTCTTCTCGGACGAGGTCTACCGGCCGCTCTTCCACGGGCTCGCCGAGTCCGACATCCCGCCGTCGGCGCTTTCGTTAGGCTACCAGAAGGTCGTGGCAACTTCGTCCATGTCCAAGGCCTGGGCACTGGCAGGCATCCGCCTGGGCTGGATCGCGTCCCGCGACAGAGGCATCGTCGAGCAGCTCGCTCTGGCGCGCGACTACACGACAATCAGCGTGTCGCAGCTCGACGACCAGGTCGCGCGGTATGCGCTAAGCGCAGACGTCCGACCGGCACTGTTGGGACGGAATACAGAGCTCGCTCGCACGAATCTGGCGCTGCTGGAGAAGTTCGTGCAAGACCACGCCGATGTGTGCTCGTGGGTAAAGCCGACGGCCGGTACGACGGCATTTGTCCGGTTTTCCCACAGAGATGGTAAGCCTGTCGACGATGAGGCTTTCTGCAAGGACGTGCTAGATAAGTCGAAGGTCATGTTTCTCCCGGGCACGCGTTGTTTCGGTCATGGGCATGACTTCCATGGACTTGTGCGTATTGGGTACGTAAATAGCACTGATGTGGTACAGAAAGCTCTCGAGAACTTGCATGCGTATGTAGCAGAGCATTTGAATTAGTCATAGCATATCTGACGAACATTCTTATTATACGTGTGGCGAGACAAGTCGATGCAGCTGATCCTAGTTCAGGGGTAAAAACCAGTGTTCACGTGCAACCCGATACAAGCTTAGTTGGAAAGATGCCATATTTGATTTAATTGATATCTAGGTTTCTCTGATTATAACACCACTAAAGCACTATGCATTTTGATGGCAAACCACAAAACCCCTCGCTGTCCTTTTCCTCGGTTGTAGCGGTTGTTGTCTTCTGATTTCTAGTCTTAGTCGACTGTGCCTGAACTGGCTTGGCCGTCTCCTTTAGCGCTCCCTCCGATTTCGGGCCATGCAGTCAGCCAGTGTACTTGGCAACGGTCTTGTAGAACTCCTCGCCCTGGATAGTAGCGATCTCGAGCTCCTTAGCACTGGGCTGGCGAGAACCATCACCGCTAGCGAAGGTCCCGGCACCCCAGGGCCCGCCGCCGTGCACCTCGCTGAGATCGGACATGGTGCCGAAAGCCTTGGCAAAACCGAAAGGTACGTATATTATGCCGTGGTGAGCGAGTGTCGACATGGCCGCAATAGCGGTCGACTCCTGACCACCACCCAGACTGGCGGTGGAGATGAAGAGGCCGGCCATCTATAGTGCTCGGAGTCAGTTATCGCCATTTAGAGCGTGATTTGTGAGGGTTTCGGAAGCTTCGAGACACTATCTTGCCTAGAATGGGAATTTCGTGCTCTGGAAGTTGCCAAAACAAGAAGAAAATGGTTCCGAGAATTCTCACCTTGCCGTAGTAGCCGCCGGTGGCCCACTGCTTGCCGGTCTTGTCCCAGAACGTCTTCCATTGAGCCGGGAAGTTTCCATATCTCGTGGGGATTCCCAACAGGAAGGCGTCGTACTCCTGGAGGGTGGCGGGGTCTTCCAGTAGGGGGACGTCGGTAGATTGGCCAGGAGCGTACATTTTTGCGAGAACATCGCTTGGCAGCGTCTCGGGGATTTGGTACAGATCAGCAGTACCGCCAGCCTTCTCGATGCCGGCCTTTTCAGCTGCCGCCAGCTTGGCGATATGGCCGTACATGGAGTACTAAGAGCGGCCAGTGTTAGCTTCAATGTGACGACTGGACAGTTCCAGAGGAGCCGATCTGGGAAAGGAGTGTTGTGTAGCGGGGATATAGGATCAGACTCGATTTGTTCAGAGGTAGCCCTGTTTCAAGCCCATTGTTTGATAGCAATAGGAAGCTAGGGGAACTGACGTAGACAATTGCGATCTTGGGCGCCATTGTGTTGAATGTAATGTCTTGATGGTCTATAAATTGCTTCAGGGATGTAGTGAATGGTGATGATCCAAAACTTGGCCCAAGACTCGAGGCGAAGATGGTTTATATATATATCCACTGAAGGGCCCAAGGTCGGCAACAACATTGAGCTCAAGACTTTGAGATACGCGGGTCAGGTACTGAGGGGGAGGGGCATGGCGATGGTACGGGTAACGGCGGCCGACCACAAGCAACACCACGGACGAGACTAATGTAAATCGCTTACTGATTGATTAAGAATTACCGTGTATCACTCGTGGAACAACTCGTCGGGCGGTACCACGTTAAGCCATCTAGGCTAGGTAGTCTGCAGTTAGCCTGTCGTGCATCAGGTCTGGCCATGCTAACATCTGTGCTACATACCGAGGTACTGTACTTACCTACAGACACGACTGCTGATGAGATGGTTACCAAGATGAATGGTGGAGCGGTCTACCTACTAGACTACAGCATAAGTAAGTGCAGCACACCTATCGAGTTTACTTAGTGTACAGTAGATGCTACTCGACTCACGCTAAGTCCTGTAGCTAGTCATTTTTAGGTGCCTCATTAGAACAAGAGTCAATTGTTGCAGGAATGGATTTTTCAGCCTCCTATCTCTCCTATGTCTGATTACAATAGCAGCTCTAAAAGAACGTTACAAATCCGAATAAAGACCCACATACTCGTCCGGGGGCTTTAAGTAATTTAGAGTATACTTTAAAAGATATGGCCCTTGATCAGAATATCGAGTTCCAAAGGAACCCTTGCCTCGGAACTAACCCGATTGGCTTACCTACCCAGGTAACTAACTCTTAACTATCACTGAAGCTCAGGGCTAGTCAGATAACTGGGGTTATAGCCAGGTACTTACTTACCTAAGTACCTACACAATAACGTCCTAGCTTAGAGTCGTACAGAGTATGCCTAAGTCTAAGTGATGAATAATTGCTTACTTACCTCGAGAGCCGATGTTTCTCCTTTTGCCACAGAAACTCGTTTTCATTGCTGGAATCCATAGGTAGGTGGCGAAGCTCCACCATGGATGGATGTAATAAACTAATCCTATCAGATATTGTAATCAAGCTCTATGTGTGACAAAGCATTGTATTTTTGCGATAACTCTTCATTACCATGCGTATTCGCTCCCAACAGGCTCAACGATTGGTTAAGCCTGCGTAATATTTTATGAATCTCTTCGCTGCAATGAACATAGCAATCAACAAGCTGGCAACGAGGCAGGGTCCCCAGCCTCACCGATGTGCTGATCTCGTCACCTTTCGATAATATATTTCACGCGGCAGCCGTTCATATTGGGTTGCAGCGCATTCACCCTAGCAAGGTGCCTTGCGGTGCATTTTGGAGTATTTGCATCTCGACCGATCTCGACTTGCAGGGTGCCATGTCCGGCCGTTCGGTATCCGCACTAATTGGCCTTCGGGACGCCACCAAAAGTGATGATGCTTTTACATAGATGATTCATGCTGATCAATGAAACACACAGCGCTTTTGAGCCAATGCAAAAAGCGACTTGGCCATATTGGGCGACTACAATATAGCATCGCTGTTATGCGTTTATGCCACAGTCTCCGACATTACTACGCCATCTAATGTCGCATTACATCGAGAGCTACCAGTATGGTGGGAGAGTCAGACAGAGAACACCATCAATGTAACTCACTGGGCACATAAATTCGATGGACCCCGCGTCGTACGTGCAGTAAAGCCTGTGTGTCTGAGGTTTTGCTTCTTTTCTTGAGGACTCACTTTGCGCATCGCCGATAATCGTTCGGGTGTCAAGCGTCAGTCGTTACCCGACACCCATTCACGGGCTTTCCCCAACCCTTCCCCGGGCTACTTCGCCTTGCCGTCGTCCACGCCTCAACTTTCATTTACCTCACATAGTAGACTTAATATAATGGCTAGAATACAGATTCCATCAATGTGGTGGCCGGCCATAATACCTACCCATCTAGAGTGTCCGTTACGGGGCCAGAGAGGCTGTTTCGCGCAATGTTGATGTGCATAGACAAACCAAGGTAAAGAATACCAGGCTATAGTAGAGTATAGATGGGGTGTGCGGTGGCGCTACCTTCCAGAAACGACGCGTGTTTGCGCTTTCCCAGCGACATTCGCAACTGCATGAGCTTCAAGATGCCGAAAGAAGGAAATACAAGCCGGGCTCTGTCTGGGCGGATCACTTAAATACTTCTGCAAACGGCCCAAAAGGACCGTATTCCAGCCCAGGATGAACCCCTGCTCTAACATCTGCCCAGCACGTCTGATGTAAGAATGCCACAGACACGGCGGGAATAACGAGGAAAGGACACGCTGCTGACTCCGAGGTGGTGAAAGTATCCCCTATCATAAAGCGATCCGACATCGCTGCTGAAGATGAAGAGAATGGCTTATCATTGAGGGCACTGTCTAAAATAAATTGCGATATAATTCTTGTGTAAAAGGGAAACGGGACGTATTCTTCATCTGCCAGTCTCGTTCTCGGTCTTAGCATCGGGAGATCCAACTGATTCTATAAGTAGGATATCATATTTATACATAGTATACATGCCATCGCAATGAAGAATATAACACCCCTGCTGACTTGGGCACCGCCTGAGTCCTTGTTGAAAAGTATAATTACAGACCTAAGTACAACTCCCTATGCAACGAAAATATGTTCTTCTGAACATCCCGATCAATGTACTCACACCTGTACGTACTGTCGAGTATTTTGGTGTCGAAGGCGCCACTTCGGGAATCATCTCGTTGCCTGTTAGCCAGCCTTCCGGGGAACGAATGCCGAGCTATTAGATGTAAGCAGCTGGAGCACGGCTTCCATCTCTTCGCCTGTGAGGTGGTTCTCGGATATGTCAGTAGGGCACGGATTAGAGCTCGTCATGTTCCATCAGTGTAGTGCAAGATTGACATTATGGAGAAAAAAAAAAACACTTGGATTGTTCACGTTCTGACAGACTGTCCATCTCATCCGTTTGCGCCTGAAACCAGAGTTTACTAGACCGGCGAAGAAGTCCTTATTGGGCTTTAAGCGCTGCTCTAGATAGTCGTCTTCCTAACATTTAGTGAGAGCTGTTGGGCTTAGCAAGCTTATCACACTTGAATTCACACCGGCTTTAGCGGGTTGGCCCGCGGGCAGGGGGACGGAGCGTAATCCCTATAGTCATAATAATTGCCTCTTTCAGGTAGCTATCCTTGACGACTAATATCGCTTCGGATCTGTTCAAGGATAATCTTGGGGCTTGGAGATACTGCAGGTGTGTATGGCTTAGGTGTTCGAGTGATCTCAGGATCGCAGCTCAATAGAACGACAGCTCCGTGAGCTAACTAAGAAGTGCCGCCGCTTTCCTCATGGAAAGAACGCCACCGGTTTTCAAGGCTTGATTGAAACGATCATTCACGAATTGGAGGACGAGATGACTGAGCCCCGTGAGCTTGCTAAGGAGAGTTTGGCTGGGTAGTTTAGGTTTTGTTTGGGTGGAATTTTGGGGTTTCTTTGCTCGTGGTCTTTGAGATTACGATGGTTTATAAGTCAGGGTCCTTTATGGATTTATGAATACGAGGTTATTGCGGCCCCCCTACCTACTTTTTCTCCCTTCAACTACCTACGTAACATGCATCGTGTAAATTAATAAGAGCGCGAAAATGCTTGAATTGCGCTCGTGCAACACCTCAATCTCGATAAAGATTATGTACTTAGTCCCCGTATGTTTATTATAGTAAGTCCCTAGGCATTCTCTGGTATGACCGAGCATGACGCCGTTTGGATGGGGTTTGAACTCGTCATTAGTTAGGGATATGTCTACCTTCGGTCGTTTAATCCAGGGCATAGCAGTGACGAAACAGCCAACTCTACAAAGTCGCGCACGCTATGAAGAACTAATGTAACTGCTCGAGGCTTTGCATATTGCGTACCTGAGGCGCAAAAAGTATAAACGGCGTACTATCTCTAAGTCCTAACGACTCACCTCAAGATGTTAAGAAAGCAGTCCGAACGCTGGGTATTGACCTAATTCGGAAAAGAAGGGTTTATTGAAATCACAGTGCTCCAAAATTCGGGCTATAATAGTAGCGACACAGAGGAGAGACGGACACCAATACGAACACACAAGCGTAACTTCTCGTTGCCAACTCCCCAAAGTACCAACAGCCAAGGTAGCTCGCCAAACAAGGAAGCTATGTTGCCTAGCAGCTGTGATCAACCCGCCTCCACGCTAATAAGTAGGGCTGACGATATATATTCCTCTGTTTCAGAGGATAATGAGGACCATTCGCAGCCTAAAGTTATAGAGTGTTTTAGATATAAATTACAAGATGTTTCCCATTGCTCTATAATTCGCATATAAATGATAAACTAGAAACGCCGGGGACTAGGCCACAATGTCATCTCCAATTACAGGGCAAAAGGACTAAACAATCATTCTTCTTCCCTTCCCGAGAGTTGGTGATCGTGGATGGGAATTAAGAGGGGTAGTTGCTTTTCGTCGCCAGATAGGATCTTAACAGTGAGGTCGCGGCATCACCCGTACAGGGTCGGACGACATCTTTAATCACATCGCCACAGGAACAACAAGCCTTCATCCTTCCCAGTAACAGCCGCCTTACTCACGGGTTCAATGTTCAGTCGGGCTGCCCGAGCAACGGCAAAACTGATCCCGCCACAGTTTTCATGACCCTTTTACTGTGGGATCCAGCCTTCCAGAGAATGGATAAGTCGTTCTCCCTTGTATGATGAATGCGAAAGTGTCTTGAAAGTTGTGTGTCCGGCGGTGATGAGCTCTTCATGTCTGTAGCTGAGATTTCATATTAAGGCCGCGCTTCAAGATTGCATTTATTCGTTTTGTACTTTATAAATTGGCGTGGGATGATGGTGATTATATAGCTGTTGTTTGAGGTTATCAGTTTTCTAACATAGCCCAGCCTATCTATTAAGACAAGGAAACAAAGTTGGCACTTTTATTCTTAAACTGGCGTACCAGGCTGCTGGCACTTTTTCAAGACTTCTTGACTACAGTGACGCTGACTCATGGCTCGAGAGCAACGTGCGACCTTAGGATTAATACAATTGTATCAATATTGTATGCTGCATGCTGGCTTAATATGTATTATAGTGAGGCCTGGATAATATACAACGAAACCTCTTCGCTTCTTCCGTTTATGATCCATAGCATTAATATTATCATTGTGTATAGATTAAGGGAGCTCTCGATGACAACAAGAGAAGATTGTAAGAATTGACTGCATAGGTACTTGTTAGGGTCTTGCTAAGAAGACTGTGTACCTCTTTTCCATATCTGCAAAACCCACCATACACGCCCCCTTAGCTAACGAATGCAACAAACCCATCTCGCCTATGGGGAAGATGTCAATTGGAAACTAACAGAACAGTCAGTCGCAATGCGAGTTGAAAATCAAGGAAAGGGACCTTTAGCTGTGTTGAGATGTGTGTGCATCAATCAAAGGACCGTTTCTCTCTCTCACTATTACGCGTGCTTTATAAGGGGACACAAGGTACGAGTAAAAAAAATTGGGTGTCATTGATATAATATGAAAACTCATGCTCAAGGCATCTGATATGCAGGCGTGAGAGAGGCCAACATAAAATCCAACGCAGTTTTCGATGCCGATAGGGGTTATGAAACTAGTAAAGACAATCCGTACACTCCTTAACGCCATGTCATGAGCCGCGCCTGAAGCCCCTGTGTCCTTTGTGGCTATCACTGTACAGTCGGACAGAACCTGCCTGGAGAATCGCCGTCACTTATTACTCACTATTACCCCTCCGTGATAGTGCATCCATATGCTTCATTTTTTAATTTTTTACAGATGACGTAACCGGTCCCCGTGCCTGTATCACTTATATTGCATGGGAGGTTGACCGTGAGGTGGTGGCGGGCCGCCACCCCAGCCTTGCGGCGGATGTTGATTGTGCATCGGTATGTTGTTGCCTCCGCCCTTCATATTCATGACGTCGGGTCTGTTCTCGAGCGGTTGGGCGAAGTTGCAGACGTGGCAGACGACGTCATGGTAGCCTTTGAAGGAGAGCGGCAGGACAGGCTATGCATGTGATGTATGAGTTAGCACGTATACTGTTCAATCTCATAGCTGCGCACACGTATTACACGGCTTCGTATATAGTTATAGGACAAGAGAGCCTAGGGGAGCGAGAGGAGAGGCGGAAGGCGGAAGGCGAAAGAAGAGGCACTCACAACGAAACAGAAAGTAAACCACGGATTACTCTTGATGACATGGGCGGCGTAGTTGCCGCAGTTGTGGCACTGGCAGGTGATGCCCTCATAGCCCTCGACCTCCTTGCGGAAGGTGTGCTCGCCGCAGGTGAAGATCAGACACATCGTTCGGAGGGTGCGGCTGAGGCGATGTTCGATGTGTGATGGCTGTTACATGCGCTATACGAGCTGGCGCTGGACGGAACTGGAATTCTGTTGAAGGTCTCGCGTCGCGTGAAATCGTGGATGTAGAAAGTGAAGATGCGATGCAATAGGTACTATCTGGGCTTGTAGGGAAGATGGTATCGTCTGAGGTGGTCGGTGCAGGCGGCGTAAATGCGTTGTCCTCTCGCCAACATCATGATGGGGTGACATGCGCCGCCGCGTCACTGAGGTGGCTGTTGTGGAGCCTCGGATGTGACAGCACTGACGGCCAAGAGCACCAAGAGGCTGCCCGGAAAGCTGCCTAACGAGCCTAGCAATAGTGCTGAGGGGATAGCTACAGCGCTAGCGGATACTGTATACTACATACATATGTACCTACCTAGGTAAGTACCTTGCATACTTAGCCTTTAGGTATACCATACAGCACACCTTCCTCTGTAACAAGTAGAATATAGCTGCTGTTAAGTCGGAAAGGTACCTATGGGCTAGGTACCTACTCCACAAGGGCTCTGTATCCCACTCAAGAGACTGGGGAGGAGCTCAATCAGATAAGAAATTACTTGACCAGACTCAATCAACCTTTCACGATAATCTCGAATTTCAGGTTCCAACCCTTCCAACGTCTCGACTCCAATCAAATCCTGCCGGCCAGAAGCCGCAATCCTATGCGCCCGCGGGCTTCGCGCCCATTATCCCCGTAAAGATGCTCTACGACCTCAACATCGCGTGGTCACCCCACACAAGTGCCGCAGACCTCGAGCGCACGCTCCGCTTCAGCGCATCCCTGGGCTACGACGTCGTTGCGCTGAACCACACCGTCGGGGGCGCAGTACCACCGCAAATCACGAACCCGCTCCCGAAATTCGATTCCCCCCCCGCCTCCTCTTCAGCATCATCAACGCCGCAGCCCAAACTCCCCACCGTCCTCCGCCGCGCAACCCTCGTCCTGAGCGAGTCATCGCAGCATCACCGCCTACCACAGCTTGCCTCCGCGTACGATATCCTTGCTGTGCGTCCGCAGACTGATGATAGTTTTTCGGCGGCCTGTCAGAACCTCAACGATGTCTCCATAATATCCCTGGACCTGACCGTGCGCCAGCCCTTCACCTTCCGCCCGAAACCCTGCATGTTCGCCGTGAATCGCGGGGTTCGCTTCGAGGTGTGCTATTCCCAGGTTTTGCAAGGGCCAGCTCCCGTGCACATTCTCGGGCCTAAGAGCTCAAAGGATAGCAGTGGCGGCTATGCTGGCGGCGCCGGGGTAACCGTCGACGCTCGCGCTCGCGCGGCCTTCATTGGCAATGTGTCGTCTTTGATTCGCGCTACTCGTGGCCGCGGAATTATAATAAGTAGCGAGGCGCGGTCCGTGCTAGGCCTACGCGCTCCTGCCGACGTCGTAAATCTGCTGCACGTGTGGGGGTTGTCAACGGATCGCGCTACGGAGGGAATAGGTGTACTACCGCGTGGTGTGGTGGTCAACGAGGGACTGAAACGAAGCGGATTCCGGGGTGTCGTGGACATTGTCGGTGTTGCAGATCGCGAAAAGGCTGACGTCGAGATGGTTGAGGCAGACGATGACAATGCTAAAGCTGCTTCTGGAAATACACAGCTTAACAAGGGCAAAAAGAATAAGGACCAAGACGCGAACAGCTCCAGAGGAAAGAAGAGGAAGAACAACAATGATGCTGAAACTTTGGCCCCTACAAATTCAAATGAAAATACAAAACCGGTCGGCGATGGTGAGGAACAGCCGATAAGCAAACGTCAAGCGAAGAAATTGAAGGCTGCCCTGCGAAAGAAACAAGCAGAAGGAGACACAGCTGATGCGTGATGCATCTGCACTAGTATTATAGTCACATAAAGCATGTTTAGGACAGGTATTTGGCGTTTTGGGCATTGGGTTCGAAGAGAAAAAACTAGACTTATGATACCCCCTGAATAGACTTGCTATTTCAAGATAGCTTCGAACAGCTGCCTCCCATTTCATCGGCGATAATGTGAAATGGGATGTAGGACCTGGACACGTGAAAGTGATGCTTAATCTCCTTTCAAACAGGATTATATGCGAATATGGGTTAGCAAACAAACAGACTGGCGGAACTCTAGTCTGGAACAACGAGCGGAACTGAATGAGTTAACGCGTACCTACATAAACTTCATAATGTAGACAGACTATCGATCACTGATACCGTCCATCTATCGTCAATCATGCAGATGTCCGAGCTAAGCATATGGATCAAATTCTTTGTATTGCATTATATAATCAAGAAGAAAATATGTTCCACCAGGGTGTTTCTCGCAAGATTGAGTTCTAGAAGGTTTTGCGTGTAAATATATAACCAAAACATGTAACCAGGGAAAAAAAAGCTTGCGTTATTACATTGTCTCGTTTTCTCCCCGCGTCTTCATATCCCCTCTTGCCTCCCGCCCTTCAAACGAATCATCAGCAAGTCAAGCAGCGCATCGGAGATCACGCCACAGGACCGAGGTCAATAACCGAGTTGAGGTCGATGCCGTTGAAATCGATCGGCGGGCCCTCGTTGGCGCCCGCGAACGTCGTCGCCGTGATGACGGCCGGCAGCGCGGGCGCGAGGTTGACGTCGGGAGCCGGGGTTCCCTCCGCGGGGAGAGCGATCGACGACTGTCCCGCCACCACTGCTGTCGTGGTCGCTACTACGGACGGGGTCGAGTCGATGGGTAGCGCGATAGATGACGCGCCGGCAGCCGGTGTTGACGAAGTCGTGACTACCGGCGACTCCGAGACTGATGAAGTCGTTTCTGCCGCGGCTGACGTGCTGGCTACTGCCGTGCTTGAGTCTTCGACGGCCGGTACCGAGCTTGTTGATGGAAGAGCTGCTCCACTAGATGTGCTGGAGTCTATGGCTGCCGAGCTGGATGACGGGACAGATACCGCAGCTGATGTACTGGAGCCTACGGCAGCCGAACTCGATGATGAAACGCCTGCTGCTTCCGACGTGCCGGAATCGACGGCGGCTGAGCTCGAGGACGAAACCGCTATCGCGCTTGATGTGCTTGGGAGCACGACGGTTGATAGAGAGGTTGGCAATCCATTCAGTGGAGGCACTGAAGACGCTTGCGAAGGCAAGGCGACCACCGCTATACAGTTTCGGTGTTAGTGAACTCCTTCTGGATAAAAATGACCAAAAGGTGATATCTTACGTATCGAACTCGTCGAGCTCGTGACAGCGGGTAATGAAGCCAGTGAAGTCGCCACAGCCGAAGACGTCCCAATCATCGCGACGGACGAAGTGGCTGCTACCGAGGAAGCAGCGTCTTCCGCCTGACCGGACGAGACGACCTGGGCGATGGACGAGGCGATGGACGAGGCTTCGGCGGGTGGAACTGGGACACCAAAAGGCGTCCCGCAAGCAATCAGTTGCATCATCGTGGTGATCATCGTCGTAGTTGCCAATTCCGTGACCGTCACTTGCCTGTCGACCGGGTCAGCGCCTTGTTCATGCGATTCCACCTACGTGACGTCGACCTACTCTGTGGCGCCTTCAGCACCGCCAGCACCTTCAGCGACCTGTGTCACCGTAACCGTCGCAGTGGCCGTTACGGTGGGCGCCGAGGTGTTGAACAGGCCACCTAGCCCGCCACCACCACCGACCGTGATCGTCTGCCGAACAGTCTCTGTGACGGTCTGGCCGCCGTCACCCCGTCCTCCTCCGCCATCACTACCATCACCACCATCACCGTCACGGCCGCCGTTAAGCTTTCCCAACAGGTCCGCAAGAAACGAGCGCTTCACTCGTTGATCAGAATACTTGTATGTGTCGGCCTACTACCCGTTAGTTCCCACTTATTCAGACTCATGGTAGTGATACGCACCTGTACGGGTGATAGGGTACCCAGTGCCAACACTAAAAATCCCGAGTATAACGCCCTCATCCTGATCGAGGATCTAGGGCGAGGCACCCTCGTAAACTGATATCCAAACTAACTTCGCGATCCAAAGGGTCGGTGCGATCGATCAAGGAAAGTGATAAGACAGAACAGACCAGCCGTTACGAAGGATATGGGTTCAACCCAGTCACACACAAAGAGTGGGAAAGAATAATAGCTTTGGGGATCGCCGTCACGGGTTCAAAAACGAAAGCATTCCGGAATGTTTCTTAGAAAAGAATTGTTGTGCGGTGCCCCGGGTAGGTTGAAGGGAGGGGACTAAAGGAGCGATAGTACCACCTTCAAAACATTAAACGGCGCGACAACTAGAATTAGAAACGAAAGACCAAAATTTACCGATACCACGAAGATAACATCAGGTCATGGAAGGAGAAGAACACTGTGGGTAAGGAACAAAAAGACGTGGAAAAAAGCTAAGAAAAGAGTGAAACCCCAGCATGAGGGAGGCATGTCACTAGGGTAAAGGGTGCACGCCAGACGCATGTAGTCTGGAGATCGTTTCGACCGGGATATACGTATAATATTAGCTAGATAGTGTAGTGTACGTACATAGTAGTCCTAAGCTGGGGCAGAACTACCACTACGGTCGAGGTTAGATATCGGCACCGACGTAGACTGGGCCTGGGTCACATGAGATCAGTGACAAATGAGAACAGAGCAAGAGATGGAGACACGGGTAGGCGATGGCCTAAAGGTTGAGTGAGTGAAGCGACTTGAGGCTGATAACGTCAAATGGCTGTTGTGCGAGAATGGGGCAGGCCAGGGTCGGAATTGGAGACGGCAAGGGTTGAGACAGTACCCTGACAAGGGGTGTTTCGACCCCCTAACTGCAAGGCTATATCATCAGGCCATCACAAAATCACATAAAACCGTGTGGACACGTCAGCGCTTGCCGTTTGTTTTATATCAGGTCAAAATCTATCTCGCAGGATTCTTTTTTGAAGAACGAGATTTCGTGATGATGATGTCGGGTAAGGCGGTTGACGGTGGATTACTTTGAAGTGACTGCTCATTGATAATGGTCATGTTGATAGTAATATTCGCAGATTACCCTGACAATAGTCCTGATATGTTGGCGAACGAGGGGCCATGTGCCCTGGTATTGCCGGATGGTATCGAATATCACCTCCATCAGCGCCAGACTAAGCGCCCAGCATCGTGGATTCAGCAAATTAAGAATGATGTTAAGCCGTCACCGCATTGAGGGGGGATGAAGAGATGGGGATGGTTTAAAAATGAGGGACCATTGCAGTGTCTTGGCAGGAGACACATCCCTGTATATGATTACATAAGTATCGCGACATCTGGATTTATCGGGTACGGCATAGAAACCATGATTCCGAAACCCAGTCATGCCTAGACCGACCAGGTAACCATCTCATTCCACTTCCCAGAAAGGTTTCTCATGTTCAGCTTCCCATGCATCAAAAAGGCAATAGGTTTCCCTATAGTCAGTATTGCTATGCCTCAGCGGGGACGGATTCAGATGCCTTGATAGCGCCCTGGAACTCCAGAATCTCGATCAGGTTCCAATGACCTTTATCCGCTCTATGATTGGACTCTCTTGAATGAAGCTTGAAGTAAATCCCAAGTCCAGATTTCAAGGCCTGCTCGCCGAGATGGTTGGCTGACGCCGCCGGAAGGGTGAAGCTGACTTCGCGAAGGAGCTTCTCGATGCGTTCCCAGAACGTACCATCGGCATCGCAGAAACGGCCGTCGTGGTGGTGAACGAACGACGGGATGTTGGGGTTGACGCGGAATATCTCTACCAGGCTCCTAGGGCTCGCGGTGAGGGTGTAGGCGGATGGCAACGGCCAGATGCCCTCGGCCTCTAGCATCTCCACGAACGACTCAAACACGCTCTGGCGCCAGCCCCAGTCGTCTTCTCCGTCCATCCGCCTGCAGCGAAGCCAGCTTCCCCTCTGGCTTCCATGAAGGTGTTCTTCGAGGGTTTCTTTGATGTCCTTATGGATAATCTTGAGGACCTCGATGCGTGCATGGCCGACCTCGACTAAAGATGAACCGGCTAGAAGTTAGTCATCTATTCAATAGAGCTCTTGTTTAATCCAAGGATGGCTTACCGGACGCGCATGGCGGCACGGGGACATCGCGGAACTCGTTGGTGAAGCAGAGTTGCTCGGCCGGATCGGTGAGTTTTCCAGCGGCGTCGAGTTCGCTATGAAAGGCAATCTGCAGCACCATGTAGGTGTACAGGGGCTCGTGTCCGAGGACCCAGAAGATCCAAAGCAGTGACTCTAGATCCTCAGTCGATTTCCTGACAAAGTTCTTGTCGGCCCAGTAGTGTTCCATATCTTTCACCCACTGAGCAGACCACTTCGGGAAGAGGTGCACGAGGTCGTACTTGTTGGCGAGAACGGTGAGATGGAGGAGCTGTTCAAGATTCATGTGCTCTTCTGGGGGCGTGATGGGGTAGTATCCGTAGAGGATGTGGATGATGGTCCGCATAGCCTGCGGGTCATCGTCAGGGAGCTTGACCGTCCATCTCACGCCATCCTCCTTCGTGGCCGCTGCGCTAGGACTGTAGAGAGCGAGTCCGAAAGCTGGCGAGGCGCCCGCTACGACGGCCGAGTTGACACGAAAGCAGATTGTGTTCGATTGTTTGTTTTGTTTCTCATCAATGCAGGATATATCGGTGCACTTCTGCTTTCCAACAACAAGCATCATATCGCCATAGGCGTCGAGTGTTTCCACTGCCGGTGGGATCTTGGTATGTGAACAACGGCTGCTGTTCGATGAACGGCGGTTCGCTATTTGCAATACATTGCCGATAAAGGGTGGCATCTTGTCGATTTCTTGCTGCGCTATCGGGGCGGCGTCTGAAAGTGCAGATGTGATATATCAGAACCTAGAATGCGCCAGTTACGTACCACTCCGAGGTTTCATCGCCAAAAAGGAGACCGGCTGGAGGCACCACACGACAATTATTTCCTGAGAGCGCTGTCGGATTTCTAGTGCATGCGCGGGATGTTCGTGCAAAGGAGAATGAAGCCGTGTGATCAATGCGCGGTCATGCCAGAAAGCGCCACGTAGGAACAGGTTATAGGAAGTATTGCTGTGTCTGCATCAGCAACAGTGCGCTTTTGTACCTAATGTTGCCATGGCCAACAGGCAATTGTTTTGTCGGGCATAAGAAGGAGAAAGCTCAGGTTATTTGGGTGCCCTATGTTGCCCCGGATATAGCCACGCAAATATTTGCTGCCAACCAATTCAGATGTTTGGGTTAGGCACAGGTTAGATTTTGTTTCGCAGCACTGTTCCAGCATCATCTACTGCCTACGTTTACGATCTACGTAGTATTTAAATGTATATGCGGGCAGGCAAGTCTGCGGTACCTGAGCTGTTCCTCGCATCGCGGCTGCTATCTCTTGAGCATGTTAACTTGAGCTATTTAATTCATCCCACTAAATTACCCTCCAGCGCATATATATATAGAGTATGTATCTAAGTATATTTCATCGACAATTAAATGGTTTTATATAAGCTTCAAGGACCATATCATCACTTGATAATATTAAAAAAGAAAACTACGGTATGGGGCTTTCAAGGCATCTGTAAGCAAGTCTTTCACATCGCGAATAGGTAGTAGTACAAACAAGTCATGAGGACGGATATAGAGCTTTGGCAACACATTTCTTTGCGTTCCGAAACTGTATCAATTTGCGATTGTCCTCTTATACGCTACCCGCCGTAATACTAAATATGCCCCTTCAACCGGAACCCCTTTCCCAACTCATTTCCTAGCATCTTAATCCAACGCGCAGCTGACCCGCCTCAGATCTCGAGAGAGGAAATCTCCGCACTGCCCATCAAATCCATCTCGGGAGTAGGCGGTGCGAGATTTTCCCTCTTCGTGCAGATCCAGCACGAAGCGTACATGTTGACGCGATCGATACATGCACCTCCCTCCCGAGAGCCCATACACTTCGTCACAAAACCAAGTCTCGCGAACTCCTTCAGGTACCACGGCTTCAAGCCAGAGGAACGGAGCATGACGCGCCCGCCCATCTTGAGCGCACGATTCAACTTCGTGATCTGCGACGCCGCAGCGTTTGATCCTGGGTCAAACCAATCCATGCTATCCATGACGACGGCGACCGTAAGCGTGCCGGGTCCAATGCGGGCAAGAACCTCCTCAATCTCGTCTGTGTGGATGCGCAGATTGTCGAGCGCGTCCGGCCGTGAGAGACGAGCGTGCGCTTTTGGCGACAGGTAGTCCGGGTGGCACTGTCGCGAAAACTTGCCATCGAGGCACACCAAGTAGTATGGGTTGTCTGCGGCGATATGTGTCGACTCTACCATGGGATCGAGTGTATTCACCATGTACTGCCATACAGCGTGCGAGCGCGTGTTCTTGGCCGTCGGGTTCGGGCCACAGACTGCGTTAGAGACGGCGTGGTCCGCCTCGAGAATTGCCAGCTGGTTCTTGGGTACACCGAGCGCGGTCCAGAGGAATGATTCTTGGCTCACGACAAACTTGGACACGAGACGAGATAGCAGTGCGGGACGGACGCGATTGCGCCAGATCTCGCGCTGTTCATTGAGCGTCTTGGCGGCGAGGAGATCCTTGACGGCTGCCCGACACCCGAAGACTTGCGTGATCCAGCGAAAGATTCTGATTCCGTGTTTTGAACCACCGGTGTCGTAGAGGCCGCCTTGAGTCTTGGTAAAGATGCGGTGATTACTCAGCCAGTATTGGAGGGCACGGCTAGACAGGTGAGGTGACATCTTCGTGATAAGCAAAGAACGGAAATCGGGGTGTTTGCCGTCACCAAAAATCTTCCAGAAGTCTCCATATTCGAGCGATTGGTACGCGGCGACCTTGAGCTCAAGCAGATGATTCTGGGTCGGGTTCAGGTCAACAGCGTGGATCCTGGCAGGACCTTGGAGTGTATAGGAAAGGATGTTGTCACCTGCACTGGTGATAGCGAGAACGACATCGTCTGGCTTAAGCTTCAAGATCCGCTCGTCTACACGGGTGTCTTCCCAGGTGAATGCGTAGATATACTCGTCGTTGAACTGAGTGTGCTTTTTCAGTTGGTCGTCATAGTATATTCGATAGTGATGGTTTTGATAGAAAAATGAAGGGAGAGGCAAGTTTGAGGAAAGATTAACAATGGCAGCATCGAAAGCCTTAGAACGAATCTCTGGGACGCCCCTGTTTACCGCTCGGGACAGTATATCCGAATGATTGGTAGGGCAAAGATAAGGCGACTCAGTAACCAACGCATTGACTTTCTCCACAATCTCGTGTGAGAGAGAGGACGAACGTGGCTGCTTACGTGCGCCTAGCCATATATAATATGGAATTGCGCCGAGCACATAATTGCGAGTATTGACGTTTAGAACCGTACCGAAGCGATATTCAAGGTAATCACGGCGTCCAGGCTCGAGGGCCACCCTATCAATATCGAACCAGGCACGCCAGAAAGTCCTTCCTATAAAATTCACGTGACGATCAATGAGGCCCCCGGTGTAGTTCCTGAAGCTGACATCGACTCGGGATTGAACGTAAAAGTCAACCACGCCGAGAATACCGTTCGGCGCTAGGAGTGAAGCCAGAGAGTCGACCACAGAATGGTAATCGGGCTATAATACTATTAGTACACGTAAAGTGAAGTCTGGTGAAATACTTACAATCATGGACAGGCTGTAGGACATGGTAATAAGGTTGGCGCCTACGTGTCTTGGCTGCTCCCGGGAGAAATAACTACTTTCAGGAGAGGGAGGCCGGCCACTGTGGGAGACTGGTTCGTGGTCTTCCAAGCGGAACATTCTGGCATCTTGACATACGATTTTCACGTTCGTCCAGCCCAGCCTAGCGAACCGCTTCCGAGCCACTTCACAGAGAGATGGCGAGAAGTCGACTAAGTACACGCTATCGAAGAAGGTGGGCACGTTGACGAACTGGGACATTGCTTCAATGTTCCAGCCAGTACCACCACCGATCTATAATTCGAATTAGCGACATGTTGGTTAGGAGTCAAGTATAGTCACAAACATCAACCCAGATCTTGGTGTTGTTCGAATCAGCTGTTTTCGCCTTCAGGGTAAGCTGGGCAGCTGCTAAGGCGAGCATGTCCTCACGGCCCCTGAGGAGACCCTTCCTCGTCGCATCATATGCGCCAGCCTGCGCCTTGTAGAAGCTCTCAAGGGCATCCTGCTGGTTGCCCTTGCTATTGGCTTCATGCGGCTTGAGAAAGCAGGAATAGAAAAATAGCCACAAGGACTGGATGGGGTTAGGATTCTCATTGTCCTTGGCGTTTTTGGCGGAAACAACGGAAAAATATGTTCCAACAAGGAGGAACACTCCTATTCCGACTAGAAATAATTTGAGCCCCGAGTCAAGGGACAATATGTTACCACCAAGAAAATCCATGATACTCTCTCATTTCCGTAGATGGGAGAGCGAGGTATAGGTTTGGTTTCACGGAGTTGGAATGACAAAATGTTCCAGTATGCGAGGGAGAGAGAAAGTTCAGCACGGGGGGAGGGGCGGAAGCTAGGATATATATCAAACCTATCAAGGAGCCAGATATTGTCACTTTATTTTCGTGTCTAGGTCGCACCGAATACAACCGGGTCGTTTAGCCAATGCGTGGACAAATGTCGACGCCGGGTCATCATGTGAACTGTAAGACCAGCCAAACTAGACAGAACCTTTCACAAGTCACATAGAGTGCAAGGCCAAGCTCTGGCCCACTGACTCGATAGGGACCCTACCGGCTCGAGACCCCGCCATCGAGTCTACTATGGTCAAACTCAAGACCGGGATTTGGGGTCATTGGTTGTTATAGGAGCCAATCATTTAGGCCACATGTAGCCTCCTTGCAAAGGGGGGTGGCATGCGTTCAACCGGAACAAGTTGGGTACAATGATGCGACTCTGGTCAGTGCGTACCTGCGCCACAACGCTACTGGTAACCAGTGCCATCGGTAGGCTCGAAGGTAGGACGAGGCTAGGAACAATGTCGAGCCTACGTACTCCTACTTTGCGGTTAAGCCAGTGCAGACCCTGATTTGGGTGTAGACCCTGCAGTTGAACCCCTTCACAGCCAGCAGGAAGCATGATGTCGGCTTTGAATTAAGCGACGGGCCAATCAGACAGACTCTCAACCCCCAAATTATCAGACATTGGGTTCTAATCACTACTAACCTGTCAGCATTTTGACGGGAGCTGGTGACTAGATTTGTTTGCGTTTACAACCAAGATTCATCTAATCCAAGTTCCGGTCCAAGATAGCGTGGTCGTTACAATTATTGTGGACCGAGATCGGGGGCGCTTCAGCCCAGACAAGCCACATATGGCCCACGTGCTCGAGACTCGAGGTAGGAATGGAGCTTCGGTTTAACAAGCGCAGATATTCAAGGATGGCTCATGGTCCCACGAGCGCTGCTGATTTGAAAACTATCATCGCATACTTTTGCACTAGAAAGCTAATCTGTGTAAATCTATAACTGATCGGCTCTTGTACCTCATTCGGATGACGCAAGTGCCAGGATGCGAACCCTGCACATGTCCATATTCGAAGCTTTATGGTTCGGTCTGTAGCATGCTGCGTTCTATTGACTGAATCGCATTACAACCGCCTGACTTTTCTCGAAAAAAGGTCGGGGGTTCTTGTCATTTACTCGAGTTGTCAAGGGAGCATGTAGCTCACGCGGCTCATTCCCTTTGACCGGCTAATCTTCTTAACATTGGTTTTGCCGCATAGCTGAGTACTGTCGACGTGAGTTCCTCCACATGGGTACACTTCAGCACCGATGATCTTGACAACACGAAACTTCTCATTGTCCGCCATTCCCATTGCCTTTCGGTCGGGTATAAGTCTTTCAAGCCCGTTCGCCCTAAAATCGTCTTCGTCCCAGAAGTCTATCTCAACTGGCATGTCTTTGTTGACATATTCATCGACACGCGCCTGTATAGAATCTTTCCATTTCCCTTCAATTAGACCCTGAAATTCGCATGATGCTGAGTCGGGGAAGTGGGACGCTTTCAACTCGTCGAAATTGGCGACTTCGTTTTCAAGCAGGTGCCGAACCGCCGCGCCTAGAACATGTCCTGCCGTATGGTAACGCGAATGGAGGATGCGTTTCTCAGCGTCGATAGCTTGCGTGACGGAGTCGCCGGGTTTGAAATGCGATGACGCGTCGGTGAATCGGCCAAGGTGAAGTACTTCGCCTTCGGTTACTGCGTTCATGCGAACAGCCGACACATCAAAACTGGCCCCCGAGGCGGCTCTAATCACTCCAACATCCGATGGTTGGCCACCGCCTTGGGGATGAAATATTGTTTTCTCTGTGACCACAACATGATCTTCCTCGGTCGCATTTTTAAAAAGAATTTTATTCGCTTCCTCCAGTGATGCGACTGATCTCACTGCCTGGACAACCGTTTGTAAGCTGTGAAGCTTGGCATTGTGTTGAAAAGCAAGAAAAGTGCGTTGCATGGTTCCTATCAGAGGACTAGAATCGAGCTAATTTGCCTATGATGAATGATTGCCAGGCATATGCGACGTTGCTCTGCGATGCTGTCTTGTTGCAAAATGTCCTCAGTTGGTAAACGAAGTAGTTGATGGAAGCGTGGAGAAAATGCGCCAGAATGCGCCCTTAAGGTGGGGCCGTTGATGACAAGTTGGCCACTCACAGCTGAGACAGTTAGTGTAGATCTCGAAAACGACACAGGCCGATGGTAGTGATTTCAAGCGATATAATGTAACTGCAGCTACCCGGTCACGACCATGTTGTCAATGAGAATCGCTTCATTAAACATAGTTGTAGTACACGTATTAGCTAGTTGGAAACCGATGAGCGTCCTTAGTAAGGAAGCAGGTGAATCCCATCGGTTGACTAATTCATGAGCGTTCTCCCTAAAGGGCATTCTTAAAACCGACATAGGCAGAGTTGATATCTAACTCGAGTTCCCGAGCTTGGTGCTCTGACAGCTCCTCGGTGGCCTTCATCTGGTTCAAGGTTATAAGCCATTGGATGATCTTGCCCCTGTTTTCGAAATCTCGGTCCGTGACTTTGTTGGCGCTTTGGATGATGTCTGTCAACAGGGGATGCAGCTGATCCTTAGCGAGAAGACCGAGACGAAGCGCGTCGAGAAACGTGATAAAATCTTCGGTCGCCTTCAAAATGAGCTGTCCGGACTTGCTGTCTGCAGTGACTGCCGGTTGAGGCGCCGTGCCTGTCGACGCCGTAACGGCTGTTGAAGGCATGCCAACCTTCAGCCTTTCTGTTGCCCGGGGTACTTCGAGCTATGTCATTGTGAGCATGCCAACACATGACTATAGGTGCCAGGACGCTGTAGCTTACATCCCATTCGGCCTTGAACTCTTCAAGACCGACAAATGCCTTGGCTACGGTCTCATCGGCCAAGATGGACTTATACTGCTTCAAGGACCGCTCGCATATTTCGGTATAGTCAGATTCAGGTATCGCATCCTTGAGAAACGCCCTTTCGAGCTCATCCAAAGTGACGATGATAGAGAATATCTCAGCGAGAGAATCCTGCAAATCGCGCTCGGCTCGCGTCTCAGCTAGTTTCACCTCCTGTTGTCTATTAGTACACATGGCTTTACTAGTCGCATAGGAGTTGTCTGTGAATCGCACCTCATCAAGATTTATTGTTGCGGAAAGTGCCGTGTTTGGTACGTAACTGTGAGGTGTTGGGGCATATGCCTGCCTGGATGTCATTTTCAAGACAAATATAAAAATTTCCCACAGTATAAACAAGGGGCTTAAAGAATGCTTTAATGGAGTTCGTATATAGCACACCTATGAGTCTAATAGGTTACAGGCTCTTCAGGAAATGCTGAGGTGAGGGTTGTCCAGATCTTGAGACTGGAGTTTGTATGAAGCTCATTGCGTGTTACCTAACATGCAAAACCCCAAACCAGTTAGAAGGTACCTAGGTACCTGCTACTGATATGAACCTTACGGCATTAGGACTAGTTTGTTTCGATAAGACGCCCCGCGATAAGTCCCACTAAAAATTTCTACGGCGAGTTGATCAACGCTGAAGCGGAAGTATCTAATTGACCAGCGAGCTGGACCTCTCGCTGGTCTTTACAAGTACATATAGGCCACCACATTCCAGCCTCAACATAAGTCCACGGCTGTTGCTGTTGGCCACCCGATAACCATGGCTGGTGCGAAGAAAAACTTCAAGGCCACCAAGAAATTCGAGCAGAAACATCTCAAAAATGTCTTGGAGAAGCGAAAAGCCGGCGCAAAGATAAAACAGCAACACCAGCTCAAGGCGAAGAAACAAGCCCGGAAAGCAACAGATGCCGAGTTCTTCAAGGGCCCCGAGGATGCCGAGAAGGCGGCCAAGGCGAAGTCGTCTAAAACCGCCAATGTCAACGAGATGAGCGTCGACGACTTTTTCGGCGGAGGCTTCGAGATCGTCGACAAAACCTCGAAAGCGAACAAGTCGTCCAAGAAACTCGGGAAGCGCAAGAGAGACGAGCCACAACCCAGCCAATCCGACGACGATGCAAGTGACGATCTCGAAATCTCCGACACTGAACAGCCCATCGCAAGCGACAGCGTAGAGGATGATGATACCCAGCTCGAGGACGGTGATCTCGGAATGAGCAAGGATGCCATGGAGGCTCTCGCCAAGGACGACCCCGACTTCTACAAATTCTTGAAAGAGAACGATCCGGATGCCCTGGATTTCGATGATGCAGACCTTGCTGAAGTGGATGAACTGAGCGCAAGTGAAGAGGACGACTCACCCAAGAAGAAGCGGAAGAAGTCTGCGCAGCCAGATATAGCAGAAACACTGTCGCAAGACAACGAACTTACACAAGAGATGGTTGCGCGCTGGAAGGCATCGATTACAGAGAACCACTCTCTCAAAGCCGCGAGACAAGTAGTCCTTGCTTTTCGATCCGCAGCCCACCTCAACGAGGACGATGACGACAAGGAGAGGAAGCAACCTTATACAATATCTAGTCCCGAAGTCTTTCACGATGTTCTTGTTGTCGCGCTGAAACAGATACCCGAGGTCCTACAGCATCATATTCCCATCAAAGAATCAGCTGCCGGCAAGGTCTATATACCAACGGAATCAAAGAAGTTCAAACCACTGTCAATGCTATTACGAAGCTTCACCTCCTCGATCCTTCACATGCTCCCCACACTATCTGATGATGCCACCCTCAAGCTTACGCTTTCAGCTTTAACGCCCCTCGTTCCATATCTTTTGACCTTCCGGAAACTGTTAAAAAATATCATTAAGTCTGTGGTTGGATTTTGGTCACAGCCTACTAGTAGTGACACTATGAGGATCACAGCCTTCCTTGTCCTTCGCCGACTTGTTGTTATTGGAGACAAGGGAATTCGGGAAGCAGTCCTCAAAGCAACTTATCAAGGGTTAATAGCTGGATCACGTGTGACCAACGTCAATACGGTTCAGGGCATTAACCTCATGAAGAACTCGGCAGCCGAACTATGGAGCCTCGACCAAGGCATCGGCTACACAACGGCCTACAATTTCATCCGACAATTGGCTATCCACCTTCGAAACAGCATCGTTCACAACCAAAACGAATCGTACAAGCACGTCTACAATTGGCAGTACATTCATTCCTTGGACTTCTGGTCGCACGTTCTATCCGAACATTGTAATTCGATCAGGGAAGCTGAGGCCGGCAAAGAGTCTCAGCTTAGACTCTTGATTTATCCCCTCGTTCAAGTTACTCTTGGCGCCATGCGCCTTATTCCCACAGCAACTTACTTTCCTCTACGTTTCCACATGATCCGATCGCTTCTGAGGATATCCAGATCGACCGGCACCTACATTCCACTTGCCTCCGTTCTTTTAGAAGTACTTAATTCCGCAGAGATGAGAAGAACTCCGAAGCAAGCTACTCTCAAAGCTCTCGACTTCCACGTCGCTTATAAAGCGCCAAAGTCATATCTACGTACACGTGTGTATCAAGACGGGGTCGGTGAACAAGTAGTGGACCTTTTCGCCGAGTACTTCGTGTTGTGGTCAACTAATATTGCATTTCCTGAATTTGCGCTACCCGTTATTATCATGCTGAAACGCTGGCTCAAGCAATCGAGGAAGAAGGCTTCCGGGAACAATAACGGCAAGCTACGCTCTGGTCTTGTCCTCCTGGTACAGAAGCTGGAAGCCAACGCCAAGTTCATCGAGGGTAAACGGGCCAAGGTAGACTTCGCACCTCGAGACCGAGCACAGGTCGATGCTTTCCTAAAAGATTTCCCCTGGGAGAAGACACCCGTTGGCGCTTATGTAATGGCGCAACGGAAAGCGGGCGCGGAGAAGGCAAAAATGATGGAGGAGGCAAGGAAGGAAGATGAGCGCAAGCGGAAAGAAGAGGAGCAGGAGGCTCTTGAAGAAAACGCTGCCGGAATGGATAGTGAGGATGAAGATGAGGAAATGAATGACTTAGATGAAGACGAAAACGAAGACGAGGGAGAGGATGATGAGTCCTCTGAGGAAGATGATGAATGAAGTAAGGCTACCGGATGCATAATCAAAACTGTTCTATAATATGTAGATTTGTTCCCACTGTTGACACCCGATCCCTATGCGCGAGAAGCCGAGTGTCAAGTTCTCTGGGTTTAGAACAAGGCCAGTCCGGCGCAACTTGCGCACGAGATCTTCATCCGTCCCATTATTTTCGCTGTCAGTGATTATTGCCCTTGCTGTGGGTTAGTTCTCTTTTCTGCGGTGAGGAAGGGATGGAAAGCAGCTAGGTTAGATCGAGCAACGACAGGGTCGCCTTTAAAATAGTCTACCCAACCAATTCTAGAGTATAGCGATGAATCCTCGCAGTATGACGATTTACCCAAAAAAGTTGTTTAAAAATTTTTTTTTTCCTTTTCTTTTCAATTGGATGAGGGTTGAGGCTCGTGAGCATAAATTTGACTTTAACCACCGCTAATATGCCTGATATACTTTTTGTCATCTTAGCATGAGTTTCGACGACCTTGGAAGTCCGCTCTTATCATGCCTGATGGACAAATGCAAGAACCCCATCGGAGGTTCTTTTTATGCACGGTAGCACCATGTCACGTTATAGATGTAAAGAGCGAGAGGTGATAACTTATGGTTACGAATATGTCTCGGCCCATTGTGACGCTATCTTCTCCGCTCCAATGTTTTAGCGGCGCTACTTGGAAACCTGCTCGGTCTTCGCTACCCTAATACTATACTATATTCGCATAAACCACACCCGAGAGTGCCCGAAATTCTCGAATCTATGAGATATTGACTCCTAAAGTGGTAGTCGTCAAAGATTTCGGTCCCGATCCAACGGACGCCCCCTTCGGACGCATAGTACTAGACACAATGGGGCATAAACTGGTTATTTTTAGACAGCATCACACAAGGTGCTTGTCCGGCTTACAAAACCCCGCGGGAGGACGAAAACGACAACCGCCCGCATGAATCACCGTTTCACGTAACGGAAAGATGACAACATCGATTCCCGACCGCCTTATGGAGTTCCCCGAATGCCGTCCGCCTCATCCTGAAGTTCTGAATATCTTCACATAAAAGAGAATGATTGTTCTAGCACTAAAGACGGGTTTCTACCAAGCTTCATCGCAAAACGACACTTCCGCTCTCCTGTCACAACTTAAAGTTTATCGAAACTATCACTTTTTACCCTAACCAAGCATCTTTCAGCATCGGCAAAATGGTTACCTTCAACATTGCCTACACTGCGCCCATTAACAAGGCTGGTGCAACGCCCGCCTTGACCCAGGCTCAAGTCTGGGATGGGCTCAAGATCAAAGTGCGCCGAGCACAAGACTTTGTCTCTGCCATCACTGAATGTCAGGTCCTTTCGGAGGAGACGCTGCCTACTGGAGAGTCGCAGGTTACGCGCCAGGTGCAGTTTGTTCCCACTACGGCTCACAAGACCGGCGGGCCAGTCAAGGAGGTGTGCGGTATGTGACACAGGAACCCATATTTTTTCGACTTTACGGCAACGAGTCTTTTGCTTGAATCTCTTCAACTCGCCGGTTTCGTTCACAATGTTCGCTAACTCCATGCTTCGCAGTGCATTATGCACCCTGCCGCATAGCCTTCCAGCAGGAAGACGGCAGCACCGTCACTAATATAATCAGCAAACGCCCGGACGGGGAGCTGCTCATGAGCTACGTGTTTGAGTGGCGCCATCCCGAAGTGGCGGAGGGAAGCGAGAGAGCTGCGCAGCTTGAGGAGGCCCACTGGAAGGTTAGTTATGTCTCAATATTTGGAATATATCTCCACACTCGGGGCTCTTGGCTAACAATGTGCTTAAGATGGCGAAAATGGCAGTCGAGGGTAGTATCGACACTATCCGTCGCCTGGTCGTCGAGGGAAAGATCCAGTGAAGATGAGACCCTTTCGCTGCACACGTACTGAAGTGTTGTGGCTTGGTCTTGCGGATACCTCGTACTCAATGTTGATATATTAGATGAGCAAGAAGGACTGCACTCTCCCCAGGATAAACATCTCCCAGCTATCGACGGATACCCTCGTTTTCAAAGGTAGACAAATAGCTCTATAGAGTACGCCTAAAAGGCCTACGGTTCAATTCAAGTGGTGCTACTCCCTTGACATATTCATCCCCTGTGTGACTATTGAATGACCCGACCAGATTAGCCCTCTTCAAATGCAATAGAGCTTGCTCTCACCCGTTTACGCGGACGTCTTAACTCCATTCCGTGCTTTGAAGTTACGCCGATCCCATCTTTTGCGCAATTTGCTCGCTAGAGTAATTCTGACCATCACCAGGCGCCCATGTCTTAGCATTTGTCGCGTCCCGCCACTTCTCCCGCCATTCATGTTCCAGCATTGCCATCTCATGCATATCGTGCCAACCGCCCATGAACCAAACGGCCTCGCGCTTGACGCCTTCCTCTCGGAACCCCATTTGACTATACAGTCGCTTCGCGCCCGCGTTCCAACTGTAGCAGAATATCTCAACACGATGCATTCTCGCGAAGTCGAACGCCCAATCAAGGGCCCAGGCGATGGCTTCCTTGCCGTAGCCCTTGCGCTGATATCCCGATGAAATCGCGAGACTCAGGAATGTGTTGCCGTGCTGGATAAGCCGCTCCTCAGGCTCTGTAAGAGATGAGACGTCAAAAATTCACTGTTTATAGCAAAAAGTTGACTCATTCATGGGGTATTTTGGGAGCAGAAATTTTACCAAATCGGGAAATTAACGACTCAGAAATACTAACTGCTCAGCGAGAGGATGCCGATCGGAATAGGATCTTTATAACTACCCACCCGCAGCAATATATACATGGACAGGAGCTTGCGAGCCGCCATGGTCTTGATTACTGTACTGACTTGTAGTCTTGTGATGCTAAGCGGAAGCGAGGTGTCGAAGTTTAAAGTTCCGCTAGGCAGCACGTTAGATCGCGCGTCATAATCGGATATTTCAAGATGTGTAGACAAGAGAGGTAGCTGGACTCACGGCTCTTTCATTAGCCCGTAAAGGAATTCTTCATGCTCGTAGTCTCCCATGGGAACGAATTTCAAACGCTTAGACTCATATATATCCATGACGGCGTATTCTATATCTGTAATACTCTAAAGAAGAAAGAAGAAATGGCAAAGGGATTCTGACAAGTTGAGAATGGAGCAGATATTTCCCATCGTATCAGGCTTGGCGGGGCGGGGTTAGTCCCAACATCACAAGTCAGGAATAGGTACGGATTAAGACAGAATCTATGTAATGGCAAACGACAACACGGGTAATCCAGAAATTTTTATGTTTATTTTCTGTCATATTATTTAAAGTTGCTCTATTGCAACTTCCTACCCCCACTGCCTGCAATTAGTGCCACTACCGCTGAACGAGGAACGAGTTGCCCACCAGCATATCTATGTAACATCCTTGACAGACTGGAGACAAGGAAACCCTACAACCATCAAGCCCCAGACTTGCAGGCGAGTGGACACTATATCTGCTCTCTTCTTTGTTCTCGCGTTTGTTTAGTATCAGCAAACTTAAACCCTGTGGGCTTTATCCCGCCGACAATGATCTCTCTCAATTACATGAAGAGCTAGAGTAACTGTACAGCGGCTATTATCATTTTGCACGAGATAGACTCAAGTTATTGGAAGTTACTGTCTTATAATAGTCCTCCATCTGGTTTTAGGAAGGCGAAGTTGAGTACCGGGGTTTGACAGTTTGAGTATGAGGAGTGACCACCATCCAGTTTTACGTTCATGGATAACTGATTTTGGCGGAAAATACATTACCTAGGTAGTTGTACATGTAGTAAAAGTAATCATGAATGTGTAGGTATCTAGGTAGTCTACTAAATTACTTATGCATGGAGGAATTAAATGACCCTAGACCATAATCCATACTTTTCCGACGACTAATAGTCACATTGGGCGATCACTGCGGACAACTTATAGCTGTAACTGAACGGTTTGTTCAGAGGATGTACAGTATAACTTTTCAACGAGCATGAATCATTTATCTACAGACTAGCTATTCTAAATAGAAATTACTATAAGTACTCGTCGTTTGTAGTGATGCTTACATGGGTGCGATGTGATCCGAACCTGACGACGATCATGTCGATGAGCCGCATCTTAAGCAAGAGACGATATCAGGCAGATGGAACGGGGGCCCAATAAGAAAAATACCAGACAAGACAATAATAGTTGGACTATATCAAATCTCTAAGAAGCAACACCGTCTTTGAATCAGCCTATCCGTTTGAAGTGCGTCGGGTATTCATGTGGTATCGCTTTCCAACCTGATGTAGGAGGTAGTTCCTTTGGTATCCATGTCGTCATCCAGTTATAAGCCGGGGGGCCATCCGCCTCTACAGGCTCATGACCTAATGGTCCGCACACTTTCCAACTCTCGATGCTTGTAGGGAGTCCCTCTACTAAGCTAGGCCATCCACAATTGGGTGTGGAAAGATAGAGATGGCCGAACTCTAGGTGTTTAAGGCGAGGTTGAGCACGTAGGAAACGTAATAGCGGTGGAGTGCTGAGAATAAGGCCGCCCAGCCGAACGAACTCGAGCCGACGGAAGACGAGGGGCGTCTCATCGGTCTCATCGGTCTGATCACTGAACATCTTCAATAAAGAATGCGCGCCTCGAGCAGGGAGGCTCGGCCATTTCCCACCCGCCACGAACCATAACTTTCGGAGGGTCGGCAGCGCACACTTAAATAGTTCGACAAGCACCTGATGTCTCGGAGCTCCATCAGCTAGAAACTCGACATGTAACACATCTAGCCTGATTTCTTGAAGACCCGTGAATATGTGTCGAGTAGCGAGACTATCGTGAAGACGCTCAGCGAAGAACTCAGATACATGCAAGCATTTGATGCTTCGGTTGGCAGCGCGAAGTGCTCCAGCTAGTATCTCGAGAAAATAAGAGGTTGGGAAGGAGTCTCGGCGTTGGACATCAATCCCGTAAGAACTGAAGAAATGTTAAAGTTATGGTCACGAATCATCGGCAGCCAATTCATACATGCAAGATTCCAAGCCAGGGAAACGAAGGCGGCCGTCGAACACCCAAGGCTTGATTTCGATTTTCTCGAGGACAGCCATAGCCCGAAAGAGCCTAGTGAGGGCGATGACGACAGCTTCTTCATTCTGCATCTGTTCGAACCTCTTTTTTTTCCAGGTGTCTTGAGCGACTTGGATCGTCTCGGCTTCTCTGAGCGGCCGAGTTCGTCGGTGCTCAAGGACACGCTCAATAGCGGCGTCCCAATCTCTATCCAAATCATCCTCCGAGCCGAACTCAACCTCATCTACCGGCTCGTACATTTCATTTTGGAGTTGCATAAGATAATCCTGCCAGAACAATTCACGGTAATATGCGGGATCAAAAACAAAGGTCTTCGTATATCGTGCCAGTGAGCTGCCTAGAATCTCGTAGACTGCTTCCGGCAGTCTTCCGAATTCGACAGTCCGGGTCCGACCGACCTGTCCTTCGGAGAGCTCGCGCTCTATCGTAGAGCCAAAGTTCCACGGTGGGGGTTGATCTTGTCGCCGGCCAGAGAACCTGAGCAATTCAAAAAGCGGTCGAAACGCTACGGCTGCATACTGTTTGTTTACCAAGCGCATAGATAGGAGATCAGTTGTAGGAAGAAAGGACGCGATCCTTCCCAGCAATTCCGGCGGTAAAGAGTCCATGCTTGGAGTGAAATAATGTTATGCGGTGTTTTGATGCGAAGTCCCGAGGTCCTGCCCGTCGTGATTCTATTTAAATAGGGGAGGGTTTACATGCATACCAATTTGCAGTCATGTAATTCGCTAATTACCTCCTAACAACTTGCAGTGCAGCCTGCTTGCAGCGGCCGTCCCCAAGTTCGCTAAATGCCAACGCAGATGAAGTTAGCGCATACATGAGTCCACAATCCCCGCGCTCAAGGACGTATGTACCTTAGGTACATGTAGGTCGGTACTTTAGCTAACGTACCTCTACCTATACATATGTACCTAAGTTGAGGTTGATCACAGGTCGGCCGGGCAGGAGCCGGGTCCCAAAAACTTGGCAGTACTGTACTTAGACAGAGGCTGCAGGGTTCTTTGCTGGGTACACTACAACTACACTACCAGGTAGGTAATGGAAGTCGGTAGTCGAGCTGCACAATCTCCTCCTTCTTACCTTACCTACTTTACCCACATTTATTTCTTTCCAACTTGGCAACGAAAGCCACCTTTTGCACGCTACACCACTTTAGAAGAGGGTCCGTCGTCTGAAGAAGCGGCAAAGAAATTTCCCATTCTCACTGTCGTGTTGCGCAGCTCCCCAACCGTCGCCTCGCCGCCTTCTTCATCCACATGTAGCTAACCGGTGTCCTCCCCTTTGTCGACACATCCTCCCGTCTCCCGCCACCGCAGCAGCCTCCCCTCTGCCACCTCCCGACCCCCGGCCACTGCCCTCCGACCCGGCCACTTCGCTATGTTATGGGTCCCATGGACGGCTGTTCCAACGTTTCTTTTCGTCTGCGCGCTTCTTGCCTGGTGGCTCATTGAACCCAAGACTACCCATCTGAATCTGATCGTCGCCGTCGGCTGTGCCCTCTTCTACTGGGCCATCGCCCCCGAGGTCGCCCAGTCCACGCCCACCCATATCTACCAGCTCTCCAAGACCATTGCCGCCTTCCTGCGACTTGACGCTCTGATCTTGTACCATGCCAACATGCTTCTAACCGGTTTCGCTTTCATGTGGTATGCACAACTCGCCCACCAATACTCTCGGCAATGCCGTCCCGACCCCTTTGAAACTGCCTCTTCTTGATCCGCGTCCTTACTTTCCTTATAGGCTAGCCCACCGAGCCGTCCAGACCCTAAGGAAGTCGGTTAACGACCTTATCGGTATCTTGGGCGTCGAAGTCCCCGATGCGCCCGACGTATCGCTCGCTGGCATACGTGCCGATGCCGCTACACTGAATTGGACACGGCCTCTACCTACGCGACCGGTCGCCAAGTTCACAATCCAGGTGAACGGAGTGAATGGTGAGTAGCGAGACTTGCTGAAGCGGGATGCGGGGATAGACCGTTGACGTTTGTCGCATACAGTCGGCGACTCCGCAAATCAAGAGACGGCCATTACTGTAACCGGCCTGAAGCCAAATCATTTCTACAACATCCGCGTCATTGCCGTCGGCTACAACAATTTTCAAGCTGGCAGTCGAGTTATCCGTTTGCGAACATTTGGCAGAGACGGCCGCCCTCAACTGGGAGATGGACGCTTGCCCTCTAATTTCGTGCTTGATGAGCAGCAGGCTACAGCTTCTAGTGACCAACCTGATGAGGATGGGACGTCTCGTGGCCCCGCGGCTGGTGTCGAGACAGCCTCGATTCCCGACAGTTCGACCGTACCCTCGCGCGATGCGAATATAAATCCTACACTTGGTAGGCGCAACACTCTGACAAGAAAGCACTCGCCATCGACGACCAGCATAGAACAGTCTGCGAAGGATGCTATCGACGACCAGTCAGCACAGTCATTGCAAGAGCTGGGGGAGAAATTCGAGAGCATACGAAAAGAGATCGAGGAAGTGCAACTACAGATCGCCAAGGACGAAAAGGAACATAAAGAGACGATCGAGGAGTTGGCGGAGGAAAAGAAGCTAAAGAGACGGGTGCTGAAAGAGAAGGACGACACAACAGAGAAGTTGAAGAGAGAAATGAATACGACAGAGAGAGCTATGCGAAGTGCTCAACAGAGAAAGACGCAGAAAGAAAAGCTGTTACGAGACAGACAAGCAGAGCGACAGAAGCTTTATGATGATATGGCTAAATGGGACAAGGATATCGCATCCATGCGTAAGCGGCAAGGGTGCTTTGAGAAGGAAAAGGAGCAGTACCAAGAGCAGGCCGACGCGCGAAGCGAGGAGCTCCGCCAGGGAATTACCCAGGCACAAGCCAATCTCGCCCAGGAAGAAGCCGAACTAAAAGAGAAGGGCAGAGAATTAAAGGAAGCAGAGGATCAACGGAAGAAACTCCCCGGGGGAGAGGAGAGCGAAGAGTGGCGAGAAAAAGATGCCGAGATCAGACGGAATTGGGACGTTAGAGCGAAAGACCTACAGCGGCGATTATACGCTGCTAATAGGAAACTTAAGATGGTTAATGATTATGGGCGCGTCCTACAGGCTCAACTAGCAGCGGCTCAACAGTCAGGTTTACCCTTCATGTATCAACAGGCCAACTCGTCCGGGGTTGATTTTGACCTGCCAAACCAAAATCAGCTCAAGAGGCGCAGTAGGAACAGCAACTCTCTGTCTACCGTTGCGGTTCCTTCTCCTGCTCAATCGTTTACGGTGACAGACCGTGCGTATGGAGCTGCATCGAATTTTGGTCCGTCGCGGCCACCAGCTGTGCCACCTGGATTTGTCCCAGGGCCTTTTATGGACACTAACATTCCCTTCTCGACTCCTCTTGACGAAGAGGGTATCAAAGCTCTTACCGGTGGTGCTCCTCTCAGCCCTACCGCCACGTCCCTATTACCTGCTGGCATGCTTGACGATCTTCTCGATGATGACCCTCCCAGTCCCGGATCTCTACTGCCTCGCCGTGACACGTTCGGATCTGGCATGGCTTATGAATATGACGCCCAATCCCCAACGTCGTCAATTCGATCACCAAGTCTCATGTCCAGCCCGCAAAGTTCTACACAGCACCTACCCTTCTCTCAATACACTGGAGAGAACAGTGAACGCCGGTCGCTTAGAGGACCTCGGGGCGACTTTGGTCCGTCTTCGTCACCAATACCGCCGGCTACCCAGGCTTCCAATCGCAATCGATTCATACCCTGGCTTCACCGCGGCCCTAAAGAGACGGATGAAGCTCCGGCATTGGGAACACTCAAACCTAATCAGAGCCAATCTCTACCTCGGCAGACCGAGGATGACGAGCCAGCCCCTAATAAGCGAAGGATAAGTTTCTCTTCTGGTTGGAATATGTTCAATCGAGGCGCCGCACCTCCCCAGCCTGATGCAACGGAAGCTACTGCGGCAAGCTCAAGAGGTCTTGTATCAAGGCGGTTAGGACTTGGCACACATACAAGTAGTCTTGGCAGCAACATATTTTCTGATCGAGACCCCAATAGTCCCAGGCCTGTTTCAATCGCCTCATCCGAGATGCCCCGCCCTTCTACCGATAGTGGTTCTATATGGGGTCGGGGCCTGCAACCGCAGAGCCGACTATGGCATATGGATGACGGCCCTTGGACCGGATCAAGGGACCCGTCGCGACGGCCTTCGCTTCATGGATCACCTTCCCAATTGAAAACTACTCTCGCCGACGCAGATGACGAGATTTTAGATGATTCTGAGCTACTGCATGCCTCTCCCAGTCAGGTTGGCATTATCGGAACCAAACCAGCCAAATCGCTGAGTCAACGTCTTAACCCGGCCGCGCCCACTTTCATGGGTGGTTTGTTTCGTGCAAGAGGGGAAAAGGAAAAAGAATCGGATAAGGAAGTTAAGGACTCCAAGGATAAGTCCAAAGATAAGGCCAAGGATAAGTCTAAGGGTAAGGGAAAGGAAAAGGAAGCCGGGGAGAAGAAACCCCGGCAGTCTTTTACGTCCGTCTCTGATATTGGTACCACTTCTCTTGACGAGTCGCCATCGGATCCTCGCAAATCTCGAGATACTTTTTCGGTCGACTCCCCTTCTATCACGGAGTCGCGTGAATCTCTGAATCTTGAACACCCGTTTTCGCATTCGCCCTCGGATCAGACGCTCGGTGCTGGGGTTAAGGACCAGGAGAGCGGGCTTCGGAAACTGCTGCGTAAAGGAAGCTCCTCCAAGTTCAGCTTTTCGTCAGTGCGGGGCCTAGGTAGTAAGAAGGGCCCTAACAGCGTCACAAGCTCGGATCGGAACGCTTCCGTAGACCGTACTAGCTTTGACGAGTTCGCGGAAGATACTGGCGCTCTGTTGCTCGGTCGCAGCTACGAGAGTCTGCATAGCAGCCCTTCGGTCGGGCCGACGAGCGGGCCACGGTCAGCTAAAGACAAGCCTGTTGGTTGGGGCTCTAGGTTCACGATGAAGAAGAAAACGGGGAAAGAGAAGGAAAGTCTGGATATTGAGAGGGATGACGTGGCTTCCAACACAGCGCCAAACACACCATCGTTAGCGGAAAAGTAGCCCTTGAGGCATAGTTGAAGACGTGTATCAAGCCAAAACCAGCGTAAAAGAAATTACAGAATTGTACGCTTATGCAGGCTTCTGATTACTCTTTTACAATACAACACTATCACAGCGTGAAAGATACATTGGAGCTGTAGGGATTATCGTGATGTGCTTTCTGGTTATTCTAATTTTCAACCGTGCAAGTGGTAGCTATGCATGTTGTTTGACATGGTCTCAAAGCTGCTCCAGGGGTAGGTAAGCTACCCTGGAAGAAATTGCCCACGCAGATAGAGTACGTGGCGGTGGAGACCGGCAGTACTTTTTCCATGGTTCGAGCTTCGGTGACGGGGTGCGCCGACCTATAGCAACGCAGCGCAGGACGAGAACTTATTGCCTGCTTGATATCGAGACTCACTATCTACTCCGCTACGAGGACGAAATAAATTCCCCAAGCTCCGTGCGTTTGGCAATTCTCGGTTAGGCTTACTAATTGACGGCGCCCACGCCCTACGGATGGGGCTTTTGTAGAACGAATCACTAATTACCGGCAAACCACGAGTCCCCAACCTAAGCAGGTAGGCAACTCGGACGGACGGACGATTCGGCGACACCACTTCCTCGACGTCGGATAGCGGACAGGGCGATGAGCGATTGAGCCACGGATTGATTAGATAGCCGACTGCCTTCCTATTTGCCTGCTGAGGCCGATTGATCGACCGACGAGCATCGACTCCCCGTATCCTCTCACAGACAAATCAATTCCCCTCCATCCAATCCGACCCAATCCAGTGCGGCCGGGCCAGCTCATGGCCGCCGCCGCAGCAGCAGCAGCGTACGCGACACCCATCACGATGGCGTCCGTAGGAGGAAGCAGTAGTGGCAGCAAAGGGAACGAGGAGGAGCGTCTGCCCATGCCGTCGCGGAATCCGCTGCCGCTCTCGGCGAGCCAGGAGGCGCAGGTGCGCGAGGTGTTTAATGCGCGGGTGCGGGAACGTTGCTCGGACGAGATCAAAGGTTCGTCTCTTTTAACCCCCCTCTCCCGGGCCACCTTCTCTCTCTCCAACCGTCTCTATCCTATCCTCCGTCATATTCATCCACGACCACGACCCGCGCGAACCGACCGACCAACCAACTTACCAACAAACAAACAAACAAAACAAAACTAACACCTCGAAACCAAACAAAACAGCCTTCGCAGACTGCGCGCGCAACCGCACCTTCAGCATCCCGTTCGCGTGCCGGGCGCTCTCGCACGCGATGAACAACTGCATGCTGGCGCACGCGACGCCCGAGGAGCACGACCGCGCGCGCGAGGACTGGTTCGCCGCCCGCACGACGCGCGCCCGCGAGCGCGAGCGCAAGGAGCGCCGCAAGATCGAGCAGGAGCGCTTCCACCGCGAGTGGTGGGGCCTCCCCGAGCGCGACCCCGACCACGTCCGCCGCGAGCTCGAGAAGCTCGAGCGCCCCGAGCGCATCGGCGGTGCCGTCGTCAGGAGGAGACGCGACCAGCCACAACCGCAGCCACAACAGCAACAGCAACAGCAAGCCCCTTCTGCCTCCGGGACCGGTGAGGGGAGGTAGTAGTAGTAGTGAGTGAGTGTGTATGCGTGTGTGTGTGTGTGTGTGTGTGTATGGAAGCGCCGTGAATCGATAAAGCAAACGGGCAAGTGGTTGAGAAACACACACACACACACACACAGAGAGAGAGAGAGAGAGAGAGAGATGGAAGCACGATATTCACTCACATCCCCTCGGGGGGAAAGGAAGTGGCCATGTGTATATTCTTGTTGTTTGTAAATTATGGGGTTTCTGCTTTATGTATGCATATGTGGCCGGCGTTTTTGGTTGCCTTTCTCACTTCTCCCTCCCGCTTGTAAGCGTAGCGAGCTGATATAGAAGTTAGAGATCTTGCCACGCTGCTCCTTTTGCTAGGAAATAACATGTATGAATGTCACCAGACTGCCGTGTCTAGAAAGATAGAATGTCTTATCTCTAGCTTGTTCGCTTTTCATCATCAACGCTCAATACGTAAATTCTAGTAGTATCATTTTGTGTACTCGCTCATATCTTTGCGAGTTTCCGGAGATCTTTATTTTTAACTCCAGATACTTTTCTGTAGCCAAGACGGCTTCGCAGCCCTCTACCAAGACTTAGGTACATTACCCAAGTGTCTTTTTGTGCTCCCCCTCTATGATTAGTATCTTTATCAAGGGTCTTCCCTTTTCTATATGTCTCCTGCCCATCAAACCAAGCAACTAACTTCGGGGAGCTCTAACTAATTCAGAACCTCCTTAGGTAGTGTAGCAACCTTCTCGTCGAACAGCTTCTTGCAGGATGCCCAGACAGGGTCATTCTGCCAGTCATTGAGCTTGAGTAGATATGGCAAAAGAGCGCTGCTGAAGGCCTCTGATGATTCTCGCGGCAGCAGCGAAGGTAAGTGGTCGATACTAATGACGCTCAGTGGCGCGCCTTCGAGACCCTCTACAGGAACGGTTGGTTGTGCGAACGTCGTCGCAATGGTGTAAATCGGGACTAGAGTAGGATAGAAGTTAGTGGACCGACTAAAGGTGTAGACGATCCCCTATTGTGATGGATGGTCATTTTCGGGTTCTTACCAGGATTCTAGCACGCCAAGTTAGCAATTGACATTGTCACACAGAAGGAAGGATTCTGAGAATACGAACATTGGGATTTGTAGTATCAGCTGATACATCACAGACGACAGTGAGCTTTCGGCCGGGCTCCTTCAGTGACTCCACATTTACGAACTAATAGACGTAGAGTTAGCAGGTGGGAGTTTGGTGGACTTAGGTAGTGACTGGTAGGAAAGGAGCCGCGGAGCAAACGCCATGTAAGAATCATAAGTAACGCTTGATTTCTGTTGCAGAAATTCACAAACAGGCTTGAATGTCCTTACATGTGGTATTTTGGACGTCAGGTAAATGCCTATGAGAAGTAAAGTAAGTATTGTGATCGCATGAAAGTGTTTTAAATCTTATATGGATTCAAGATAGCGAGATGGTAAAAACTGACAGTTGACAAATATGTCACTCTCGTGAATCTCCTTGAAGGGACCTCCCTTTGCGGTCTCTGCCATATCCCACTTGAGGATCTGTTCATCGGGGATGCCAGCCTTAAGACACATGTCGACGGCTCCACGTCCGCAGCGTCCTAGAGCGCCAATGACGATAACACGAGGCAGGCGGCCGGCCTTGGCACGCGCGGCCTCGAGGTCGTTCTTGATATCAGCGATCAAGGCTGACTCGTTCGGGTAGCTCTCAACACCAGGAAGCAGCTCGCCGGCGAGGTGTGTCTGCTGCCATGCCCAGTTCTTGAGGGCCAGAGCGCTGCCACTGAAGCCGGCGGAATAGCCGAAAGCGGCAATACGGAGACCAGTAGTGGGATCTTGAAGGAACTCGAGGTCCAGAAGTGTTCCACCTCCGCGGGGGAAGCGGGCCAGTACTGTGTCCCATCCAGCTTGGCCTAACACAAGTAAATATAATGTCCATCAATCAAGGGCCACGGTTGAGTTATCTCGGGGGGCATCGCCGGCGGACGTTCCGAGCACAGCAGGAGATGAGACTGGGGAGGCATACTATAAAGCGGTCAGCACCTCTTATAGGCCGGTGGTTTATTTCTATTCAAGGGTCCTTCGGATCGAAGCATAACGTGCGGGTGTACTGACCCCTTGTAGCAATGGGCGAACTGAACATGTACGTGCTTGAGAGGAACTATAAGCCGAGGCAGCAATTGGTTAGCCACCGCTTTGTACGTGTATACGGAAAGCACCGCAGCATTCTAAAAGGCGCTGAGTCAAAGTGCTCCGGTTCTGCATGCCCCTAGTGTGACGGTGGACGGTGACGACTACTCACATTCCTCCTCCGGGAGCTCCTTGAGCCCAACAATTATATGGTCTGCCGCGGCCTCGCGCCAGCTGCCGGTGGGGACGAGCGAGCAGCCGACGTCAGAGAATTCGGCATCGTCGAAGATGCGCGCAGGGCTCTTCTCGACATTGACCGTGTAGCCAGCATCAATCAGGGCCTTCGCCACCAGTGGGGTAAGCGCGCTACGGCGCTCCAGGAGCTTATCTTCATGGCGCAGGTGGAGGATCGTGGGAGCCATGGTTACGGAGATCTAGTGGTACAAACGAAAGTGAGGAACGGCAGAAGCGAATTGGGTTTCTAAGACGCAGAAGCACGGGATAAAAGCAAGTCGTTGTTGTCCGCAGGCCGCAGACACAATCAATGCGCAGCTGCAGCAACTTTATAGCGGGGCAACCACCGGAGGCTGTTTAAGGTGGGATGATTCACCTGTGGTTGTGACGGAATTTCAACGCCGATCTCGCTCTGTTGCGCATGGGTGTCCTGTTTGGGGGCTCAATGACTTCATAGGGGACCCTTTCCACTTGTTACCTACCGCTCAATTGAAGGTACACACACACTATTATCAATTCAACTTCTTAGTAGCTCCCTTAGGTAGACGAGTGCATGAGTAGGTAGGTACATAGGTTACAGTACTACCACCTACATAGTCCAGATCACACGATTAATACCAATTGAACCATCATGGCTCGGCTGACTTACCATACATGGAGTGACATTCATATAAACTCCGACTCAATTCCGAATTGAAGTATTTCATTCACTATCCAAGTAGGCTTGGACTGCGGGAGAGGCAATCGCTTAATGTCTTCTTCGCTGCAAAGAAGAATATAACCCTCTCTCATACCCCTAAGTAGCAAGCAGCATCTTAGGGATGAATACTGCATGCGATCAGCCAGTTCACCGCGTTTTAGTCGTTGGGTGCACAAACCAACCCTGCGTGCGGGAGGACCCTCTCTCGATTCCACATCCTTCTCGAAACATACAGCCTTACTACTTCTCTATTCTTTGCGTGGATATGTATAGCTTTATACGCAAAGATCATACGAGGTCAGATGAGTGGGTTCTACTTTCAAGCATAGGGCATCGTTTCCGAAATTAGGTAGTGTGGGAGGTGAAGCTAGCCATGATAGTCTGTTCTAACTCAGGGGAATGTTGGAGATGTAGATTCTTTCAGTAGCTGAGTATAAAGTGAACCTACGTAGACGTCTTGTATGGAAGGTGTTATACATCCATAGCGGAGGAGACGGCAGACTTGGGGGAATTATATCGTAATAATTTACTTCGCAGATGGATGCTTCGACTATGAATTGCGCCCGCCTTTGGCATTGTCGGTAGGCGGTTGTTGCTTGAGGCCATGGGTGTCTATTCATCATGGATATATACAAACGGGAGTCGATAACAACGAGTACAACCGTAATGCTAGTAAACCATGCTGTCCGAGCTCCAACAAGGAAACTGCAATAGCCTGGGAATAGAAGGAAACCACGACAATGGGAAATGGCAAGACAAGAATGATGGTAATCGTAACAACTTGTAGTAGCCTAGTTTGATATATCACAGCTATTCGTCCCTTCTCTAGCTCGAAAAACATACCTCCTGAGCATAGACTAGTAAATATGAATGTTTTATAAATTGCCTTGAGGTCCCGAGCTTCGAAATCTTTCTCTGCCCAACTTCATTTCTCGTGTTCGAACAAAACATAATCGAGAACCTGCTCATCAACATTGTATCTTGAGGTCCCTAAAATTGTTCTATAAATCATGATGATGTTTCCTTATCTTCTCCTCCCCTTCGCGATAGCTTGGGCAGCCGCGGTTCCTCAGGTACGGGCATCATAACTCAATGCGTAACGCTAATTCGGCGAACCAATTCTTATATTTTCGATAGAGAGGAATCCCAACACACGATCCGAGTTTCCGAAGCGGAATTCCGAGCAACTACTCGGTCGTCGACATTGAGTGGCGTGGATTCGATGATTTCGACGAAGACCAAGTCTTCACGGGCACAATCGAGGTAATCCTAGCTCTGATGCCGCTCTCATTTTTAAATGGCGATCTAACAATGCCACTCAGAACGTTATCCACCAGATGAGACAAATCAAGGGAGCTCATTACATGCCTGGCTTTGTTTCTATGGCGGAGAATCATACCCTAGAGGCGAACCCCGACTATCACATCGCCGTAAGTCAACTGATACATTACAAATAACACCCGTGGAAAGTCCGAGGCGGTGCCCTAACTCTCTATCAAGAAAAAGCTCATTTTTTGTGACGGTCGTCCAGCCCGCCTCATTCCTATCTACCAAGGCATTGACTATTTAAATCGCTTGTCCCATACCGCCATGTGCACCAACCCTCCGGCAACTTGTGGGCGCATCAGCTGCAGCTACAACTCTGCCATCTACTGGTGTAACGACAATTTGTACCTCAGTCAGGCATACATGTGCAAGCTATTCGCAGTATATGCTATCGATATTACCAAGGCATGCACCAGCGGCCAATTGTGGGTGGGTGGGAGGGTTATCGACAACAGGCCCAACTTGAGCGTTTACGTCACAGGGGATAGCTGTTGAGGACGAGAATACAAAACCCTGGTGAAAGGGCTCCAGGGAACCTTACGCATACCGTAGCAGTCAATACCGTTAAAAGGCATAGTTACTTAGGAATTATTAATCATGACGCGGATCGAATTTCAAATTCTGCACGATGACCTGGGACAAAGACCGATCCAGCGTCGTGCCCTCGGGAAACTACCCTGGACTCCAAGCGACCGACTAGTCGACGCTTTCGACGCCCGCTTGGAGCCTCGAGCGTGCCGTACCCATCGTCGGTCAAACTATCATCGTGGATGTCAAAAGTTGACTGACTCACCGGTCGTGCCGAACAATATCACACACATAAGTAATTAAGAACCTAATATGAAACATATATCACACCATTTCGTTCTCATGGCGATCAACATCCCCATTCTGAGAGGAGCTCAACATAGCTTCTTTGCACCTTGTTGTGCGTACTATGAGCACACCATCGTAGCCTTGTAAGCCACGATGCCTAGCGATAGCCGCCGTGACGAAACTTGAGTATCAACACGCCAGTGAGACATGATAGGGTTGCAACTGTCATTGCGAAGAGTTTCTGAAGCAAGTCAGAAGCCCATCATCGCTTGTTTATCACTCTTCCAGCAAACCTACGCACGCATTAGGAGCGCAATATAGTGAACCAGCCACCACGTCGCTAATTGAACATAATACGTACCGAGTTGCAAGCGCTACTTACACATCTCAATTATCTCGAAATGCCCCTACTATGGGCAGTACTAACAGACTAAAATATGGCCAGCATATTCACCTACTTGCTCTTTCCGGCTCGCTTCTAACATCCGCAACTTAACTGCCTCTCTCTCTCTCTCTCTCTCTTGATAAAGCTTATTGCGAACGAACACGCGTTCATGAATTGAGATTTGAATCACCTAAGAAAACAGGGTTAATAAAAAGATGAAAATCCAAAATATTCAAACAAAAGAGCATTCAGGTGATGGCCATCATTACAATCCATAGGCTACTCCTAATACGTGAATTCGGCTTACAGCAGAAGAGCCAAGGGGCTATGCCAGACGTCTATACGCGCCTAGCAGTCTTCATGATCGTTATCACTTTCCGGTATGTAAAGAGCTTGCATTCTAAATCCCTGTTGAACGTCAGCTTTTCTATTATGCATTGAAATTGAGATAGATGCCATGGAGATCTTACGTCGAAAGTGGCACGGATTCTTCGAATAGTCCCCCCACTGCATCTCAGAGTTTGAATAGGCAGATCCTCTCTATCTCCAACCCAGTCCAGGTACTCGGATTCCATATGTTGGCTGGTATAAGGGGAAATGGCTCCGAAGCCACAATCATCGACAGCAAGATGGAATCCTTCGAGACCGGCCTCGACGATTAGGGGCTCCTCGGAGCCTGCTGGCATAGTGTAACCAATTTCGATATCTTGACCATGTTCCGTTTCGAAAGCTAGGCCAGATATAAACTTCGTACCGAAGAACTCGATCAAACTGACGTGGATGGCCTCAATTTTTGATGGTGGGAGACAGATTTCAGCTTCAAATACTTGACGGTTGAGTTCACCGAATAATTCAGGATCGAGGCTCCGGGACGTCTCGACAGACCTCCATGAAATTTTGGGACTGTCTTCCGGGTTCTGTAGCCAGTCGGACTTCCCTTTCAAATCACTCAATCTAGTGACCTCATCCATAGCTTGCGTCAGTGGTCGCACCGTCTGCTTCCAGATGCGAATCCGGTTTCGTTCACCCAGGCCGACCAAATTGTACTTGACTCGCTCTATCGACAACCGGTAGAGCTCCCGCCAATCAATACCGGCCCTATCGGAAGGCCCGAGTAAAAAGGCATCAAAGAAAACTTCTAGTTCGCGACCAGGCCAGAATCTACTTTTGAAGAAATATTGAGAAAGCGGAGTGGCAGCTATAACACGCGAAGATAGACGAAAGGAGAGTATATCCTCAGTAGCTACGTAGGTGAGGACCACTTCTCTTAACTCCGTCGGTAGTTTCGAGAATGGATCAGAACTGGCTGGCGCCGCCGGCGAAGTTATGAGAGGTCGTGAGTCTCCATTTACTGGGATTTCGCCTTCGGTCTTAATCCGCGTTTGAGCCAGCCTAGTCTTCAGCTCAGGAACCTCGAAAGGGTCGTAGTATGCACTTGGTATCATGACTAGAACACTCGGAGTCAGTTATCGCCATCTTAAGCGCGATTTGTGAGTGTTTCGGAAGTCCCAGACCACTGTCTTGGCCTAAAAGGAAAGCTTGTACTTTAAAAGTGGCCAAAACAAGAAGATGGTTCCAAGAGTTACTCACGGTTCGAGACGCCCCCTAGAAGCACGAAGTGGTTTCCACTTTGGTAAGTTCTCCTGCCACCAAGATACAGTCCCCCAAAGTTGTGCCCCCAAAAAGGGAGGTGTGACGAGTGTGGAACGGAACGCAAGATGCGCCACAGCATCTTCAGATTGACAGAGTGTGGTATGCTCGCCTGTTCGATTAATCGCCAACATGAGTCATGAAACCGAAATCCCCACGCATAGGTTTTTTTCTCAGAATCGGGTACGTCAGGCCCTGGCGGCGTGACACTTTGAATAGTGATTAACGACAGGGGGTCAAGGTGCGAGTCGTCGTACCGCTGATGAACATCGGGTGGCAGATAGTTCTGTTCATCTTGTTCCCGGTAATAGGCCAGCCCAGAAAGCCGCGGCTCGTCGTTATTAGACCCTATGCAGTAGATGGCCCGGTAGTATGTCGACCAGTGACTGTCGAATACCCAACCGTGACGGTGGCCTACGCCGCAATATCCGCATGTAAGCGGAGGTTGTTGCATGGCTCTTCGGGGCCGTATCTCAGGCACGAACGTGAGAAAGGTATCCCGCCCGCATAAATTAATATAATGAGGGAGACATGGAAAATTAATATCCAGGTTACGGTAAGGTATAAATCGGGTATTTTTTCCGAAATATGCATGTACTTGTGAGAAAATGACGAGCAGAAGCACATGCAGATTCCTAAACGAGTTGGCAGCCGAAATCAGCCGCAGGCAGCTGGCTGGTAAAGAAAGATGAAACTGAAACAAAGCACGTGACGCTATTACCGAAGTATCTGGGGGATACCTAATATCTACCTACTGTAGAGTATCCTAGTACAGTTAGGTTGCTCTAGCCTGTCTCATATAACAAGCAAACCCCCAGATATCGCCCGATAGTCCGTCGTTTATCCATCAAGACCATCAATATAAAAGCAGTTGGAACCTGAGCCGGGCTCAAACGTCTTCTCTCCCAGCGACCCGATAAACTCGCAAAGCTGTCCCTCAACAAAGTTGACGCCGTGACAGAACCAGTAGTCGTCGGCTTGGCGCTTGGCCTTCTCGAAGCTTCCTGTACACGCGTCTTTACAGGTGGACAGCGAATCGGCCTTGTCGTTATGCGCCTCCCTCTGCTCCGGGTTTGATGGTGTGCACTTGGTGTCGCATCGCACGAGACCCAGGTACGGGTTGCCCCAGGCTGTTTCTGTATCTGTCGGGCATTTGCAATAGAGGTCGTAGTTTGGGTACTATATAAGCATTAGCACGGATTCGACTAGTTGTTTGTTGTTGTTTGGAGGGGCGAGTTTTGAGAAACGCCAAGGCAGGTGGCATGTAGCATATGGTGCTACAACTGGAAATAAAAGATTCAAATGCGTACCCCGGTCGTCTGGTTAGGCGGTTCCTCACAAGTCTTCGTCGAGTATGTTGAGGAAGTTGCGGATGGAGCTGCGAAGGCGGCACTGGCCATCATCGCGAGGGCGACGGTGCATGTTTTGAAAGACATATTCACAAGTGTTGAGTGAAATTAAATGGTTTGGAAAGAAACGGAGAGTCTATCGTCTTTATCATGGGGGAAAACAGGTGTGCGAGATGTGAGACTGCCGTTTCTCACAATTTTTAAACTCATGGGACCATTCTACCTCTTATAATTCAACTTGATCAACCTCAAGGTGTGGCTCCGTCTAACTCGCCGTATTACAAGCTGTTAGCGGTGCAACCCGCTTCCGATCTATACGGGTTTTACGGCCGTACATTATGTAAAGCTGTATATTCTTAGATCTAGCACTTCTTCAGACTAGACATCGTACTACTGCACGGCAGTGCAGGACTTCTGTACAGGCTACCACCACGGTCAAGTCTGACGCTTCTCCACATACGTAGTAGTTTGATTACTCAACAGGCAACCCTAGCAAAACGAGCGATAATCTTCAACACCATCTTCAGATCTTTTCCTTGAATGGTATGTTAACGTTGCCTCGGTGGAGTTTGCGGGATGCTCAGTCCCGGACCCTCCTTTCGCCAAACAAAAAGAACAGAAGTTTGGACGACAAATCTCCAATTTTCGTATCTGCATATAGGTAGACGCAGCTAGCTTGGCGTAGGATACGTTCCTCAAGTCTAGACCAAGTCGTTAGATGTGTCAATAGCCTCTGAAACTCTGATAATCACGACTTCTTAAATCTAAGTTGCATTGCCCAGGCTTATAGCGAACTGGATAAATGAAATGCCGGTCAATTGTCATGAAATGCTACTCTATATATATTATTGATAAGAGATATACAACAGTCTATGTACTCGCCTATCAAAAGAAGGTAATATGACAGTTTCCCTTTTAGGTAGCGCAACGTCTCAATGAATACAGTACTCATTGTTTAATGCATGTGACATCAGTTGCCCAGCTCACACCACCCCGGAGCCTAACCCATCAGTCGACTTAAGCTTGGCAACGAACACGAGAAGCATGTCTCACGGCGTGGTTACAGCCAATGCAGATCCGTAGGGCTGGGTATGGGGGAAGTTCAACACTATTGGCTGGGATGCGCAGGATCAAAGCTCGTTAATTCAATTAGGTAGTTGGTCGTTATTCCGTAGTCACAAACTCCCCGGTACTCCGAACACAATACTTACACGAAATACACTACCAAGGACAATGGTAAAATAATGAGGCTTTCAATCGCCATGTCCAGATGATAGGAAGATACACAGCTATCTTCCGGCCGGGTATATCGCTATTGCATGGAACTGAGACATTAACTGATCCTTTAGACCGTCGCGATATTCATAGAATTCAAAATCCTTCGTGTTCAGCCACCGACGTAGATTGCAAATTGCTGCCGCTATTCCGGCAGCGACGCGATAACTGAGTCAACAACAAGACCAGGCCATGTAAGAGTCCATGGCAACACCGCCGGTTCGCCGAGCGCTACGGGCTACAAGCGGAGCGCTCACGGCGATATCTGTAAAGTTGGGCGTTATTCGCATAAGTCAATACCTAAAATTATGTTCGAAGCTGGAGGTCATTTTCGAACACCCTCCGCCACCACCATCAGGATTAAATAGATAAGCTTCGGAGAAGGGCTATCGGAGCCCCCGTAGACCGTACAATAAACCCGACGCCGTGCTCCCTGATGGGCCCTCTTCCATTTCAAGCCCCAACAAGTCGACCATTGTCAAGTCTTCGGCCGGGTCGGGCAGTTGCCTGTAACTAACGATCGTGAGGAAAATGGGTGAAGACAACTGGCAGATTCAAGTCCACTTACCTCGGCTCACCGAACCCTTGCTCTCGGCCCCGTAATACTCCAACCAATCCGTCCTAGATGCCAATGCCAAACATGGAAGTATGATTGGACGAATCTTATCGATTAGATCTCGTCCCTGTATCGTATCTTGGCTCTCAGGGGCAGGCCCCAACAAGCTCAACAATTTCGGTCGTTGTAGAGTTGATGGCGGATGTTTGGGGCTTGTGATCGGGCAGAAGCACGTCATAAAACGGTGGTCTCGGCAGGAAGCCGTTATATGACTTGTATCAGCAATCGATTGATTTACATTAAACTGTAGGACCGAATCGGTTGACGCCAGTTTGTTGTACGTTTGTTACATCACGTCTCAAACTCAAACCAGGCTCTCACAAGTTAAAATATGGCCGTCAAAGCCCCGAGCTTCCCGGGTTATACACCCATCACAAACCGCATCTTCATCCGGAACGAGAAAATCGGCTCGGATTCGGAGAGTGCCAAAAGAAAGACCACGGCGGCTGACCCAACCACAATTCTGGTTTACGGTTGGGGAGATGGAAGCCCAAAGCATGTTGGTAAGCAAGTTATTGCCCCCCTTTTTTCGACGGGTTTAACGGTCGTCTCTCTCGCGGAGCCCCGAAACCCGGTCGAAATCCATCGTCTCGGCCATCGACTAACTCCTGAGACAGCAAAATACTCCGAGGGTTACCATGCACTCTTTCCTTCAGCTAGGATTGTGGTTATTATCAACCCCATCTTCGCCGCAACGACGCAAACGCTGCCAAAGCGGACAGAGGCTATGAGCCCGATTATTGATACCTGCTTTCCTACTAAAGACGACGGGTCTGAGCGTGTCATCATGCACATCATGTCTAACACGGGTGGGATCTTCGCAGCGGCGACTTTGAACGCGTACCGTGAGCGCTACGGTCCAGACGCCGCGCTGCCGCATCACCTCTGCGTCTCTGACTCGACCCCCGGCGGCTTGAACTTCGGCTCTGAGGTCTGGCGGTGGAGTCGGGCGATGGCAATGGGCGTGCCGAAATGGTTCCCCTTACCTTTCAAGTTCACACAAGCTCTCTGCGCCGCCTTCTTATTTATAGTCAACTATCTCGCCCTAGCAGTTGGTATTGAGCCATCGGGTCCCCATAGCGCCAGAATTTTCATCGAACATGCTTTCGCGACCCCGAGAGCGCTGAGATTGTTCTGTTATTCCAAAGAAGACGACTTGATATATTGGGAAGACCTCGAGGAACAGGCGGCTACCGCCCAGAGTAAAGGCTATAAAACCGTGCTAGAAGAATTCAAAGGTTCGCCCCACGTCGGTCATATGCGGATGCACCCCGAACAATACTGGGGTACTATCTTGCGCTGTTGGAAAGAGGCTATGGAGATGGATGAGAAGGAATGAGAGGCTTCGGCGCAGCCGATAAGACTGTCATCGGAAAACATGAACACGTAGATTTAATCCCGAAGAATATAGACAACATATATACCCAGACGTAGGTGGCTAGAAAGTTACTGCATCACTTAATAAATATGAAAGATATAAAGTTAGGACCCCTATGAACCATATTCTGCCGGAAAGGTGCAAGGGAACAGTGTATAAGGCTACCCTTCATAGTGGGATCCCATTGCTTAGCACATTTTATTGCTACTCTACCAGACTCCCCTACACATAGCGTTCAACACTCATCTCGCATACATAAGTTAGCGATGTGAACATTAAGTGATTATTGTTCCACGACTTGAAACCGTCCCATCTCGTGGCCATACGCATACCTCGACGGTCAGCTTTAGGTTAGAGCAAATAAAGTAAGTAGGGAATTTTACAGCATTAGGTATTGAATTTGTTGTCGGGCTTGACTTTTGCTCCGAACAGCTTATTTCGTTAAAAGAAAAACTTTATACAACAAATAATATTAAAAACATATATACATAAACAATTCAAAAGCCCCGGCGCCCAGGTTCAGAATATCGGCTATTATTTCATAGTTTCCATGCACTTGAATTATATATGAGCTCGCTACATGCTTGCTGAAGACGTCTCTCCTCCTTAGGCAACATCTTGGGTAAGGCTTGTTAACCAAACAATACTTATATCCGACCCCTATTACCGTGACAAGGCATGACATCCTGATTCTTTGCATATGGATCTCCGAAAGACAGTCTGACTGAACATGCTAAATTACCTTTAAGCCAACTATAAGTGAGCTATAGCGAGGCTCCAAGCAGAACCTAACTTGGGACAACCGCAATTCTAGTTGATTAATTAATAATACAAAGATGATTTGGTATAGTGGAAAGAGTGTTTAGAGGAAGAATAAAACTATGAATTCCCCATCCTCATCTCCCATGGCCGCTAATATTCAGTAGAGACAGAAAGGCGAGATCAATAAGCCATTAATATGACCGGCGGTCTCAGATGTATCAAATATTTTTGTTCCCTTAGTGGGTAACGCCATCTGTCGTTGCTCTTACTTCCCTGTTTCCGTCTCTGATGGGACCGATTTTAGGTTGGGATGAGCTCCTTCGGGTGGCTGTCAGTTTTCTGAATTACATAGCAGCCAAGCACCATGTTGGTTCTAAAGAGTGCCAGTACATCTTTTCGCTTCATGCGGTTACTGCCTCAAAACTGTTATATATTATCCACCAACTAAATATCGCTATTCTGTCTACATTGCCAGCAACTCCAGCATCGCGCCGAGTAACTTTTCCGTCAGTGACTAACCCATCTACTAGCTGTGTATCAGAATACTAGGCTGACAGATGGCCCTCTCTTCTTTCGTTCATATTCCCTTACTGAAGATGGTATTTAAAACGATTCCTTACATACTATTAGGTAAATCTTGTTTAACGTGCCTGCGTACAGTATAAGTAAAACTTTAACCGGACACTACTCAACCTAGATAGGTGCAGCTGTATTGATAAGTAGGTATTATATGGAATAAGCGAACGATGAGAGAGAAACTAGGGATGAAATACCTTCGAGAGACTGCCATGAATGCCATTAAGCCGGACTGACATGCAAGGATCATCCGAGCCCACAGCTTCGCGGCTGGGCAAGCGCCTATCCCGTGGGGCAGAAGCCAGAGCGGCCATTTCCATCATACAAGGCGTTGCCGTATGTATGGGGTTCCGAAGAAGACCTTAGTTCGATGCGGGTGGTGGAACAAGCCGGGCAAGAGTTAAACGGCCAACAAAGTCCATGGTTATTCGTCGAATTCTCGCTGAGGCACTCCGACATCTGCGGCATCCATCACGTCCCCGTGCGATGTGGATCGACGCTGTCTGTATCAACTAGACAAACATGGCAGAGCGCGGTAGCCAGGTGGCATGTATGAGGCGGGATCCATGGCTCAGCCAAGCGCGTCATAGCCTGGCTAGGACGTAGATCGTCGGATAGTCGGCTGGCATTATCAACGCTGGAGTACCTGGGGCAGCAAGTCCAATATACGAAAGACGCTTACCACTTCCCGCAGCCCAGCTATGCCGAGCCCAACTGCGTCGAGCCTGACTGTTACCGTCCGGACTGCCTGCTGCCGTACTCGGCAGAGATCTGGACCTTTCAAAACATCTGGTCCCGGCCATGGTTTAATAGGCTGTGGGTGCTGCAAGAAATACATCTCGCTGGCCCCGATTCTGTCATGAAGTGCGGCGATGATGAGATCCTCTGGTCCTCGTTCCGTCGCGCAATCATCTGCATCTGCAATAAAGACGGCGGCGCCCCGGAAGGCGCATATATGTTGTTGAGATCCCTATTAAAGATGTGTGGCTATGCCCAAGCCGATCCGTTCGAGTTGTTGATCTGGAAGCATCACAATAGGCAGTGTGTAAATGACCGAGACAGGATTTATGGCCCAATGAGCCTGGTGCCGTCAAATATCGCACAATCGCTCACCATCAACTACCAGTTACGACCATGGGAGGTCTATAAGCAGGTTGTCTTAGCATATCTCGCTACGGTGCGCTGGCTCAGTTTTCTGCCTCACTGCAGCGTACAGCTGACCGCGGACTGGGATGGGCCGAGTTAGGTCCCGGGCTGGACGAAAGAGTTAGTACAGACTAACATCTACAACATTGCTGGAGCGCAAGCAATGTCTCAGCGGCGTGGGCTAGTTATATGCCCCCCAACAGGCTGAGTCTTGGAAGCATCCGCACTGCGTCGATTGGGTCCGTCGAAAGTCTTCAGTTCAAGAGCTTTGCGGATTTGTTAAACATATGAAGTGTTATATTCGCGATTTGGAGAACGCGCAGTATCCCACAAGGAGAACACAACTTGATGGTCTGATTTGATGTGTGGCAGACTGAAGGACAGAGTACCTGAGAGGCTATCACCAACGTTGGAAATCCTACGAGGGGTCCTGCTAGCAGCGGCAACCCCTGATGCCGACGCGGATAACGCGCCTTCAACTGAAAACCTATCAAGTGCTTTCTAGCTCGAGTTGCTGTACACCATCTCGATGTGCTCTCTCTTTTTCACCACGGAAGGATACAGCGGCATTAGCCGCTCCGAGGTACAACCAGGTAGGGCCACCTACGTAGTCTCCGCAGCTAAGAAGATCCCAAGACGAGTTGACCCTGCGATTGCGTAACTAGGCGATGAAGTTTTCATCATTCCCGGGTGCGGAGTCCCCATGGCTTTATGGCCCCCGCCAGATGTGTTGTACCGTATCGTCGGGGACTGCTTCGCGCACGGCATCATGGGATGGGGAGGGGGTCCTCGGGTCCTTCCCGTAGAAATGGAAGCTCATCGCTAGGAACTCGGGCGGTGCAGTCCTGCCCCATTACCTGAACACAGAGAGTGACGTCGTGAAGACGGACCCCTGTCTCGATGAGACACCCGTGCCGGCGATATGGGAGCCCCTCGAGTTCGAGCGTACGCGCGAGGATCCCAAATCATACAGGAAGTTCCGCAATCGAGAGACAGGCGAAGCCATTAATTCGGATCTGAGTCTCTGTCGGGATGCTTTGAAGGCGCGAGGCATCAACATCAAGCAAATAACCGTGGTATAAGGCGGGGACAGCCGTTCTAAATATTTCGCATGTTGTGTGAAGTGACGAACTCGCATCACAAACGTAAGTAATTCATGAGGCTGCCCGGACTAGATTCAGATCCGGTAGAAGTCTTACTCTTACTCAGTTGTTCAAGAGTAAGACGTGTGCTTCAAACTCACTGAACTGGAACTGATACTCGAGATGGAAAGAAAGCGCTTACCGATCATCTATCGCCTGAAACATGTCTATCCTGTCAGTATGAGGTTAAAGTCTAGAGTAGACCATGCCCTGAATAGAGGTTTGGGTCCATCTGTATACCCATAAACGGATACACCGGTGGGCGTAAATCAGACCGTGTCGCATGCGCGACTATGGCGTCAACAGCTATTCTCAAATATCAAGCCCTCTGACCCTATCGGGACGAGCGGACGAAACTTATACTGTATTGTGAGGCTGAGTTTAAATGCGAAAGTATGTTTGGGAAATAATAGTCATATGCGGTAGGATTATACGAAACTAGTGTGGGCGGGTGGGGTGCATCTAATATCGGTAAGTATTAAATAACAACCAGCATTTACAGTAGCAGCTTATTGACCATTATAATCCATGTAAAAAAAACTGGTGCATATGGCATTAGCTTTATATCGACTGTAATGCTAGGCCGACTCCCCGACATCCTCAAGTTTTACACATATTCCTACATGTAGTTGCTACCTACTTATGTCTGTATTCCCGCTGTGGCTTCACACCCAACGGTATCTGGGTTAAGTAGAGAATTTACTATATAAGTAGAAATTGCCCTAGATATTAGGAGATGATGTTTTCTACTGAAGCCTTTAAAGTGCAAGTCCTCGGCGCTACGCTAGCCATTCTTATCCTTCAGGCCTGTAGACTGTGCAGTACTGTATGTGTAAGTAATAGTATACTAGGATGTCCCTGCAGTGCGCCAAGCCCAGCTTTATCAAATTGTTGAAGAATTGCGGCCCCTTTCGGTTACGAACCCGAGACCGATCAAGTATAGTATACAACATCGGGGCTTAGGATGTTGCAATTTCGACAAGACCGTGTCAGCACTGAGCGGTGTAAGTGCATTCGAGACGTCATGAAAATTAAGAATCGCAAGATGATTCTCTGTCCCTTCTGGGTTGGATCTACAGGTTGATCCAGTCAGCTCTCTCGTCACCAGAGCGATAACGAGGCAGTGAAAAGCGCGATCTTATCGTTGTTCCACGCGTTACGTGTACTCGGGTGGCTCCAAGCGCTGTGATCGTCTTTGTCACCCCTGCTCATGCGGGCCGTCCGTCGAGCAGCAGCAGTAGCAGCTACTTACGGTACGGTACAGCCCGTATGGGGGTGAGGTACGATGATGCGATAGGGATACGTGAGTAATTCTACCGACCTACCTATTTCAAACCGGCTTTGCCCGTTCCCTGGGTCGCTTATTATTTACTATGCATGAGCTCTCCCTCTTTTGGGGTTTCTAATGCGATTTCCCCCCATTTGCTTCAAGCTTCTAAGTTTTGGGCGTTGGATAGATAGGTTGTCAACCGGACGATCTTCGTGTCGCGAACGACGGGAGGCATCATGAGCGGCCTAGCAACTCTGTCGCTGAGAAGTAGCGGCACATCGACGTGCAAGTTGCCGACCCCGCTTGTTCCTAGTATGTGCGAATATTCCTTGTCTAAACAAAATGTTGAAGATACAAAATTCAAACTGAAGTGAAGGATCGAGCTTACCCAGTTCGTTTCCTTACCTAACACGACCGACGATATGTTCATTTGCTCAACTTCTAAGCAAACTTGCTAACAGAAGCACTGCCAATATAGTCCCAACAGAGCCCATCGCTGGGTCAAAAGACTTCTACCATGTGAATGTCATCGTCTCGGGGGCGTTGGCCCTCTTCTCTACTCTGGTGGTGCTGGCCTTGATATGGCGGCACGCGACGAACATGAGCCGGCCGCGTGAGCAGCTATACATCATCAGGATCTGTCTTCTCCTCCCCATCTTCGCCATCGCGCTCTGGGTCGGCGTCTACATCCCGCGGACATACGTCTACCTATATTCGGTAGTCGTAATCTGCGAGCCGGTGACGTTGATGTGTTTCTTCCTGTTCATCTGCGAGACGTTGGCCGCGCCCGTTTCGACATCGGCACCGTCATCGACGCCGTCATCACCGCCCTCGCGACGATCAATCTTCCTCTCGCCGCTGGTAACGCGGGCCCGGCAGCTCGACGTCCCTCTGACCGACGGCCGGGTCTTCAATGTCTTCCGTCGAAGCTGGATCGCCGTGGCCCAGGGAATCCCCATCGCGTGGGTGGTGGCGGCTGCGGCCATTGCCACAGAAGCCACAGGTGTCTACTGTCTGACGGCGCATGATGCACACCATGCGCATTTGTATTTGCTCGTGTTCAAGACTGTCAGCACGTTCACCGCGCTCCTCGGCGTGTTGCGCACAACGCTGCTGGTACGCTCCGAAGTAAAGAAACACAGGGCTATTACAAAACTCTGGGCTTTCAAGGCGTTGATCTTCCTTCAAGTAGCACAGGATGTCAGTTCTCTTTACCTCTCATATTATCGACTACTTATGATCTATCCTGAGTTCCCTTTTTGATACATAATCCCTAACATGAAGACATACTGACATGATACTGAGAACAGTTCATATTCTCGATCGTGAACTCCAATGCCCCGCGTTCGCTAATCGAGTCTAAGACGGTTAGCCAGATCGATTTCATAACTGGCATCCCCTCGCTAGTCGTGGAAATCGAACTCGTCATTTTCGCGCTATTCTTTCACTACGCCTACAGCGTGAGCATGTACCAGTTATCGGATGAGCAGAAGCGCGCGGGAGAGCAGTATGCAGGGTACGGCTGGCGATTGGTGAGTCCCCCATTCTTTTATGATTGCTTTATCCTTAGCCAAGCATAGAGGTTGTCTTGGCCGGCACAGTCATTTAAAAGAATACTGATTATCTTGCTAACAAAATACTTCTCTTTGAAGATTTACAAAGTCCTCGACATCCGTGATGTCCTCGCCTTGATTAGGTTCGCTTTCCGCATCCGCCAGGAGGTCGAGCAGCATGAGATGGAGACCAAAGGTCAAGAGACCTCAGCCTCCGAGCTACCCCAGGGTCATGTGCGGGCTGGAAGTAGTAGCACCCAGGACTCAACGGAGAGGAAGTCGCCGAATGAGCAAACGACAGAGATGTCCGTACTGGGATAAGGCAAAGTAAGTCGAAGAAAAATAGCGCAAGATGTCTGTACCACGAACAACAAAAGAGGATACTAAGATGCACTAAGATTTCTGTTGGCTTTAGGCCGTCTTTGGTTGCTATAGTGCATCACTAATTACCATGATCTGAATGTTCCCATGTCTACATTATTGACAGATCCTATTTGCCTACCACTTTTGGTATCTGTAAGCGACCAGGTTCCATTACTGCCAGCTCACCCGTCAGGCAACTTCTACGTCGTCGTACCTGAAAGCGTGGTTCAACGGAACGTTTTACTTAAAGTTGAGCAATCTTGTTTACCTGCCTTGTAGTGCAGTAATGAGTCATCAAGTCGAATGGCCGTGAGCAACGCCTTTGCCGCGCGTGTCCTATGACCGTCCTAGACTACCGCTATTGTGCGGCACTGTCCGTAATTGGGCGGTAAGGGGCTTAGTATGAAACACGGTAGCTGACAGAAGCCGGCCAGCTCACTCGCTTCTTCCACAACAGCCAGAATCCCGCGACGTCTCAAACGGCCCAACCGCGGCACAGGTATCGATAGCCGCTGGATGATGGCCAACATTAGGATTGTGCTTCCTGGTAGTCTCGTATTCAGATATTGCATCCGTCTAGAGTACTAGCCCGCAAAACGTTTGCCAAGGTATTAAAAAAAAGCGTCTTGCTAGATTGTATACTAAATTGACACATGCATATATAATCTGTGACACTAAAGCCTGAGTCTCAGCCGGAGACTATCTACAACCGCCACAGGCTGGCCACATTGACATCCTATTACGTATGGTGGGGGTTATGGAGATCGGATATGTGAGTGTTTTGGTGGCAACTTGACGTGCCCTCTTCCCAAGACCTAAACGCGCATCTTCGGGTCCCTATCATTCCCCATTGACTCTGGGGCTCTTGCAACCTTCTGTAAAACGTTGCCCTTGAACTATAATGCATAAAATGGTACATAGAAGTGAACGTGCGCACTTAGAAGTGTTCCTTCCAGAATCGGAACCGGACTTCTCTGCAGGTTGCGGCCTTGGTAGCCTTCTTGATGTCTCGGGCTGCGGTTGGTATTAGTAATTATCTTCTGGGTGAGGTTTCGTGCCCACTTACCGGCTGCGGAAGGACCGCAGAAGTACACACCCACTGTAGTCTGCATACTACCCTCGAGGCCATTCATGTATGTTCGATCGAGAATACCGTTTCGCATAGCTTCAAAGATACTGACAAAATTGGGACGGCCGAAGTTGGTCCGCGCCTTAAGCTCGGTCAAAGGATCAACATCGGAACCGACACTATTCAGCACAATATTCTGGGCTGTGTCTATGTCGAGCTTCTGTGTCAGGAAGGTATGGATCTTAAGGAACTCGACACCGTTACTGCCTGGAATTCTGGCAGCTTCTGAACTCTGTGATTCGAGGGACGAAAGCAGCGTCTGGAACCATTCAAATGACCCAGTATCCTTGCACACCCAAATGAATTCAACTCGGCGCAGACGGGTCGGCGGGTTAGGACCGTTCCGTAGATGCCAGATGTTCTTCAGGATCGAGGCCCACGGCGTGACACCGATACCTGTACCAATGAGGACTGCAATCTCGTTGTCAAAAACGTCCTCAGCGGGAGCACCGTAGGGACCATCAATGCGAAGAGCTGGCATCTGTTGGCCGTTCTGGAGCGCGACCTCGTACATTCCCATAGGGTCAACACCTTCATACAGCTTGGCCTGAGCACCACCAGCACCAACTGCATCACCTAATGCCTTTGTGAAATCACCGACTTGCCGGACATGCACAGAGACATAAGGGTCATAGGGGCAAGATGTGATGGTAAATGGATGCCACTGGTAGCTAGATAATGAAGGCACCTGTAAAAAGAGCCACTGGCCCGCCTTGTACTTAAAAGACGGCTTTTCGAACTGGATTTCCACGACGTCTATAACCAATTAGCAAGTCGCAGCACAACTAGGATCGATCTCACTCACCATAGGGATGGCGAACTACTCGAGTGATCTTTGTTAAGCGCTTAGCGCGGACTTCGCGGTATAGTCGCTCAACTAGATAAAGTCCACCTGCGAAGAGTTCCCATCGCCAGCCCTGGTAGCCGATGCAGTGCTCCCAGAAGTCACCAGCGAAAGGCGAGACAGGGGCCGCAGTGTCACGAACAAAGCACCCAACTGCGTGAGTGTACATTCCGAGCAGGAATGGGATGAAAAGGTGATGTGTGTACCAAAAAGTTTCGAATGACTGTTGTCGGATGCGATGATGAGCCGTTGTGTACATTAACAACATGCAAAAGAGCATTATATGCCCTGTTATACCACCAGCCTGGGCGTAGTGAATCTCGATAGCTGTCTGAGGTCTAACTTGCGTTTTCTCGACATTGTAAAAACTGGAGATGCATCAGTAAATGACAACATGTGGTGATTGAATCTGTGGCATACTTGACATAATGCGCAGATACATGCAGAAGCGTGAAGAGCAGCATGGCATAAGCGACTTGGCGATGGAACCAAATGTTCTCATCCAGAGGAAGAAACTTGACCTTGGGTCGAATCCATCTCACTATTGTGCGACATACTGGAAGTAAGATGAATGTGGTGTCAAATGAGAGAGTAAGGCCGGCGCCTCGCGAAATCCAAACCGACCATTGCAGGGTATTCAGAGCAGCCAGTTTAGGCTCATTCGCTTGCTTCCACCTATTCACCTGTCAGAACATTGCAACAAATCAGAAGACAAAATCACTTACCAACCGAACGCAAAGATACCAAAATGAAACCCCCAAAATAAGAAGTGGAAGATGAGTTTACTTGCAGTAAACTGCTTCTTCACCAACGTAACGAAACCCATAGCGGCGAAAATAGTATTTTCCTTGCCCAGCGCGAGAACCCAAAATTATCGTCGACCTGCGACAGTAGCAGCGTAAGTCGGTTTGGGGTACCAGGATAGCCACTGTAAGCCAAGTATCCGGCAAAGTGTAATCGACGTGCGTCGGCGTCCAAAGTTGAATATCTTTCTTCAGTCCGTCTTCTCGTCTTCTGATCCTCCAAACCTGCTTAGGGCGCCTATTATCCAACCCCAGCGAAATGAAATAAACAGCAAATGAATGAATGAACAGCCTGAACCAGCAGCGGATGAAGCGAAAGTTGGTGACTAGGAAGAAGGCCGATTCTGTCTACGACCTTGGCGCCGAGTGGAGAGGGAAGAGAACGACGAAACTAGCGGCCTGGTGGGCAGCGATAAAGTCATAAAGGATAAGCCCAAGGCTTGGATATCGGCGGTAAACCCTACAGGTCGAGCCAGACAGGGGTGGAAGGGAAATTGAGGATCCGGGACAGAAAACAAGGTGTTCTCTGTTAGCAAGGATAAGGGAAATGATTCGGATGTCAGCTCTCTTGAAACATGTGCGTGCGCAGAGTTGCGATGAAAGCTTGCTGCCAGTGTGGTTGTGAAAGCTATGGTTGAGAAGCCAACCAATTGGAGCATGGGTATTCAGCCCCCAGGAGCAACAAGTGACCTAATCGAGAGAGGGAAGGATCGTGAAAGATAGACTTCGGTTGATCAGACTTAAGGGGTGGTTTCGCAGGCTGTCCATGTAGTATCAGATTGCATATGCGCCGTGAGGCCAACCTCAAGCTGATCGGATAGCGGAGCTGGAGTACAGTAGCCTGCACTAGATGAGACGGGTGCGGTTTGATGCGCTGGGGTAGACTGTCTCCCTGAACCAGGGGTCTCGGTGGGTCTATATGGGATACGGTATACACATGCAGTGTTAATTAGTCGTTGGCCTTTTTGTTGTCGAGTTGAGTAATTCTCAACAGAGGAGAATCCGTGGCACGAAGCACGGCATCGGGAAACAGACGAGTTGAAGTATCTGATGCAGGACACTTTGAAGCGACGAAAAGCCTAATTCTAGCGAAGTGAGCATCTCTGTCTCCCAATTGACTGGTTAAGTCGGGGTTAATTATGGAACTACGAGGTTAGCGGGCGGTTGTTTGCCATCGCGGATTCGTCCATTATGGCGATGGCATCGTGCATACAGCCAATAGGAACCGTGGAAGCAGTGACACACTGCGAAGGCGCAAGGGACCAGAGAAGACAAGGGTGATGACAAGGGGGAGACCTATTCCTGTTACAGATTGGCATCAGGTCTGGAGGGATTAGCGCGAGCGCCAGATCGGCCAAGCCCAACGGCCTGCAGCACCTGCTTGGTTTCCCACGCTGTGCCCCTGTTTATCTGGATGCTGTCGGGATGTGTGCATCTCGAAGGATCTCTGACTTTCTTCATCGAGCCAGAGAACATTCGACAGCGACAGCATCCTGTACATAAGTATAGTCACTATGCAGTAGCATAAACGCCAAGACCCCTGCTAGGATCCGTGATTGGCTTGGTAGGTCCGTTGTTCACCAATCTGAGTGCCATTCTCTACAGTACGGTGAGGGATATGGCAAAGTGACATCCCAGATGGTTTTGTGCATGACCGATCTGGGACGAAATCGTACGATGTAAAATCAGGCCATTTTTTCAAAGGGCTGAACAGAGCCTCAGAGGCCGAAGTGTAGGTATATATGAGGTGCAGCCGAACCTTGGTCTGAAAGTGGTCTTATGATCATTCGAGGAATTTCGACCTGAAATTGTATACTTCCACACGCCATCCCTTTGATGAAGACATATATCATGTCGTTCAATGGGCGGAACATTGGATATTAGGGTTTCGCGCCGCCTACGACTTCGGGTCGGTTAAAGATCACGTAAACCCTACTTGGATATGCGCCCTTATCCCCTGAGCCTTATTCCTATGGGTGCTGCCTGAGATAGTCTACTGGCGACATTCGAAAGCCACACTTCGACTAGCAAACCGGGCTAGCGATGACGGCGAAGGAAGCAACAATGTCGCCGACCAACCCTGATGGGGGTTCCGAACCACCTAGTGTCACACCGCTGTCGCCAATGGATCGATCTTAGCGATGGCCAGTCTCAGGGCTATCGTTGAGCTCGGTATGAAGGAGTAGAGGCTTCCTAGGTCGATCTAAGGGAACGTCGAACTTGATTTGCATCGTGGGGCCGACCGTGTTTGGAGACAACAGGTTCCGTCAGTCTCAGGACATGCGAAGTCCAGCAACAAAGCGGTCCTTATGCTAGGGCCTGCAACATCACCAGGGGGTTCCTGTAAACGAGGCGCTCTTCGACGCCATAGCCGGCCAATGACAGTGGAGATATGGCCGGCTCCCGACCTTGAGATCTCTGTCCCCGGTTGGCTTGGAGCGTCGCAAGCGAATACGTTTCAGCAGGAAAGGATGACCAACCCCGTGGTCAGTGACAGCCGCTAGCTGTTTGAACTTGTTCAGTCCGCTTGGGTTAAGGCTTGATGAATAAGTGAGTCTTAGACATTACAAATGACCACTACAAGATAGGGAGGTTACAAGTACCCGCCTTTCTCCAAGCCGGCTGGTCCAGACGTCAGTGCCAGTGCCAAAGTTTCGCTGTCAGGAAATCAAGATACGGCAATAATTATACCTATATTCTACGCTCGGCCAGCGCTCTAAAAATTGTAAAAATAAACGTAGAAGATTTTCATATCTGATTCTACGGGTCAAAAACCCTGCTTTCAGCTCAATTCCTACGATGTAATGGCCGCACATGAAACTGGAGTATTTGTATGTAATATGTGACTTAAGGCGCATCTGTGGCTAATTACCGTCGCCTCCTGAGGTTTGGAAAGAAATTATCGATGTCTAAGAGTATCGTATTACATCATCCATACCGTTACGTATCAGTCATGTTTGGGGCGATAGCGCAGGGGACAACCTCTTTCCATAGAAATAGCCGAAACTTGTGGATGTAGGTAGTCTCATCCTGCACTAGAATTACGGCGTTTTCTGAAACTTATGCTTTGCCCATGTAAGTGCATCAATAGGCGGCCATGGGAAGGACAACTTTAGTCACATAACCACGACTTACACCTTTCAAACATAGTAGGTATTACATGTGTTCGGATTTAAGAATATATTGATGAAATATAGCTATTATCAGCTCTTCGATCCCGTTGATTCACGGTCATCTCTTCGACGCCCAAGATACTGTGCCGCAGAAGCGGGCTTCCGAAATGACCTTGTCATATGCCTCTCACCAGCTTGGAATTGTGAAGCGTCTTGTACCATAATCTTTCAATTCTTTAGTGCGCAATCTCCCCCCTTTTTTACATACTAAACTCCACTTGATATTTACGCCGGCTTATCGATCAAGGCATCCGGACAATACCCAGCATGAGTGGATTCCGAACACAAGGCTATCGCGAAACTTACTGTCGTGTTCTGTTGTATGTGACTATGGATCCCAACCGCAAACTATAATAAGACCCGAGAGTAGCGCTGCCGCTATTCGGTGTGATCGGATATGATAATTGGACAGAAATAAACTAAAATTTCGTAGACATACTCCCGCAAGACGCGATGAAGCGATTAAACTTCACGGGCAGTTCGAAAATATAGCATCGCTTGAAAGCGTCTGATGGCAAATTTCGAAACCGTTGAGGATTCGCGGCATCTAGTGGAGCCCAAGTGCTCGGAACGCGGATGCTAAACTAGGAGGTGAAGGTAGGGCCGAAATTCTGTAAGACGTTGTAGATGCTGGATAAAACAGAGCCGATTCCAAGGCCCGAAAATAGGTAACTATATGTGTTTATTATCTGCTAGATGTCAACCGAGGTAGATGTCACTATCAATATCATTCTACTACAACTTGTATCCAGCAGACGAGGATACGGTCCACGAAGCAAGCCAAGCCCTACGAACCGTCGCTAAAATACGCTTTAACGTAAAATAGGCCGTCGTACATTATTCGGTTCGGGCGAATGATATGTCCATTAAGCTGTGCTGCTGAGGACGGTCAACGTCACATCATGATCCTGTTTTAATCGACAGCGTATAATCACACTTTGCTCGGGCCATTGGTAGCTTGGTCGGAGCCTCTCCATGCCGGATGCAACAAATCCGGGCACCAATGTCAAGTTAGAAGATTACATACCAATCTTGTTATCAATATAAAACATAGCAAAGACATAAATAAAATATTCCATTAATGTGCTGGAAATCATTCGAGCAGCAATGATGCACCAGCATAGCAATCGACAGCAACTTGCACAACACACCTTGCGGTATTAACTTGAGATCATGTACTCAGGCAGTTGTTGTATATATTCGGGCATGCAAGCCTTGCGGTATTGTCTGGTCTGTCCTTGCGCTCTATACAGATGAGTGTCGTGCGACAAAACGCTTGACTCGGTGATCGAGTACCTAACTTAGTAAATGGCACTGTCGGTAGCAGGTCGCCACTGCACATGAGGCGGTTTTTATGCAGGTAGTGGTGGTGTCCTGCGCCTGTGAATCCAGCTGTGGTGCAGCTGGGCAGCGAACTCCAGCGCACTGGAACCCAACGCTGCGCCAACGCTGGGCTCAGCCACGCCAAAGAGCCCGCCACGTAAACCCCAGCCCCATTGCATTACGTCGCTGGGCGCATTAGCGCTTCGTGGAGTTGGCTCCTCTCGGTCCTGGCCAGGGCAACCCGACCCAGCAGCAGATCAGTATTGCGTGAGCGTGAGCGACCCTTTTCGCGAAGCCAATCTTCACTTTTACGAACCCCCGAGTTTCTTTCCGGCTGACGTCTGCTTGTCCTTCGCGATCGCTTTTCGGCCTTGTTGCGCTATTTCTATTGTATAATTGCACTTGCCAGTCGCTCCTTGCGGTAATTCGAGCCGCACGCCCCCTTGCAGTGATCAGGCTGACGACGCGGTTTATGCGAGCCCAAGATGGTACGTCGCAGCGGTTACCCCGGGTTATTGCGGTGATGCGCCCTTACTGACTATGGCGCTCGATTGCAGGGTATCAGTAGACGTCCGAAAGACAAAGCGGGCGGCGGGGGAGCGCAGGCCGGCGCCCCGAAGCCGAAGAAAGCCACGTTCGAGACGACGAAGAAGAAGGAGATCGGTGTTTCGGATCTGACATTGCTGAGCAAGGTGTCCAACGAGGCCATAAACGACAACTTGAAGAAGCGATTCGAGGGCCGCGAGATCTATACCTACATTGGCCATGTCTTGGTCTCTGTCAATCCCTTCCGCGACCTCGGCATCTACACCGATGAAGTCCTCGACAGCTACAAGGGCAAGAACCGCCTTGAGATGCCTCCGCACGTCTTCGCGATCGCCGAGTCGTCGTACTATAACATGAAGGCATACAAGGAGAACCAATGTGTCATCATTTCCGGAGAGTCGGGCGCGGGGAAGACCGAGGCGGCGAAACGCATTATGCAGTACATCGCAAACGTATCGGGAGGTGAGAGCGGAGAGATCAAGCAGATCAAGGACATGGTGCTGGCAACCAATCCCTTGCTCGAGTCGTTTGGAAATGCCAAGACGCTGCGGAACAATAACTCGTCACGATTTGGCAAGTATCTACAGATACACTTCAACGCCAACGGAGAGCCGGTTGGCGCCGACATCACAAATTACCTCCTAGAGAAGACAAGAGTCGTGGGCCAGATTATTAACGAGCGGAACTTTCACATCTTCTACCAATTTGCAAAGGGTGCCTCGGAAAACTATAGGACGATGTTCGGTATACAGAAGCCCGAGGCCTACGCATATCTTAGTCGGTCGAAATGCTTCAACGTCGACGGTATTGACGACCTGGCAGAGTTCCGTGATACGTTAGAAGCCATGAAAATTATTGGCTTGTCGCAGGCTGAGCAGGACGAGGTGTTCCGCATGTTGGCCGCTATCTTATGGGCTGGAAACATCCAGTTCATCGAAGGTGACGACGGATACGCAGCCGTGAGAGATCAGTCTGTCGTAGATTTTCTAGCATACCTGCTTGAAGTCACACCAGAAGCCCTAATTAAGGGAATAACTATCAGAGTTTTGACACCCCGGAGTGGCGAAGTCATCGAATCACCCGCGAACATTGCCCAAGCCAACGCTACAAGGGATGCACTTAGCATGGGCATCTACAACAATCTGTTTGACTGGATAGTGGTGCGGATTAACCAGTCTCTACAAGCTAGGCAGCCTGCATCGAATAACATCGGTATCCTCGACATCTACGGCTTCGAAATTTTCGAAAAGAATAGCTTCGAGCAACTCTGCATCAACTATGTCAACGAGAAACTGCAACAGATCTTTATTCAACTTACTCTGAAGGCTGAGCAAGAAGAATACGCTCGTGAGCAGATTCAATGGACGCCTATCAAGTACTTCGACAACAAAGTGGTGTGTGATTTGATTGAGCAGATACGACCCGTTGGCGTCTTCTCCGCCTTGAAGGATGCAACTAAGACGGCACATGCTGACCCTGCCGCCTGCGATCGTACCTTCATGCAGAGTATCAATGGCATGTCTAACCCACATCTCACGCCTCGGCAAGGCAACTTCATCATCAAACATTACGCCGGCGAGGTCAGTTACACAGTCGACGGAATCACTGATAAGAATAAGGACCAGCTGCTTAAGGGCGTCCAAAATCTGTTCCAACAGAGCCAGAACCGATTTGTGCACACGCTCTTCCCTCAACAAGTAGACCAAAATAATCGCAAGCAGCCACCAACAGCCGGCGATCGAATCCGTTCCTCGGCGAATGCCCTCGTGGACACTTTAATGAAATGCCAGCCTTCATATATCCGAACCATTAAGCCGAATGAGAACAAGTCGCCCACGGAGTACAATGTACCCAATGTACTGCATCAGATCAAATATCTCGGTCTACAGGAAAACGTGAGGATCCGACGAGCCGGCTTTGCCTATCGTCAGTCGTACGAAAAGTTTGTAGAGCGCTTCTTCCTCTTGTCTCCCGCTACATCATATGCAGGCGAGTATACCTGGCAAGGCTCGGAAGAGGCAGCTGTCAAACAAATTCTAAAAGACACAAGCATCCCTAAAGAGGAATGGCAGTTGGGTGTAACAAAAGCTTTCATCAAGTCTCCCGAAACGTTATTCGCCCTTGAAACAATGCGTGATCGATACTGGCACAACATGGCAATCCGTATCCAACGCATGTGGAGAGCCTATCTGGCTTATCGTGCTGAATCGGCAACCAGGATACAGCGGTTCTGGCGAAAGAAGCGAGTAGGAGCCGAATATCTTCAGCTGAGAGATCAGGGCCATACAGTGCTACAGGGCCGGAAAGAACGAAGGCGCTTTAGTTTGTTAGGCTCACGGCGTTTCTTGGGAGATTACCTAGGTCTTAATGCGTCTAATGGGCCTGGGTCTCAGGTTCGTAATGCTGTTGGGATGGCCCAAAACGAAAAGGCCCTGTTCTCATGCCGCGGAGAAATCCTAGAAGCCAAGTTTGGCCGGTCCAGCAAAGCTAGTCCGCGAATTTTTATTGTGTCCAACAGCAAATTTTACATCGTGGCACAAGCACTTGTCAACGGCCAACCACAAATATCGATTGAACGTGCGGTACCCCTGGGGGCTATCAAGTTCATCAGTGCCTCTAGTAGTAGAGATGACTGGTTTTCGTTGGGCGTCGGATCTCCTCAGGAAGCGGATCCTCTACTCAACTGCGTTCTGAAGACCGAAATATTTACGCATATGCAACGAGCAATGCCTGGTGGTTTCAACTTGAAGATCGGCGAAATAATAGAGTATGCCAAGAAGCCCGGAAAGATGCAAGTGGTCAAAGTTTTGAAGGATTCACAACAAGACGTTGACTTCTACAAGAGTGGTGCCATTCACACTCAGCCTGGCGAGTCGCCGTCATCAGTCTCTCGCCCGATGCCTAGAGCTAATCCTGTTCCGCCTCGGCCAATCACTCGAGGCAAACTTATTAAGCCTGGTGGTCCTAACGGCAGACCATCACGGCTAACAGGGTCCCGGCCAAATGCTACCAAGCCGGGTCCAGCGGCAGTGCAGGCTCCTCGGCCGGTCCCTACCCCCGCTGCGGTGCAAACCTCTCGGCCAGTTCCTATTCCTGCTGCGGTGCAAACCTCCCGGCCAGTTCCTACTCCTACTGCAGCACATAGCATTCCCAGCCATACACGTAACAAGAGCTCAACATCATCTAATCGAGCCCCGCCGCCGCCGCCTCCCCCTGCTCCACCCGCGAAGCCCAAGGTTATGGCGAAAGTCCTGTATGACTTTGCCAGTCAAAGAGAGAATGAACTATCAATCAGAGCGGGCGATATCATCGAAGTCGTCCAGAAAGAGAATAATGGTAAGACTACAACACAATACCTTACGTACAGCACATGCTAACTCCTCCTAGGTTGGTGGCTCGCAAAGAGTGGCGCGGGACAAGCCTGGGTACCCGCCGCCTATGTAGAAGAGCAAGCGCCCGCGCCCGCGCCCGCACTCGTCCCCCGGGCTCCACCGCCGCCCCCAGGGATGAACGGTGCGGGTCGGACTAGGCCAACTCCGCCAGCTAAACGACCCGCCGCCGCCAAGAAGCCAGGGAACCTGCAGGCCCGAGATTCGGGGATGAGCATGAACGGGAATGGATCAGACGGCAGCAGGAGCAATACGCCGACCATCGCCGGCTCGTTAGCCGACGCGCTCCTCGCAAGGAAGAATGCGATGCAGAGGAAAGATGACGATGACGACTGGTAGATCATGACTTGCACACGCTTAGAACGAAATGTATTCCGGGTGGCCCAATTCGATGTTTTTCTCGCTTACGGAACCTGGACTGCGTACGATTGGGAACGTTGTAGGCAGGCAGAACCGTCAGTTCAAAAGACTTATTGCGTAATGTGTTTTTATTTTATTTTATATTTTATTTCATGTATCTCTTCTGGAAGGCCGAAATTAGCGAGTTCGGAGGGAGTGCGATACCGTTCCGGTCCCCGGAACATCAAAAGCTATCCAAAAATTGGGACGCTTGGGGTGGAAGGGGCTCATATTTAGCACGCGGTACACCTCCCACAGAACCAATTATAGCCTCCTAGATATAGAAGTGATGTTTAGATGGATGAACAGAAGAATGAAATTAGACGGCATTCTAATGCCAATGATTATTATTGTTTCCCCGTGAAATGCTAGATACACGTACTGCAAAGGTGCTCCCGGTCGTGACCTCATGTATTCTAATATAATCGTGAAAGATCTCATAATGTCTATATATGTATATATGCTATTCTACGTATCCTCACCATCCGTGGTGCGAACTTTCCTCCGCCGTATCAGCTCCGCCAAGGGCACCTCCTCGTCGTCCGGATCTATTCTATACGAAGTGTGACCGTCTTCAACCGGCCCATCATCGTAGACAAAGTCGTCATCGTCGAACTCGGCGTCCTCGTCGACGCCGTAATCGCCCAGGTGCTCGCCGTCCGCGTTGACCCAGCCCGACTTCCCCTCCGTGCGAACGATGTGCTGTCTCGGACGGTAGGACTCCATCGTAGCATAGCCGCGCGCAGTAGCAGCAGCAACTGCTGCTGCAGAGCGGGCCTCGTCGACGAACTCGTAGTCGCCCTCGCCCTCGCCCTCGCCTTCACTTCCGTACTGGTGGTAATGCGTCTCCTCGAGCTCGTCCATGATCTGGGCCCGCGCGCCGCGCCATCGCCGGAGGTCGCGCTCCTGTCTACGACGGAACGCCTCCTTCTCTTGCTCGGGGGTCAGGCTCATGTTCGGGAGCGCCGGGTTCCGCAGGCCCTGCGCCTGCTCGCGGCGATACCGGGCCTCTTCCCGACGGCGCTGGCGCCAGAGTCGCGCGTTGCGCACCTTGTCCGGGTCGATGGGCGGCCACATGCCCTCTCTGTCGTTCAGCCCGTTTTCCTCGTAGGCCCAGCCCACACCCAGACCTGCGCTCCCCGCCTTCGCGCCGCCGAGTTCCGCGACGAGACCCTCGAGCGTCGTGGTGGATGGTAAGAGCGCGACCCGCGGCCCGCCGGCGAAGGGGAGGAACCAGTATATGGGGTTCGACGTGCCCATGGCCTGCGTCATGTTGGCGTACACGCCGACGTCGTAGGGGAACTCGAGGGGATCGACCATGCTCCGCGGCGCGGCGTCCGCGTCGCCGTCCGAGGTGCGCCACCAGTCCTCCTCCTCCTCGTAGCCGCCGCGCCGCAGCACGGCCTCGTGGCGGTCGATCTCCCAGCCCTCGATCATGGTCGTGTTGAACAGCCAGCCCTTGACCGTCGTGACGAGGAGGACGCCCAGCGCGAGCGCGGTGAGACACGCCGTCCCCGTCAGTACGGTGAGCGCCACGAGCTGGGCGAGCGTCGGCCCCAGGTACGCGGGGAGGTCCCGCGACGCCCACAGCGCCTGGAACCGCAGCCAGAAGAAGTACAGCAGCGTCCAGAGCGAGGCGTTCGTGTACGCTATGAACCGCGCGAAGTGCGGGAACGTCTGCAGCGCCACGCAGTTCCCCGTCCACGGACAGTGGTGGTCCATCTTGGGGATGCAGCGGCCGCAGCTCTTGCAGTGGTGGGCGCGCGGCGGCTTGGGCGCGGCGCACTTGCGGCACCAGCGGCGGCGGGCCGCGGCGCGAATGCGGTCGTCTAGCGCATTGCGTCCGCTTCCGGGAGGACCAGCCGGGTCACCGTCGTCATCCTCGTCGTCTGAACTGTGTGTGGCGGCGTCCTCGTCTCTTTTGCTCTTCTTCGCCGCCGCCGCCGCCGCCGCCTTTGGATCGTCCTTCTTGCCGCTCGATCGGGGGAACTCGTATCGGCCGGGGTCGACGGTGCAGGCGCGCCAGTACGTCCACCACAGACACACGAGGAGGGTGTTGAAGATGCGGGTTTGCGTCGGCGTTAACGGTCCGGGTTCGAGGTCTGGGGAGTTTGCGAACAGCCACTGCGAGCCGTAGCCGAGCACGGCGATCAGCAGACTGGCAAACGGAACAGCAAGACGCTGGAGGCCCGGCGCCCCCGAGCCTACGAGGAAGGCCATCGTAGGATAGTCGAAGTTAGGCCATCAGGAGGGGAGAAGTTGGCCGAGGGACTCTTGGTCGGGTCGCAATCGAAGTGCACACCCCTTTTTTGACTTTTCACTTATTTGCTGTTACTCGGGCCAGAAGCGGACATTGGCCAGCCGGTATCTAGGACGAAATATAAATCTTCAAAACCTGAAGTCCGTTGTGAGCAGGTGTGCTCTCTATTCTGTCATTGCTTAAGTATTTACAGTACTTGGCTGACAACAGAGACGCCAGACTAAGATCTACCTACGCGGGTACCTTGTCCGCAGGGATTCACCAGGGTCCACCCATCCAGGAGCCTCCCGGGGGCCTCCAGGGTAGCCTCTGCCGCCCTGGCCACGATCCGGCTGACGAAGGTCCCCACGAAGTTAAGCTCTTGTTGAACAGCCAGTTAATGGGACTAGTGATGAAGCGTTCTTGTTCAGTAAATGGGCTTTGAAAGATTCTTCATTACTGAAATTATCAGTTCTTTCAATATACATACCATCATCTTTGCTCCGCAGATAGATCATTGAGTTAACACATAACCAGTTCATACTAGAGAGATCTCGTAACTGCACATGTTTTCGGGTGTTATTTAAAGTGTAAAGTTTCACTTTAAGGTGCGGCTTAGAAGGTTTTGGCAGCCCCTAACACGCTGCGGCTCGACACCATGTTTTCAACACTCACATGACATACTGCGGCTGGTGCAGTTGCTTCCTCAAACTCGAAAACGATGTCATCAAATCGCACCATCTCTGCTGTTTCCTTCAGGAACCTTGACATTTCCCTCTTCTCTGCCACTTCCTTCATGCACATCACAACACACCTCTCCCGCAACCTCCTCACACCATTGTTACAACATGACTACCTCTGCCACTAGCCGCATCATGGCCGAGCGAGCCGGGCTCGAGGAGGAGAACACGGACTACAAGGTCTTCTTCAAAGATGACAACATCCTCGACTTTGTAGCCTACATCTACGGCCCAGACGACAGCCTCTACAGACACAAGGTGGTAAAGCTTCGCTTCAACATCCCGGAGCAGTACCCAATCGTAAGCCACCCAGTCTTCCTCACATATAGCTTGATAGTGAGGTGAGTCTAACCATACACACCTTACAAGGAGCCTCCCAAGGTCACCCTTATCCAGCACAGTGGTGGCCGCGTCCACCCAAATCTGTATGTCGAAGGCAGGGTGTGCCTGAGCATCTTGGGCACCTGGCCCGGCCAGCCATGGACCGCTGGCCTCAGCATCCATATGGGTAAGTCTTCGACGGATGCCTGAATTCAGAGCTTCTGCTTTCCTAACTCGAGATATCACGATAGTCCTCATCTCCATCCGCGCGCTCTTGGACAATCAGCCGTATCGCCATGAACCCAACTGTGGTAACAATCCTGGATATAACAAGTTCGTCCAGTTCACCACCTGGCGCGCCCGTAAGTAATCCCTCTCATCATCTCTTTCTCGTTCTGGCTATTCCCAAGGGCGAGGAGACCATCTTTAAGCGTGGTATCCTGCCATCGGAGCTTCCACGCGTCCGAGACAGATACAGATCACAGTTGTGATGGCGATTACTAACCGCAAACGTCACAGTTCTCCTCGACTACATCCAGCATGAGGATTGCGAGCCGGCCAAGGCCTTCCTCAAGGATTTTGTCCGAGCACGTTCCACTGGCATTATGGGGGACATCTTCCATCAGCAGTTGAAAAATAAAGACGTCGTCACCATGTCTAACCCGTACAGCGACTGGACCTTTACTCCGGACTACGATCGCCTGATTGATGACCTGAAAGCTGCGATCAAGAATGCCATGGATTAGGTGTCACTGCAAAGTCAAATAAGAAGCAAGACTTTGTTTGCTAAGGAAAAAAGAAATCAAGGTTATTGAGATGAACTATTTGCTGGTCTGGGTTTAGTACTACATGATGAATAAGCTCTGTTGCACAAGGTTTGATGATGAAAGTTTCAGTGTCCGAGAGTGGCCTGTAAACAGCTTTGCCAGAAAGAGGATATGTCGATAGCAATCCCTTACACGAATTAGCCCGCTGTGTTTTTAGCCGTGTCTTGATATTATCCGTCGTGCTGGTGCTGTCGTGTTCTGTTATGATGTGACACATCCTCAACTAGTTTGGGGATAGAACTGTAGGCAAGACTAAATTTCCGAAAATGAGAGAGCAGGCGAGTATACACTAGGTAGTTGCCGAACTGCTATCTTTCTTTCGTTTATTTGTTGTGTAAGCTGATCTACTTAGGTATGCAGAGGCAAGGTCGAAACCAACAGTGACAGCTGCATTCTTTATTTAACACGGTTAGTGAGATCCTTCAGCAGGTAAACTCGACCGTACATGTCAGTAACATCAATGTACAACTCCAGTGCATTTATCAGCTTACGCTGCCCAACAAACTGGCTCATCTGAGCCAGGGCCGCATCAAGACAGCGTCTCTCATACTCGGCGATCCACATGAGCTCGTCCTTCATCTTCTGCATGGCCTGCTCGGGATGTAGCTGGTCATCTTGGCCGATCCCCAAGCCGTGGAATTCCGGGAAATTCAGCGAGTTTAGATTCCCTTCGGCTCGGTCCCGCACGGCCGAACCGTAGTCGTTGTACATGCGGCACATGCTTGAAAGATGACGACACATGTCCTCTGCTACATACGCTGCTCGCGGCGTCGTGAAGATGTCGGCGCCGGTCTGCTGCCTGGTGACGCAGCTGTAGAATATGAAAGAGAGGGGACATGAGGTGTCGTCGGCAGATGTGCTATGTACCCAGTTGAAAAACGTACGACCGGGGTCGCGATAGAGTAGAGGAATCCCCTCGCCGGTAGGCGCCCCGCTCGAGGCACGCGGCTCAGAAATCGGCCGCGATGTTGTGGAAGTACTGGAGATGTCCCCCTGTTTTTGAAGTCGTAGGTTGTCCTCTGCATGGGTGATATGCGCCAGGAGGAAAGTTTCAAGTTCCACGGCAAGTCGTGTCTGTAAGTGAGCAGGGCTGCTCACCACTGCCGGATGCCTGAAGTATGATATAAAGCGACCCAAGAGATCTGTGGCTCTTTCGAGCGCGACACTGTCTGCGTTTGGGAGGTCTCTGTTTCCGTGAGTGATGAGATCATTGACGGCTGGTTCGGGGTTGTAACTGGAATCGCTGCACAATTTGCGCACCACCTTTTTAACGAGAGAAAGATTGCTGCCACACTCCTTCTCCACGACTGATTCCATAAATTCATCGACCTGATACACGAACATCGAGAGTGCCATCAGTTCACACAGCACGGCGAGGCTCACGGGACACTGGTGAAGTAGGCTGCACGCTATCCATATCAAAGCCGTGATACCCATGTACCTGTCCTTCCCAGATGTTGGGGCCGGGAATATCTCACGATGCCGACGCCGGAGGCCAATTAGAGCATAGCATGCTTGTCTCTCAGCAATGCGCAGGTCACGCCCATCTATAGCTATAGACGTTGCCTCAAGCAAGTACCTAGCTTTCCGGATATTCTTGGTAATACCATCCTCTAACAGGAACACAGAATGTACTTTGATCTGCCCAGGGCTTGGGATTGGTACCGCAGCCGCGGCTAAGCAGTAAGCTTCAGAGAGAATGTCTGAGGCATAGGTGCCTTTTTCGATCCAGAGGAAATGGCCCTGGCTCCACTCCCTTCTACGGGCCTCGAGAAACGATTTCCCATTCTGAATGCTCAAGATAATACGAGGGTCATCAAGGTCCTGTATCCATGGGAGCCTGGATAAATGCGACAACGTGAGGATGGAATATGCCGTGACTTCGCAAATATTGTCCCATGATCCGTCCACTTGCTGCGATAGCAGTATGCTTCTTAGCACCTGGATCGATATCATGGGTAATTGTTCGTGGAGTTGCTGGTCGTGCTGGAAGATAGCATCTTGGATAAATATGTTTTCTGACTTTTCATAAAGTTTCAAAATTGCTTGGGACAGAAGCATCATCCAGTATAGCTTGTGCTTATGCTAAGACTTCATTAGCGTTATTACCCCCCCTGGTGACGTAAAAATTACCCGTTTCTCATTTACAGTCTCGTGAAAGGCTTCGTCACAGAGGAATCTGGCTGCTTTGGCCACCTGAGAAGCATGTTTCGGAGCGCCTGGCTCTCTGGACGTGAGAAGGCATATAATAATGTTACAATTCGTGCTGAAGCTAGTATTTCGGTCATCCTCGTATGTCTTAAAATGACCTTGGCCTTCAAATGCCTTGATTAGCCTGTCAAGACTGTACTCCTTGCCCATATACGCCAATGCCAAGATAGCTCTGGCTGTATCGTCAGCGTCGGGGGGGATTGATGGAGCTGGAAACGTTATCAGCCGGCGTAGAGGCCTTCCGAGGTCAGTTTCCTCCACGAGCAAAACTCACCAAACCCCACCGTTCCACTCTGAGTATCGAGTGCTTCCTCGAGAAAGTTAGCAATTTTAGAAGCTTCGATCTCCTTGATAGCGATTCCTGCTTCTAGTAGAGCCGTTGCAGCCTGCACGTCCGGTGATGTGTTAATATAGCGAGAAATTTAAAAAAAATTTCAGAGAAACTTATGGATAATAGACTGACCCAAGAAACTTCGAATATAGTTGTCGGCCACGCGCAAGGCACGCTTCCATCCATTAACCCGTGGTTTAGAGCGTCCCTGAGATACAGCTCGGCTGCATCATCCCAAACTGAAGCATGCATCAAATAGGCAGCAGTTGACGCCGGTGAGCCCATTATGGACCCATTCTCATCTAACCAGTGGCATACACGGTCAAAGTCAATGTGGCCAATGAAGGCTTCCAGTGAACCGTATGAGCTAGAAGGCACTTGGTGAATCTCGTCTCGTAGAAGCTTTGCCAGCTTCGTGTCGCGGATGGCCTTGAGTGAGCCGAGTTGTGAAAACTCAAAATTGAGACCAGCATTGTGCAAGAGAGACAGGTGATTAACGACCAAGATCCCGAATCGTTCCTGATCGTACACAGAGATGTCCCAGCCATCGAGCATTTGTTGCAGTGCGCTTTGAGCTTTGCGGCTCCTGAGCATCCAGTCTTGATGCTGCGGGTCTATCTCCAAATGCTTTTGTAGCGATAGCAAAGCCGAGGCGGTATTTAAGATTCTATCGACCGGTGATTCATAGCATGGCCAGCCTCCCGAGTCCAGTTGATGTTTGAGTATGTACTCAAATGACTCAGGGAACAGCCAGATCCCAGAGTTCCTTGGCTTCTGGAGCATGGAGAGCCATGCGGTATCGTATATCGACGCCGAAATTGAGCCATAGCCTTGACCAGAGGAGCAACAGCGTAGCGCGAGGCGTTCAAGCAAGGACTGCGCCTGCTGCTCCACAGTATGAGACATCGTCACGAGTAACACGCAGAGGTTTTTCAAGGCTTCAGGTAAAATCAAGAACCTAGGTGACCTAATGTCATCGGCAAATAGCACTATTCGAACCCCAAAGTTCCCAGGGGGAAAAGCTGATCACAAATGCAGGTTTTAGAGCCTCGTGCTATAAGCAGTATGGGCGGGCACACTGCCCTTAGACCAACAACTTATTGCATAAATAGCCCCTTTATTTCACTCCAGTAATTCTCCCTTCCACTAAGAACGAGGGCATTGGGTATGTTAGTGTGCCTACGTCAACACAGCCAGCGTTAATAATCATCTAGAGATATCTCCTAGGCGATGGATACTCGGTAGTTCCCTAGGCTGCCGCCTCGATATCGCCCTACCTAGAGATGACTATCCTGATACTGCTAAAACACGTATAAGTACTCTTGTTGTTCTTGTCATGTACCACTAGGTCCTAGTGTTAGTACGTATGTATCAGTCAACACGCCGATCTTGTCTTACAATAAGTCGCCGTTCCATCCCTTCGAAGCGGAGGCAGATGCTTTTTTCACTCCGAGAACCAATGAATGTGGCTCTTTGGTTATCTTTCGTTTCATCCACACTCCATTCAGTTTCCAGTTGGAGATTGCTCGCAAATTCATGCCGTATATCGAAATCAGGCTGGCCCGCGAGCTAGACCTCGCTATACTTTGGAATCTGACGTATCGGAGTACATGACAGGGCTTGATGTAGGCATTTCGAAGTTCGAACTTGGGGAGACCTTTTTGTGTTCTAGGCCCTTGGCTGTTCAGGTTAGGCAACCGGTACTTAGTTATAACTACTACCTTATACGCTGTGATTTCGGCGTATAGGTACTTGTTGTTTACATTTACGGCGAGCATGTCACATTCCACCTTCCGAACCTGCAGGTTATAGCTGTTGGTTGGGGTAACACTTTGCGGCGCAATGTGGGGACTGCCACAGCCTCTTGGACCCCTGCAATGCAACAGTGCGGAAATAGTTGGCTTGCGTTTTGTTGCCAACTCTAATATAGCTGAGTAGCAACCAGGCTCTATGTTACCCTCCTCCCATTGGAAGGCATCAATTACTTGGTTTACCCGAGTAGGATGACATTGCAGTTATTTATGCGAAGGCGTCAGAGCAAGATTGGCCTGTACACTAGCAAAACAGTGCACTGTTTTATCAATACAAAACCATTATACGCTACCTGGGTACAATTATAGGGCATTTTGGTTGGTTGGTCGGTTGGTTCTCTCATTAAGGTAACCTGGAAGCCTTAATATGCCCGTTGCCCCGGGCCAAGCGGCACGCTACGGTACCACCGTACGGTGTGGATAGGGCCCGTCCTGTCCACTAATTTACTCCACCGAGACCTGTTTTAGCGCGTATTACTAGACTGTAGGAGTAGATACCTAAAGTAGGTAAGTAACCACGACAAGAAGCATCTAAGCAGCACCTAATCCAATAATCGCGGCGGCCATTGTGTAGGTACTACCTATTTCAACGAGTGGAATATACCTACCTGACCGGCATCCAGTTGCCTAAGATCCTCAATCTCAGCCTTCCATTGATTCAGAAACTAATCCCTAGCTGGCTCGTCCTGCGGCGTACCGCCAGTCTGCCGAAGGGGTGAAACAAAATAAACTCGTGCATGGTAGCGTTGGGCGGCCTCTTGCCGTCGAGAAACCTAAACTCGTACTCGTCGAGCAGCTTGACGAGGATGATCTTGGCAGTCATGTTGGCGAAGAACCGGCCGGGACATGCCCAGCGGCCCGACCCCCAGGTTAGGAGCGCCGAGTCGACGTTGCGGAAGGGCTGTGCGCGGTGGCTGGCGAGGTCCGCGTCGTAGAAGCGCCGGCCCTTGTAGCTGTCCGGGTCGGCAAACAGCGCGGGATCGCTGGCCTTGAGGTGCGAGCACACGGCGATGGTCTGTCCCTTTTTCAGCATTAGGCCGTCCGACAGCGTGTGGTCATCTCCCACCACGCGGCCGTAGAGGAGCAGCGAGCTGGGGGCGAGCCGGCTCGACTCCTTCATAGCGGATTCCAGTTTGTCCAGGTTATTGAATGCTGCCTGGCTCCAAATACCGCCGGTTTCCCGGTGCCGCTCTTGAATCTCCTCTCGGACTTCCTCTAGGAGTGCCGGGTCGCTCACCAGGTCTGATAGAGTCTCGACGACGAAGTTGGCAGTACTGTAAGTGCCTCCGGCAGTGAGCGTGCCGACGAGACGCGTCAAAGACCAGGGGTCTCTCTGGAGAGCGGATTTGCTGTCCTTGACCATCCATGAGACCATGTCGGGATTCGTCGGACCATTATTCTCAGTCTCGTGCATGCGTCTTTCTACCAAAGGTAGGATGCGATCCTCTATGGTCTTCCAACCCTTTTCCAGGCTCCATTTGGCAGGAAGAAGCCAGACAAGGTACGGCTGAAGCGCGGTTGGCACCCAGCGCATGATGAATACGACAGTGAAAACTTCAGTCAGCCTGTCAGCATATGCGATAAGCGGCGGCCGCGATTTACCTACGCTGCTTCGTATGATTGTGGCACAAATGCACAATCTCGGGATCATCACATGTTGGCGGACCGTACAGAACCAGGGCTAAACCTTCGCTAACACAGCGAACGACGGTATCAAGCGGATCTATGGTCGTCCAAGTACCATCGGTTCCCTGGGGAAATACGCGGTCCATCGACCTGCACAGCCGTTGTGCCGTTGGCACGAGGAGCTCTGGCAGCGCCGGGCTGATTCGGCTTAGCAGGATTTTGACGTGGTAGCTCGTCCTCCGGACGATGTCTATGCCGGACAGATGCCCGAGCATGGTTAGAGCATGCCACTGTCGCGAGCTGATAATTTCGACAGGAAGGCGGTTCAGTTCCGGAATATGGCGTGCTGGCAGAATGATGACATCGGTGTCACCGCGAGCAAGCCTATAAGGCTTTTCCCCTAGCTGTGACGATGTGTGAGAATTGCATAGGATATAAGATGTTCCTGTAGTGGTACTCACTTTGCTGTGAGCATCATCCAGTATTGTTCTTGCCCATAATGCCCATCGTAGTCGGGAGAGAAAGTGCGGCTCTCTAGCAAAGAGCCGGTTGACGATAGGGAGATGGTCGTCATAAGTCTTGTCATAACTGAGGAAGTATAGTAACGATAAAAGAGCAAATGACGATGCGACTAATAACTTGTAAATAGGTAGATCACTTTCGTTGGAAATTTGGTAGGTGTAAGGCACGTCGACCAGTGAGAGACTGGTATTCAACCAGGCGACCATTTTCCCAGGAGAAACAGACTCTACTAGCTAAACCCGAACTAATGTATTGAGCGGTAAAAATTCGTTCACAGACTTTCTAAGTATCGTCAGCGTGTCTGTGTATGAATGAATTGTCGGCGGTTGATTTCAAGACACGTACTATAGGAGAATCCGGATGATGAGTCTAAGAGCTGAGTAACAGTGTAGATAAAAAATGCACGGCTGTCTCATTGGGACATGATATGATATCGCTATACAGATTACACCAAACTTGGACCTAACGTGCGCTACAACGCTATAGGCCCGAAAACCGAGGAAAGTCAATGGCAAAGCCGTCAGAGCCCGCAGCAATGAGACGTCGGTCAGCAGCCTTGTCTTCAGAAGTTGAAGCAAAGCGCTGATTGGCAGCACAAGTTTGGAAACTTTATTCTTTCGATGTGGCCGGGTTCTCGATGCCACCCTCTGCGCCGCCACTAACTGATATTGCATATGTGCTCCGAAATCCGGAAGCAGGCTATGGTAATTGGCAAGGAGTGACTTGCGAACTACATCCACCCGACAGCGCTGATTCGTCCTCATCTAAGCGTTGGTATCACAACATATATTATTTGATACGGCGCGTAGACTTCTTGTGACATGAGGGAGTATAGCGTCGGCATTTCCCGGTCCTGTGACCTTCGAAACGCCACCACCTGATAGAAGTAGAACAGCCAATGCAAGCTTGCCGGCATTGAAAATACCCCGCGTCCCAAGGCTGAACATAATGCACATAGTGTGACACTACCGTGACAAGCCAAGATTGCGTAGGGGCCGGAGATGGGGAAGGCTTTGCTTATTCCCTAAGCTATAACACTACGAAAGACAGCACACAGTCATACGGGAAGTTCATCGCGCCACCAGTAAGAAACACGACGCAGAGTTAAATCAACTCCAAGATAAAGCTCGGTCCTCCCACTCTTAGCACGCGCCCGACCCGTCCGGCTAAAGTGACAGAGAATGGCGGACAACCCGTCACTGATCACGACCGCGTTGGTGGTAGTCTCAGTAATATTCCCCCTGCTCTCGTTGGGCGCTGTTTACCTCCGCTTTAGAGCCAGAGCCAAGACGAAGCTCCGGCCTCAGGCAGACGACTGGTGGATTGCGGTAACATGGGTAAGCACTGACTCGATGCCTTTCATTCATTAGATAGACACCGGTCTCCTGCAGTTCTTCGCGTTCGTTAACAGGAGCGTGCCGCCCGATAGCTATCATCCCTTGCGCTTAGCATCGACATCTGGGTGTACGCAGCTCAGATAGGAGTCGATACTTTCCACACGGACCCCCTAACCGGTGCCGTGTACTCGGCTGTCGTACGTTACCCTATGAGAGCACTCTACTTCCCTCGCCTGTGGCGATCGTGTCCCTCTGGGAGCCAAAAACTAATCTCGTCATGGCAGTGCCTTGTGCTCGCGTCCGAGTTCACGCAAGTGTCTTTAACAGGAGTCAAAATCTCCCTCCTGTTATTCTACAAGAGGATCTTCATTACACCGAAGTTCAAAACCGCTGCGTGGACGGCGATCGTCTTCGTCGCGTTATGGGGCATCGCCATGATCCTCGTGAGTCCCCCCCCCCCAGCCTCTGCAAAACTTGCCAGGCGCGACAAGCTAAAAAAGCTCTCGGCCAGATCGTGGCACTCCAGGGTGACTCCAGGACATTCGTACTGACGGCGGCAGCCGGCGGAACGTACCATTGGCGGCTTGATCCAACCGCCGTCGGGTATACGCAAGTCGGGTCGAGCCTGATCCTCGACGTCGTGATACTTTGCTTCCCCCTGCCGGTGATTTCTCGGCTCCACATGCCGACGCGGAGGAAGATAGCCGTCGGGGGGATCTTTTGGCTTGGAATATTGTCAGTCGATCCGGTTGCGCAAGAAGCTGGAGCGTTAACTAACTAACTGACTATCTATCTACAGCTGCTGCATTGCCGCCGCCGTGCGGCTGGCGCTTGTCCACAGAGTGCTATCAGACGTTCTCAGCAGCGGAACCCAAGTTTGTTCGTCCTCCCCAGCGAGAACTCTATAGATCCATAAGTTGGTTTCGTTTTAGCTGACGAGAAAGCAGACTTACAGTCCCTACAATTCGTGTTTCTGCTCCTCGAGCCCCATATCTCCATCACCGCCGCCTGCCTGCCGTGTTACGGGCCGCTGATCGACGGCGGGCGGGCACCGGAATCACTCGTGCGCAGCGTCCGCTCCATCCTATCTCTCGCGAGCCGGGGAAGCTCATCCGGTAACAGCAAGGGCCGCTCCGCCGTGCGTCTACCCAGCAACAACGACTCGCAGCACGAGATCAACCTGCAGGGCGCCAGCTCCAAAAAGAGCCAGACATTTGCCCACGTCACCGTAGGTGACGCTCGGGTACACGGCACCGGTAGCGGCGATGACATTGAACTCGCGGACCTAGAGAACGGGATAAGCGTGACCAAGGACGTGGACGTGGACGTGGTGAGGGCGTAGAGCTATGTAGATAGCTTGGTTTCGCACAGGATTGCCAACCCGTGCAGCGCCGCAAACAAATGATCATTGTATTTTGATACCTTACATATTACCCGTTCGCTAATGGAAACAAAAAATGAATATTCAAATGTACCATCTTTCTTTCCCTTTTCAATACACCAAGAGGGAAAAAATGCAGAATAAGCTAGCGGGTGTCAGTTGAAAAGCTGTCTGGTTTACTGCTTTCAAAACTGTTGAAAAACCAAAACAATGTCAATTGCGGCCATATTTATTTTATTGGAAACAAGTAGTTAAAATCGATCTCTCTGCGAGGTCTCATTTGGATTGTGTAAAAGTGTAAAATTGCTCATGAATAAAGTTTACGACTGCAGATTTGGTTCATTAAGCACTGAGTGGAAACTACGCGTGCTAGAAAGGGCAGACGCCACCCTGTCTACGCCTCACTAACATCTTTGTCCAAGGCCAAGTAAACAAAAACTCGTGAACCATCATGTTCGAAGGCCGCCCGACCCCCGGGAGAAACTTGAAATCGTATTCTGTAAGCAGCTTGGCGAAGACCATCTTGATCTCCAGACCCGCGAAGAACCTTCCTGGGCAAGCAGCCTTTCCGTACCCGAAATTGAGGTTTGTTGGCGTTGGATATGCGAACTGCAGTTTATTGTTGACACTTGCCGGGCCGCCTTCTCGTGCTTCCTGAGACAGGCGGTACTGGCGCAAGCCGTCGAAGACTTCTGGGTGTGGGGTGTGTGCTGGGTCGTTCTCGATGGCGTAAATAGGCATGCACACGTACGTGCCCCTGGCAACATGGAGCCCGTTCTGGAAGGTATAGGGCTCTCTGAAGAGTCGTTTTAGACCTGTCGTCGTCGGTGGTGAAGTTCGTTGTGATTCGACGATGACGCTGTCCAGCTTGTGCAGCTTTTCGTAAGAAGAATGGCTCCAGCCTTGAGGGTCAGTGGCGACAGCTTCCATCTCGGCTCGTACCTCGTCCAAGAGATCCGGGTTGGCTGTGAGATCGTACAAGACGTTTACGACCCTCAAGAGCACCGTATGAAGAGAGGCGAGTGCCACGATAACCATTGCGTGCATTAGAGTATCCGGATCTCGGTCTCTACCCTTGACCGAGTCCACAAGCCAGCTGAGAATATTGAAATGCTCCCCACCGGGGTCTTGCGATATGCAGAAGCCAGCGTCGCTTTCTTTGAGAAGTTGCTGAACGGTAGGTCGGAGTAGCTTCTTCGCGGTTGCTATGCTCCGTCGGCACAACCAGTAGGAGGGCAGCATCCAGCTTATGACGGGTCGCACCCAGGCTGGAAACAAGCGGAGCACAACTATCGTCGCGAACACTGATATAGAGGAGTCAGCTTATACTGAGAACGGGCGCCCGAGCATCGCCACTCACAGTTTTCCACGTAATCCACCTGTAGCTGCTCCCAGGCCTGCTTGTGTTGAAACGCGGGGCTGATGATCAAGTTTCCAGACAGTCTCGCCAACACGCGGCGAAAGGCCTGGTAGGGCTGGAACTCGGCCCAATCCTTCTCGCAAGCCGGGATACAGTCTTGCAGCGCGGATGCGAGCTCCTTTTCCAAGCCGGGCGTCACCAGGGCCAGGCGTGGCGTCAGCTTGCGCTGAATAACGGAATGATGGAGCCTGGTCTGGAGGACCAAGTCCAGACCAGAGTAGGACCCGAGGAGGTCGCGCTCGAGCCCGCCGTGAGGGCTGGCGACGGACGACGGGAGAGATGACAGCTCCTGGAGGAGGTGGTGTGGTAGGACAACAATGTTCTTGTCATTTTGAACGAGTTGGAAAGGTTCTGTGTTGCACTGGACCGGCCCGGCACGTCAGTTCAAGGACCCGAGACTCTATTGCGCGACAGCTTGCCTTCCTGTAGCCTTCCTCGAGCAGGCCGGCCGCATCCCAAGCGAACCGAGCGTTGAGGACGAACCGAGGCGTCAAGAGCCACGGGGCGCCGACAAGCGGGAGGCTGGCCTGCTTGCGGGTCTCCCTCTTCGTCTGGGCCGCGTCAAATGCGACATAAGAAAGGAACAGGGCGGCCAGGACGGAGCAGAGAGACTGCCATGCTGGAGGTTGATCCATCTTGGAGAACGAAAATGGTACCTGCGATCCGTGGCAGCAGCTGGGTGACCGACTGGGCGCCCTTTCTAGGTTACGGTTCGGGGTGCATCAGCCCCTTATAACCTAACACATGACTTATTCTAAATTTACAACCCGATCTTTCGACATGCTCAGATTTATAAACCATCATATCTCGTGCAACTTTGGCCTGGAGGAGCGCTGGCGATTGAGATATCCATACATATAGATCATGTAGGTAGGTACTAACTACTAACCTTGGGTAGGCAGTATGTGGAATTCAGGTCACCTGCTGCATGGGAGCCGACCGCGGTCGCCGGGGTGAGCGGCAGGCTGCGGGAGGAGGGGTTATGTACCCAGCACGAACCGTACCTAGAGGTACATTACAGTACTTAGTAGTGACTGAAATGTATATCACCATTCCCGTGGGAATGAAGGGGACAAAACAGTGTAGATCCAAGAGCCGCTCATCACCGGAAGGTGATGTCGTGTAACGTCGCGGTGTTACGTGGCGTACATTATACGATGTCGGCAACTCGCGTCGTCGCTACCTCGTCCCGCCAACACATGAAACGGAGAAGAGCCCTGCGCAACGGCGTTTGCTGTGAAAGAGGCTCAATCTCTTCTTTTTGCAATTTACGATTTACTCTCTACTCTTCACTCTTTCCAGATTTCCAGCATTCCAGCGTTCCAGCGTTCCAGCATTCCAGCAGCAGCAGAAGCCGGCAGCATGAGCGACAGCACAACAACAACAACAACAGCCAAACCCCAGATGCAGTCGGATCCGGCTGCGGGACCAGACAACCGCGATGGCAGCGACGACATGCAAGACGAGGTTCGAGGCACGAGGCTCGCACTCATCAACACCTCCCTTTGTCTATGTACCCTCCTTGTGGGACTGGTTAGGCACCCGACTCTCCCTATAGTCACTCCCTAAAGGATAGATAGATCAGGTCGGCCAACATGCATGCAGGACTTCACCTTGATCGCCACCGCCATTCCTTACATCACCTCCGAGTTCAACTCCATCCAAGACGTGGGGTGGTACGGAGCCTCGTTCCAGTTAGCAATGTGAGTTAGTCCTGCGTTCGTCCCTCCCCGTTCATGCAGGCTTCGAGGAAATGCCCAGCTAAGTCCCGCCTCCCACCCCTTCACGTAGATGCGCGACCCAGCCTCTCGCAGGAAAGACGTTCATCCTGTTTCCGAAGAAGCTCGTCTATCTGGTCTATCTGGCCATCTTCGAGATAGGGAGCCTGGTATGCGCTCTGGCGCCGTCCTCCAATGCGCTCATCGTGGGCAGGGCGGTAGCGGGCTTGGGAGCCTCGGGTATATTTGCCGGCGGCTTCGCTGTCCAGGCGGCCATAATTCCCCTCCATAAACGCGCAATATGGATTGGCGCCATCTCGTCGACCTTTGCCATCGCCAGCATCGTTGGGCCCGTCATTGGGGGCGCCCTCACGCAGGTTAGTACCAGGCCGACTTCCCTTCGCAGTTTGAATAGCTTATGTTACGATGGACTAGGATCTCACCTGGAGATGGTGCTTTTATATTAATTTGCCCATCGGAGGCTTTGCCGCCGCCGTCTTCACGTCCCTCGTCCATATCAAGGCCGCGGAAACGGAGCGTAGACCCCTTCTAAAGAAGATCAAGGGCTTGGATGGCATAGGTTTCGTCACCTTCGCGGGTGCCATAATCATGCTCCTCCTCGCACTACAATGGGGCGGAACCGATTTTGCCTGGAACTCTTCGGTGATAATTGGCCTTTTTGTTGGTTTCGGTGTTACTATTGCGCTGTTTATCTGTTGGCAACTATATTTGGAAGACGACGCCCTCATCCCTCCCAGGCTTTTCAGGGCGCACCGTAATGTTGGGCTCATCTGCGCCAGTTCCTTTTTCGTCAACGGGCCCTTTCAGGTTATCATCTACTGGCTTCCTATCTGGTTTCAGGCCGTCTTGGGTGTTTCGCCCACGCGTAGCGGCGTCTACTTCCTGCCAACCGTGATATCCGATGCCATCGTGGCCCTGTTAGGCACGGGCATCGTGATGAAGATCGGGTGGTGGAACCCCTTTCTCCTTTTCGCAAATGTCTCAGTTTCCCTCGGTGGCGGGTTGCTGAGCACAATATACCCCGACATATCGGCAGGTCATTGGATCGGGTATCAGATCCTCGGCGGCATTGGGTACTCGCTGGCGACAAATCTGGTAGGTCGTTGCCCGCGCACACACCACACACTCATAGCCCAAAGTGCATTTTCAGTCCGAAGTTGACTAACCCCGGGAATGCATTAGGCTCAAGTGGGGATGCAAACCTCGCTGCCCCCGGAGCTCGTACCGACCGGCTCGTCGAATCTTCTGATGTTCGTGTCAACGAGCTGCTCAGTCTTCCTCGCGATAGGGCAGCTCACCTTCCAGAAACGCCTCAGGACCAATCTTTCCACCGTCGTGTCGCCGAGTGTGGTCGAGAAAATCATATCGGCGGGCGCCACGAATTTCAGGTCCGTCTTGCCCACTTCGGCGGATGAATCCGCTACGGTTCAGGCGTACGGCAAGTCCGTCACCCAGACGTTTGTAAGCAATAAGACTTTCCTTAGTGCTGTTGCTGATCCCATTTCCCCACCTCGCCATGGGTGGACCACGAACAATCCAGTCCACACAACCACATGCTGACGGTATGACGTATGCAGTATATCCCAGCTGCTGCACCGGTCATTTCTTTCCTGTTGGTCTGTGGCTGCCAGTGGATCTCCACCAAGGCATCCAATATCGCGTCCAGGGAACCTTCAGAGGAGAAAGGTCAGTAGTTATGTAGCTATCTCTTACCTTGCCTTGGATGGGATTGCGAAGGTCTATATTCAGTCAGTTATGAGTCTTTCTCATAGCCGAAGAAGGAATTGATGTTATAACCGACAAATGCACATGAGTGCAGTAATACCTAGTTGTAAATAAAACGCAGCATGCCCTCGATTTAACGTAAGGGGGTATGACGGAAGACAAACAAGGTGAACTTAAAATACGTTTTTTCTCCTTGGCTATACTAAGGTAGGTAGTTATTAGTCGCCCGATCAAATTCTTTAGGTATCATTTAGTTTAATTATTTGGTTAAATAATAGTTCAGTTGTGAGGTTATTCGGTTTTTGAATGTTAGATGATATGTTAAATAAGTACCCATAGGGGTAGTCGTGGCCAAAGGCCACTCTTACAGTACACCCGTGTGTTGCGCTACTTCTGTGTTGACCGAAGGGTCTGCTAGTCAGGTTAAGTATTAGGGCCCTCCATGACATGCAACGCATATCTAGGTAGGTTAAGCTAGAGACCTGTATCTCTACCCTACTATGTAGATTGGGCTGGGCACATATGTAAAGCTCTGATACAATATAACCCTACTAGGTACCGCCCCAATCCCTACTGCGCACAATTTTGCAACCTGGGCCATCAACACTCTTTTAACCTTAAAACATGAGAGAGGTTACTCTACTCCTCGACAGCGGCGGCGGCGGCGGCGGCAGCGGCAGCCTCCTCGTCGGCCTTGATCTTGGCCTCGTACTCGGCTAGGCTGTTGACGTCCTTGGGCATGCCCGTCCACGTCAGCCCCTGCTCGTCCATGAGCCGAGCGCGGGTGTCCATGGCGGCCTTCCACGACGGGCGCCGGGTCATGCGCTCGTGCCAGGCCTGCAGGTGCGGGAAGCCTCGGAACTTGTCCTCGGGCGCGCATTCCAGGACGGCGTCGGACCGCTCGTTCCACGTCGTGAACGCGAGGTCCGCGTAGGTCATCTTGTCGCCCACCAGCCACTGCCGCCCCCCCTCCTCCCCCCGCTGCAGCCACCCGTCGAGCACCCCGTGGATCCGCCGCACCTCGTTCTGGTACCGTTCGATGGCCGACGGCAGCTTCTCGGCGTGCAGCACCGTGAACCACCCCGCCTGCCCGAAGTAGGGCCCCTGCCCACTCATCTGGAAGTGCACTGCGGTAGGAGAAGACTAGGGCTTAGCGTCTAACTCTCTCTCTCTCTCTCTATTAAATAGTGACCTCGTGGCGTTTGAGGATTCTACCCACGGGATACTAATCCCCCCTCCTGCGGCTGAGACAGAGACAAGGACTGGCTTGGTGGGCTAGTGTATGGGATGAGAGCAGGTAGGCCAGTCGCCTGGGAAAACAGTTCACTTACGCCACTGGTTACACAAATGCTTTTCCTTGATCGTATCGTAGCTAATGACATGGGACTTGTCGTACTGCTCGACCAGGTAGTTGATGATGGCTCCGGATTCCCAGAGAATGAGGTCGGTGTTTGGGTCTTCAATGGCTGTTTGAGTTGATGGAAAAACGGGAGTCAGCCTAAGACGACTGCTCTTGAGTGTCGCCCATGACGTGTGCAATTAGCTTACCGGGGACGCGTCCGTTGGGGTTGAGGTCGATGAAGGGCTTTTTCTTGATGTGCTCGAACTTAATGGACTTGATCTCGTACGGCACTTGCAGCTCCTCGAGAACCAGAACGACCTGTTAAGATGCGAGTGAGCGTTGCAGCCAGCTGGTAGCATAAAAGAAGAAGGGAAGCCTATTTAGTGCCCAACAGGCTTCACACGGATGGCAGGACGCAGTCACCGACCTTCCACGGGTTGGGCCCCGGAGCTATAGGGATGGTTGATTGTTAGTTTTGCCTCTCAAGCAAAGTTTGAACGGAGGAAAGGACCGGTGGTGAACTCACGTGCCATCCATACGCGAATCGGCTTCGTCATGTTGTCGGTGTTGTGCTCAGTTGTGAGGATGTCAGACGTGAGTGGGATAGAAGAGACTTTGCTTTGGGGTATGGGATAAGCCGGTTTAAATACGTCTGTTTCTCTCATCGTACAGCAGGGCTCGCACGCACCAAAGGCCAACCAACTGGGGGGACCTACTTTGGTTGCAATGGCCTTCTTGGGCGTTGTCCATGTACCTCAGCCTACCTAGAGGGTCAGCAACGTGTAAACCCTGTGTAGTAGTAGAGTTCCAGGCCTGAGACACTGCGGTGCCTACAGCTATCTACAAAAGCTGAAGCCTTTGTTTTGACATTATGTGACAGGTAACAAGGGACAGTGTCCATAAGATTACCCCTCACGGTGGCTTCTTTGTCCATTGCTCCATCCCGTCTACATAGTACATCAATAATCATTACAACATCATGGCATGAACAACGTAAAACTGTATTAGCTGACCACAGGCAGCTAGCTACCCAGCGCACGCTGCAGTGCTGGCACCTCCTAGGTCCTGTCCAACGGGCGCAAACCGCCTACCAGCCTATATTGCCGTAATAGGTGTCTTTTACCGATCGCTCCGTTCACTCTGCCCACGTCCCTCTTTCCAAAGATTAGCTTGATAAAAGTTGTTAAACAAATTATCTATATGCTTTTGGAAGCCTCTACTAGAGGAGGGCTTAGGATCCGGCGTTGTGGTATGTGCCGCAATACTCGCCATAGCACACAAACATGCACTGCAAATATAGAAAATCTCAGCGAAGTCATCTGATTACTTGGTAATGGTTTAGTACGTGTTATGTCCACGGTCGGCAGGTTAATACGGTCCTGAGATGCTCACCACTCGTATATCAATTGCGTTGATGGTTTTCCTGGGTTAAGATTTATCCCAATTATTTGACGGCCATTAATGACACAAAAAAAAATTATATAAATTTTTTTTTTTTTTTTTTTTTTTTTTTTTTGCACAAGCACTGATTCTGATATATTTATCCCTTAGCTACCTCCTAAGTCATTGGAACTCGATTAAAATTCCGACTTCGCAACAATCATTTTTGACTCAGCCATGAGAATATTGTAATTCTTCAAGTTTCTGGTTGAATAGGAGGCTCGGCAGCTGGTTTGATGCGCGGCTCAGGGAAACAGCCTGTGTCATCTCGACCATCCGCTGCGGGCACGACTTAAAGTAAAACGTGTTTTTCCTACTATTGCCGGCTTGTTTCTCTCGGGGGGATGGGTCGTCGGTTCTTGCTTTCTATGCAAAAGGGGGGGAAATGTCTTAATGATGCATGTCCTTCAGAATAGCTCAACCTCAAGTTCAGCCCGAATCTACACCTGTTGATATATTGATACCTTAAATCGTAGCCGCTTTGCAACGGTGGGCGTAGTCGCGATAAGTCTTTTAAGTTCCTTCACGCCACGATATGATCCGACGTGATTCCAGTTTTCAACTGTAGACCAGCCGTCCGCCGTACTTGCGTCAGGCATTTAGGTATGTGCTAGCGCCTTTGATAATAAGGCCTCATTTGCTAATGTGACCAGGTACATGGTCTCGGGAGGACAAAATCTAGCTGGAGGTTAGATCTCGGAGTAACTAGGTAATTTGCTACTCAAATTAGGACGAGGGCTTGATCGAGGCATATACTACAAATACATATATTCATATCAACATTTTTAAAGCATGGGATATCACGATGAGAATATCCGAATCCGGGGCTGAAAATATAGCGGACGCCAATCCTTGTGTTTATTTAATAGAGTCGACTGTGTGGCAGCATACCACCTCTTGCTCTTTGGCCGAGCTATAATGAACCCATTACTCACTACTCAAATACGGATGATATCAAACTCTACTTGAGTTAACATGACTTCGGTTTAAAGTGTATGAAGTTGCTTACCTGCATAGCCAGGAATCACGCGCCGACACGTCTATTATTCTGGCGACATATCGGCTAAAGCCAATGACCATGACTTCGCGCCATGCCCTCCATCTGCGAGAAGGGCCAACGCGTACAGGTCAGGGGCGGTACCAGGCTTGATTCGGCCAAGGGGGCGCATCGCCACCAGCGCACCTCGTCGCTTTATCCTCGTATTGACTCAGATCACTGGCCATCATTATCATCTTGTTCAGGCTCCCGTTCCCGTCCCCGTTCCCGTCCCCCCTCAGGACTGCGACTACGACTCCTGCCGCGGCCACCGCGATGTGATTGACGGTTCCCCCGTCCTCCCTTGCCCGGCGGCGGTCGTACGAATGCGAAGTCGACATAGATAGTCTGGTCGAGTAGTTTCGTCTCGTGCGCGCCGTCAATGGCAGCCCGAGCTTCTTGCAGGGTCGGGTATTCGATGAGCGCGTACCCCTACACCGAGGGAAGACCAGCAATTAGTATTCAACCCATCGCAAATACTCGAGCACGCTTCAAAGGCTGGGCTCTCGTGTGAGCCAGCCTGGGACATCGGACAGTCAGCTGCACCACTCACCTTGACGTAACCACTCCGGCGGTCGAGGTTCAGATGGAGGTTCTTAATCTCGCCGAAATCAGCGAACTTGTCATGCAATGCCTCCTCGTCGGCCTCCTCGTGCACGTTGGTGACCATGACGATCCAGCCCTCGATAGAGCGCACAGCAGTGGCTTTCGCGTGTGTCTGCATGTCGCCAACCTTGGCCTGGGTGGCGGTGGCCTGGGGCGAGCTGGGCTCGTCGACATCCATTTCTACGTCCGCCATACTAGATACTCGTATATAATAATAAATGGGAGATGGGATGTCCGGGATATATGCGGAATGATAGGCGGCGAGCTTCAATTGCTGTGAGGTCCGGCCGTGCTGATGGTGGGTTGTTGATGGGAATGAAATCGTGTGTGGGGACTTACGAATGTGGGAGTCCCTGTCTACCTAGGTGCTACCTAGATACAGGTAGGTCGGTAGGTCGGTAGGTACCTACTTAAGTACCTAGGTAGGAACCACCTGGTACATAGGCAGACCTTCTGGCGTCTAGCCTGGCCTCATTTCATATCTGGCAGATGATTGCCAGCTGAGAAGAGACCCCCACCATCGCATCTTTTTGGTGCTAACTTCACGCGCTCATCCCAGCGTCCTGTTATACGAATGAGGAAGCCCCATCAACGTCGCAAATTTTATGTAGAAACTTTATGTAGAAACTAGGGAAGTACATTGGTTTCATTGTTATCTCAGTCAGCGACAGAATACTTACGGAGGTAGGTTGGCTAAGATGGTTTCGGAGAGGCTAGCTACACTACTAACCTTGGGTACAACATAAACACAGTGCTGTTGGCGATCTTGATAGCATATTATTTGCGTCAAGGTATTGTACATTTTAGGACGGTGATTTAAGCACATATTGTTGTGAGGTGAGGAACCGAGTGTATTTGATGGTGTATACTATACTCGTTCGAACGCGTCCTAGCATTCCTTCGCAATCTCATGCGGTATCATATGACAAGAGCCTCTTTGTCTACCCAACGCCGTCGCCGCCAAATGCAATCGTGCCAACCATGCCCAATCCCACAAACGAATGCCAATGCGTTCAATATCCATACAGACGCCACAACACCTAATCCATGCTCAAAATACCATGACCCCGCCCCATGTGCCATTCCAGCCGCCGCCACTACCAGTCAGCCCTTGACCCGTAGTCCATCCATCCCCATTCCCTGCAATCGCAACCATATCCTCCCTCCTCTGTGACCCATTGCAGTCCATCGTTGTAAACATATACAATCCTTGCAATCGACACCAAATCCTGCTCCGTGGTCCATCGTTATGAACCACATGCATTTCCTACAATCGAAACCATATCCTTCTCTGTGACCCATTGTGGCCCATCCTCGTAAACCATATACAATCCTTGCGATAGACACCACATTCCAATATGTAGTCCATCGTCCAGCAATACAAATAAGACTCATCGTTGAGTCCAACCTCCTTATTAGGTAGCCCATCGTTCCATTCGAGGTAGAATCCTTGCCAATGAGACCGAATTTAAGAATTAGAAGTCCATGATCCCATTCCAGGTTGGGTCCTTGCTCAATACGCTCATAATGGTCATGTCGATGGCCTCTTCACTCATCAGCTGGGCATTCGCCTTCTGGCCCTCGAGTACATCGTGTAGGTCGTAGATCTGGTCTCGCTTCAGATCCCGACGCTGGCGGAGGACTCTGATCTCAGCATCAAGCTTCTTCCATAGCTTCTTGTTGACTGCCGCATCGCACTCATCGTAGACAGCTTGCTTTCTCGCCATAGCAGTTCGAATGTGTCTTTCTTCGTCTTTCAGGCCTTTCATCACTTTGGCCAATGCGATGGCCGGATCTTGAGATGGTCGTAGGGTAGGTTGCTCCTCATAGTCGTAAGCTGAAGTTGATACTTTGCTCTTCACTCTGTCCGTGACTGGTACTGGGCGGTCAACGCGGACTGTCTTCTTGCCGCACTTTCCGTTCGCTTCGTGTCGGTGGGATTGGATGCGGGCACAGACCATGCAATTGTAGCATTCATGATCGTGACATAAGGTGTTCAATACGCGCTTAGCGGATTGTGTGAGCACAGGAGGGGTGGTTTTCTCGTTTTGCTTCCCCGCAGTTGTCTGCTGCGTCTGAGTAGAAGGTTCGGTAATAGACAAGACAGGTGAAAGAACGCGAACTGCGGGTGTGTTCTTCGTCTTCTGCTTTCGAGTGGATTTTCGGGTGGAATCCAGTGTAATGTCATCAATGAAGAGAGCTGAAGTCATATTCTCTTGATCAGAGTCGAGTTGGGGCTCTCGTGTAAGGTCGATCTGTTGGGTGTAATCATCCTGCATTTGCAAGTCCGTTTGGGATGTCGTTTTTGCAGACATCTCGCTCACGACAGTGTGTCTGTCTCCTGACTCCTGATTTTGAGCCAGCTTGGTGAGTTTCGACTTGCCTGTGGCAGGCATGGAACCCTTGGATTCCTGTGTGTATCGATGACGAGATTCTCGTGTGAAATCACTCTCTCGGGTGTCATCATGCTTTGGCAAATGCATTTGTGATGGTATGGTCTTAGCCGACGCCTCGCTCACGACAGTAAATCTGTCTTCTGACTCCCAATTTTGAGTCATCTTGGTGAGCTTTGACTGGCTCAGGCCAGACATGACACCTTTGCGCTCTCTCGTATATCGAGGAGCTTCTGTTTTCTGTGACATCTTCTCGTTGAGTCCATCAACCAGGTCTTGGAGCTGAGCGGCTTTGCCCTGTAGATTATGGTTCTCACGTTCGAGAAGAGCGTTCTTTTGCTGAAGCAGCTTGTTGTTGTTGAAGAGATCTTCATTTTGACGTTCGAGGCCGAGATTGTCTTCCTTCAGTAATCCCTTCTCTTCAGAGACCATTTCGTACTTTTGGTGAAGGCTCTCAAGTAGAGCACGCTCTGAGTCAAGGTCTTCTTCCGCTCCGTTGAGAGCCTGCTGAAGATCCAATTTCTGTTGAGTGATAGTATCGTTGCGCGTCTGAAGCCGCTTGATGGTGATGACGTGATCAGATACCCGTTGAAGAGCCTCGTCACGCTCAGCGGCGAACGATTGATTGTGTATTTCATTGAGGCTAATTTGGCGATTGGCCTGGTCAAGGCGAGCTTTGAGGGAAGAAACTTGCTCCTCTAGTTCTGATTTAAATAGTCAGTTGTAAACGAAATCATCGCGGTGGAAAACAAACGTACCGGTATTGTGGTGTGTGAGTTGTACAATTAGGGAGCTATCAAATTCCGAGCCAACTGCGCTGTCTTTGCGAGACTGGAGTTTGGCGACATGGGACTGAAGCTCGCACACTTCATCTTGTAATTGCTCAGCTTGTTTGGACACAAGCTCATCGTGCTCTTGTAGGGTCTGAATTTCATCTCGGATCTTATCCAGGGAAACGAAAATCTGCTCTTCCTCTTCGGGAATGGTGACAACTTCAAAGTCGGCGTGACGATCTTGATATTTCTGTGTTTCCTTATCATGTACTTTGCCATGCTTGACAAAAATTGGTGTTCCGTTCTTCAGTGATGACCATCTCAAAGTGCCGGATACAAGATCATGGAGATGGTTAAGGTTGGGAAGAAAGAATGAGTGAGCCGTCTGATTGACCATAGATGGCGACTGGATGCTATGGTCATCAGGGTGCAGCTGTCGGTTAAGTCGACGAGCCACATTGGCAGACAATCTGGAATTGAGCTGAGATTTTGGTGAGATCTGGGATGATTGCTTCATGGGTTGCTCATCTGCCTGGGCCTTCTCGGTCCTGGCTGTCTGGAGTGTGTCCAGTAGTGTGGTCAAGTTTCCTCGTGGGGGATTAAGCGGAGGATCGAGCTCCATCGTATCCTCTAGAACTGGCATCCGCATCTGATGTGCACGCAGTTTAGGCGAATTCTGCATAAATATTTCTGAATTCTTCATAAGTAGTCTGTTAGTCAGCTGATCATCACGTGCTATCATGGGAGAACAAACATCGGAGAAGTGTGAAAATGAAGGAGAGGTCAACGAAGGAAAAGCAGGAGGGGCCGGGTCCGGAGACGCCGGTCGTACATCAAATCGAACGCGTGCTGGAGACACCGGTCGTGCCTGTGTCTCGTGCGGTCGAACGCGCCTGGTCTGCAGGAAACGCAATGGCTGTCCCCAACCGACCCGAGCCGAATCGGGACTGCGCGACTAACGCGCCGGATCTCGGCGCCGAATCACTGTATTATCAAAAGAAGTAGTAGCGGAAGGGAGACTTACATCATTATTGACTGCAGGTGGGGAGGGCTGCTTGTTCTCCTTTCCGTGGTATTTCCATTCAGGAAAAGTACGACCCAGCACTGAAGTGTTGATGACTGGTAGCATGGGTTGGCGAGTGGACTCTCCGTCGGGAATGGATAGCTGTGAGGTCAGTGTGACTGTGCCGTGGCTGCCAGTCGATGCTGGTGGAGAGAATGGTCTCTCGGCGTGATTACGCATCTCCCTGAGGATGCGGGATTGGTATGTGGATTTCTTGGAGTCCATGTTGAAGAAGGTGAGAATGACCCGGCTCACGCGGGGCGTGTTGAAAACACACGGAAAAGTAGTTGCTGGTGCGATAAAAAATCACAGAAAAAGTAGTTTAAAGCAGTTGCGAGCGCGATTGAAAGCGTAGCAGAGTGCAATTGATCGAAAGTGCGGTGTGAATATGAAGTTGAATAGAGAAGGAGAACCGATGGGAGAACGCAGACGCGATATGTTTGTTTATGTCCACCCACGTTGGCAGGGCGGGGGCGCTAAGTAAGCGCACGGGCCGTCGCCCAAACCTTAACTAAGTACCTATGATACAATATTAGCGTTTCGGCACTTATTAACCCTCGGTGACGTCGCCAATGTTTGAAAAAGTCATTTGAGTCCAAATATACTAAAAGCCTAATACTTGGAATGCCGCTTAGTAGATCAGAAGGTGTGGCGGTATGTAGGTTACGTATGTAGGTTGTAGGTGACTCCTAAGGTCCGACGCCGAGGCTGCACGCTCACTGTAGCTGTAAGAAATGCCCAGTGGGTTACGCCCACATGCACACATCAAACAGTACCTACAGGAACGTATCTTAACCTAAAAAGCGCAGCATGCAGCATTATACACTATCAGGTACGGCCATATGAGAGAGTTTATCAAAATCAAACCTTGCTCTCCTCTCCCATTAAGTTTCTTCGAAATTGAGCAAAGTCGGTTCTCGGTATGACGTTGTTGACATCATTTCATATTGTTTTTGGACGAAAGCATGTCGCGTCGCGTTATTCTTTCGGTTGCTAATGTTTTTGTCGTTCTTCTAGCATCTGTCCATTATTATGTTCACTAGCACCTATGATTCCGTTGTTGAAGGTCGCCTTCTTAATGTAAATATTCTGAAAATCTCCAAGTTCTCTTCAGTGGGGCACTTCAGTAGAAGATAATACATCTGATTCGTCGCCTGCTCTCAGCCTCAGCTGATTTCCCCGTTTATTACTATGCGTATGTTCATCTGGCGGACCGGCAGATCTACAGTGTTCCCGCACGGTGTGCATTAATATTTGTACAGTCTCTGAATATAGATTACCAATTATTACTTGCAGGTATCTGCGAAGCAACAAGACATCATGCCTAAAAAGACGAAAAGCCTTAAATTTCTATATGCCTATATGGATTCTATGTTAAACTACACCCATACAATGTTGTTGATATTTAGGTAGTCCAATTTGTATCCAAGATGAATGTTGTACAAAAATACGGGACGCTAGGTAGGCAGTACAGCAAACTTTTGGACGGCAGTCGGAGCTCCTATCAATTTAATACTTCACTACGATGAATGGTTCACAAGTGGTAAGTAATTCAAATCCTATTCTTCATGACTCAAGCTATACCCCGACTTCGCTTCGGTCCCATGGTTCACAGGGTTACTCGGAATACAGCTAACAATAGCTGGGGTCTGTTCGTGTTAGCTCGTGATGGCTACGGAAGCCCACTATCATCACGACATATGCTGAGCAGAGAACATGTCAAGTGCATTGTCACAACACTGTAAAACAAGAACATCCTGAATAGACTTAGTCTGGCCCAAGAATGTACAAGTCTCCGAGATATCTCTCAGGTTCAGTACCTGTCACACGGCAAGGACCGCCAGGACCTGGCAAGACCTGTCAAGCCATATGTCTCAGCCTCGAGTCAGCTATTGGTCGGCAACTATCACAGCCTCTGCAATGAAGCCTAGGATCGGAGCCCCGACGAGAGGGGTAATGGAAAATCTCTGCAAAACCCTGTGTATAAATAGAAGGGCAGGAGCGAGGTTACATTGGGGATCAGAAAAGGAAACATAGACTCCTTGAGACCCAAAGAGAATTATTAGTTGAATATGAACACTATTCCAAGCCCTTGAGACCAAGCCCTTGTCACAGTACCAGAATATAGCAACGTTCTGGCACATACGATTCTTCCAGTCGACTCCTATTTCTCCCTCTAGTTAATTAACCGTGGTTTCTTTTCGGTAGCGCTATAGATGACTGGTGGTAACTATGAAAGAAACATGTACCCAGCCGTCAAAGCAAGCTTACTAGTATCGGGTTGGCACACGCCGAAAGCTGCTTCCCTGAATCATGTTTTGCATACCCAGGTAAGCCGTAGATACCAGTCAGTCAAGGCACAAGATGAAGCTAGTTAGGTAAGACTAAGAGGTAACTACAAAATAGATTACCGAATGTCCGCCTACCAAGACAACAGAATCACTACAGCTTTCAGCCAGCATCCAATCCCTAGTTTTTTTTCATTTTTTTTCAATGCATCCTTTTCGCGTGACTTGTATTTCTCCAAAACTATCTAGTATCCAGTATCACTGTTTTCACAAACGCCAATACCGAGTCACACCAATCAGCACGGACGCCATCACCTCTCTTCTCTTACAGTTAACGAGCAACCATGGAAGACTACTCGACACATGCGCTCTCCCCGTACAATGTTTCCCCCGTGATCAAGTCGACCTCTTACTGTTTCCCGTTCCCATAGTCCCGTTACCTTTTGATATATCAAGCCGCCGGGCAATAAAGTCATCTTTAAGAGAGCGCTCCCTTCTCATTAGCATCCGACAGTAGCTGGCTTTATGGTTGCAACCCATGGAATCGCCTACCGCGGAAATACGTAGAGATTTTAGCCGAAGACCGGGCACACGCTTGTTGGGCACGAGAGATTCTAATTTATGTCGTATCCGACCAAATCGGACCTATCGTCTTCTGGCAGAGGCAGCACACTTCTGGGAAAGGGGACGGCCGTTAAGATAGTAACGGTTACTCAGGGGAGTTTCAAATAACACGGGGAAATGGATATCTTGCCGACGTGAGGATTCAAATATTGCCGGTTGTGGAGGATAATGTCTATGCTGGTGGGAGTGGCTACCCTTCCGCTATCTGCTCCCTGCTTGGAATGCCTTGTACGATATGCCTCGATTCTACTTGTATTCAACACTTCAACATAATTATTTCCGCCTGCCATTCTCCAGCCTTTTATTACCTAATCATTTTCGCTGACTGTTTGCAAGTTGGAATCAGAGACTACCTAGCCTATCATCTAATCAATGCATGTTACATTTCATCGTCAAATATCTGTGGCCTTTATTTGCGCAGGTAGGCTGAAGTAGCCTTTTGGACATCTTCAGTTTTGTACTCGGTGCCGGCCACCAAATAGCGGCATATTTCTAACGGCTTGCTCGACTGCGTAGTAAAGTCAATGTCACACGGACCTAAGGGACCAGTACTGGTCTAGGTGTTGACCTAGATCAGTCCCTAGGTCTGGCGAACTGCATATTCGCGATTGGCTAATAATCATATGATCGGGTAGCAAAGCCTATAGATATCAGAAGCTCCTGTTTGCCTTCCCGTATGATCTAATCTATCCGAAACAGTAATACGAAGGCGCGGAGGCAAAGGGAGCCTAGCTGCTAGCTTAGATGAAGCTATTCGCATATAAATAGCTAGAATCCGCCCCTGGCTGAAGAGGGGCATTAGAGGGACAGACCCCCTTTGATCCCATAGTTGATTATTAGTCAATCTGAACACCTCTCAAGCCCTTGTAACAGTCAAGTACCTAGGTACTTAACACAAGCCAGCCAAGTAGGCGAGGCTATAATAATCAACAAGAGCGCAGTTCTTTCAACAGACATTCCCACAAACCACCTTGGTGGCGCAGTGGTAAAGTAGTCGGCAGGACAAACTCCTTGTGTCAGAGGCAGGGCCATAGGCATTCAAGGGTTTTCTGGTCCGCGGATATTGAGCCTGTCTTAAGCCGTCGGATTCCTTTTTGTAATCTTTATGACTCCTGTTCGATTTTGACTTCTGCTACTCTTTTACCTATTCTCTCCCTTTACTTCTCTGATTGCCCCTTTAGCCTCACCGACTACCCTTTTTTTTTCAGATTGTTTATTTCCAGAAAATTTATAAAGTAGGTATTACCATCCAATTGTTACCGGTTGTCTTAACACTCTTCTACTCGGTGTTTCGCAATATTTCTATTTTAACACTTCACAACGAAATTTTAACTTTTCTCACTGTTAGAATAAGCACGGCTTCGTGAATCAATAGCCGTGGTCCCAGGAAGACATTGGGCGAATCCAGCCGAGACCGTCTACCTCGAAACGCTTACACATATCTCCCTCTGTTATTGGCAACTCGGTAGCTGCCAAAGCTGCGCGCGGTATTAGGCCCTTGGGATGCATTGGAATAGTCCAAAGGTTTCACAACATCGAGTCCTGCCAAAGGCTCTCTACATTGGTGAATTCTGGCTCCGATAATGACAAAAAATTGTCATCGCCACCTTCCCGCTACTGTTTTCAGCTTTGTAGTGAGTGATACTGGTCCAAGAAGGATACTGCAATGATTAGAGTGACGAGTGCACCCAAAAGGACTAGCAAGAAGCAATCGAACACTATGAGACGGGTTAGGGCTGATCCTGCGAAACCTCCTACCTACGACCTGAGGGATACGAGGTACCTAAGCAACTGAAGGCTAACCAATCATACAAGCTAGTTATCCTATGAAGAAAAAGCGATGGGCTCATTGTATTATGTATCCGCTGTTGTGATGAGATACTATGTTGTACATCAAAGTTCAAGTGATAAGGCTTTACATTTTTCTATACATCATATTCTAATCAAGTCTTTGGGAATGGGCGCTAAAAGCCGAGAATTCGCCGCACTATATATTCATGTGGCGCCTATGTCCATTAACAAGAAAACTGAAGCCGTTCTTCCCTGATGTACTTGGTCTAGTGTTGTCAAGGTTTGGTGTTTTCGGACTTAAGGAGGCGCTTATATCGGCGTTTAGGCGGAGATCACTCATAGGCGAGTATGTCTCTTAACAACCAGTTCCGAAACGGAACCGGAATATCTCGGTTTTTCTCTTGTATTATTATTCAGCAGCATGCTATTTTTGCAAAGCGGATAAAGATCTAGCCTGGGATGATTCTTCATAAGCCCTAGAGGATGTTGAGCCTACTTACTAGGTATGTTAGTCATACGATAGCGGAGACACCATCGGCGTCTGGACATCTCCTAACATTCACTCGCATACGGAGACCGAAAGGCAAAAAAATGGAATTGTCAACTCCACCAGGGAAGCTCCCGCATGCGCCGTTGTTACCGCGGGTGAATAGAGGTAGTGGATGGTTAAATGCCTGTTTGGATACATATATAATGGCTCGAGTTTCAGCCCTGCTAATTGTGACTCCAATGCCTTCCACCCTTTAAAACTCCATATAACGTCAACGCTATTCGCAAAGGCAAGAAATAAACTACTATTGATTGTTACTCAATCGACTCGGCTATTTACTTGGACTTTTGCCTCCTTCCTGCCGTCTGGAAATATACGATAAAACACAAATACGATCATGGCCTCTCACCGCCGCGTTCTCATTACCGGTGCAAACGGGTACATCGCCGCGCAGACCGTCGCCCGGTACCTTCAAGCAGGCTGGACGGTGCGGGGCACAGTCCGGGACCTGAACAGCACCAGCGTGCGGGAGCTGGCCGCGCACTTCGCCTCGGAACAGGAGGCGGGCCATTTCGAGCTCGTCGTGGTGTCGGATATAAAGGCGCCCGGCGCCTTTGACGAAGCTGTAAAGGGGGTGCAAGCGATCGCGCATCTCGCGACGCCCGTAGTATTCGACAGCGGCGATGTCGAGTACATCGTGGGGACGGCGGTGCAGGGGTCTCTATCGATTCTCGAGTCCGCGTTGAAAGTCGCCTCCGAGGAGAAGGATGAGGAACGGCGCCTCAAGAGCTTCGTGTTGATGTCCAGCGTCGCCGCCGTCCGCATGAACCTCCCCGGCCCCGTCACCTTCACCGAGAAGGACTGGAATACCCAGGCTGAGGCCGCGGTCAAGGAAGCGGGCGACAATGCGTTCGGTCACATCATCTACGCCGCGAGCAAAGTCGCGTCTGAGCGCGCGTTCTGGAACTGGGTGGAGGAGAAGAAGCCGCCTTTCGTGGCTACGGCGGTATGTCCCTGGTAGGTACCTCAATCCCCGGCTCCTATTAATCTCTAGTCTTGCTGACATTCCCAACTCTGAAATAGCTGGGTAGCTGGTCCCCCGCTGTACCTGCCATCCTCGCCCAAGGGCATCGCTGAGACGAATTCGTTCATCTGGAAGGTATTCTCAGGCCAAGACTTCCCTGCGGGCCCGTCCGGGTATGGCACGCATGTAGACGTTCGCGATGTGGCGCGGATGACGGAATGGGCGAGTTCCCACCCGGAAATCGCGGGCGGCGAGCGCTATATCGTCGGTGGTAACGGGAACGTGGGTGTCCCCCAGGCGGCAGCTGACATCCTGCGCGAGGCGTACCCAGAGAGGCGAAATATCATCAAAGAGGGCACACCTGGCGAGGGCTATCTGCCTGGCTATGCGGTCGATCCGCAGGGGGTTCATGTCAGCTCGTTAAAAGCCATAAAGGCAACTGGCCAGGACTGGATTCCCTACGATAAGATGGTTTTAGACTCCGCCAAATTATTCGAAGGGTTTCTGTAGTGCGAACGTGTGCCCCTGTATTACGGGTTGTGGATAAATATCTAGTTAGAGGCGCCTTGTAAAGATATCAACTCTGAAGCTGGCAAGGCAGGTTGTAGTCTATTGAGCAAGAATTAATCTTCCGTTATTCGATTATCGACGTAATATTAATTGGGCCTGAGTCGGGGCCTGAATCATTATGAGAAACCGCTACGTCCGACCAACCCTCTGCAGGTAAACAACTCAGAACTAGCGCCGTTTCTCCCCTACCGCGCTGTTTAGGAGAGTGTGGCTTTAATAATGAGGAACCCCAACTCCACCATAACCGACACTTGCTTAATACACCGTAACTGCGCTAACGTATCCATTCTTCAACACCTCGAAAACAAGGCCTGGAAAACCATACAAGGTAGTAGTAGACTCTTCGCTGTCGTCTAACTTTTTGGCAGCTATACCACCACTGCTATCTTCCCAACCACCTAGAAATTCGCAGCTGCTTCCGGGACTATCCCCCCATCCGCGGTTGAGGACCATGCCTCGCTGTCGCCTCTTGGCATCATCCTCAGACGCATAAGTGCTCTTCCACTCTTCTCGTAATTGTTCTTCTATCTCATCGAAGGGTGTTTCGGAATCGATGACAGTGTCGGACTCGGGGTTGCTGAGGTAGGAAACCTCCCAACGCGATCTACGGTGCCGATTAAATGGATACGAACCTGGGACATTGGCGTGTAATATAACCTTGGTAGCCACCAGCCGATCCGGGTTTCCATTCTTAATGATATTAGCTCCCGGAAGTTGAGCCTCATTAAGATTCATCTGCGATGGTGGCGTGCGCGAAGGCTCTTGGGGTGGCGATACCAGGATATCAAAACCCAAATAGAAATAATTATAAAAACATTCCCCAGACACGTTACCTACCGTCTCATCTTCGATCGCCTCGTCGTCCGACTCGTCAGATCCTGTAGGCGCCGATGACTGATCTGTATCGGTAAGATCATCCGGTCGTTTGTACTCGGCGCCGCTCGACATAGACCTACTGTGGCTCGACGTCCGAGTCTTATGAATATACATGCGTTGATCATTTTTGCGATAAATGGCGTCTGGCGCACCCAGCTCAGCGACCAACTCTTGGGGACTGGTTTCCCCAAGGTTAATCCATATATATGAAGTGGTCCATTTCTTGAATAATTGAAGCCGCCCGCCTCCGTGTATCTTCACTAGAGAGATCTCATCTGGTACAACCTCCTTGCTCTTACTGAATAGAACGGTTGACTTGACGCTAGGGAGAATCTCTGTCCAGAGCTGTTCCCTTGCGTGCGCCCATGATTTTCCACTGAAAACGGCCAACGAGGTTGCAGTCTGGCTTGCCGGGGAAGAGAGCAGTGATACGACGTCTTTATTTGGCGAATACGCTGATGTAGGCACTGGAAAGCTGAAAGCGACGCCAGGATATGACAGAACGTATGTACCCACACTGTTGGCGTTATCATTGCCTGGAGGTATGTATTCGCCGGCATACGTTGGCCCAAATAGTCGATGGTAGACATTTTTGAAAGCAGGGCCGCTGGCAACCTCACCGCCCCCTCTAGGCGACTTCGAGGTCCCTTGGGTGCTGGAAGCTTTCGCGACATCCTTGTCCTGGTAAGTGATACGGTTCTTCGTGAAGTCGAGGACCTCGATGAGACGGAGCCGTTGTTCGGGACCGTCGAATCGTAAACGGATGCCGTTGGCTGGCAGTGTGAGGACTACGGGTTCGGTAACAGGCTCTTCCTGGGAATAGGCTAGATCGAACTTGGGGAATCGCTGGGGTTCGGCCTTCAATCTCGTTAGGATATCGTGAAGGGAAGCGCCGAGTACTACGGACACACGCAGTCAGTTCTCCTTTGGCTTGTATCTGTATCTACCCTGGTATGGACGGGCTCTGGGGACATGCGCGTACCTAGGAAGCCTAGCCCAACGTTTGGGTGCAGAGCGGCGGAGAAGAGAGACATGGTGTCCTGGAATCAAAAGAGAGCGGTTGCGGTTGCAGGTGTGGCTCAGAGCATTAGACCAGGAAGAACATCAACCAACGCTGGTGATATCCATGCAAGTTCCAACTCGGGGCTGCGTTGGAGTGTTTGGGTATCAAGTGATGCCTGTTCTATTCGTGTTGGATGGAGAGGAGAGAATAGTAGATAAATTGGTTGAAGCTGTCTGTCGGTTACAAAGAACTTAAACCAGAATGTATGCCTAGCTACACATGGGCGATGAGTAGATGTATCCTATCTCAGACTATCCGCCCGTCTAAGATTGAGCAGTCGAGCGCCTGTGAGTGGGTAGCGGGGTGGTTTAAGTAACTGTAGCAGGTACTACACAGCTAATGTTGATCATCGGACTTCCGGTTGACTTTATTTAGGTAGGTACTTGTTAGAAGCCACGCTTGAACCTTCAAATTATGCGTCATCGGCTACAAGACCTGTAGGGGGGCAGGTAGAGGGGGTGGATCGGTCACACTGAGCAGGCACATGCTTGCCATCAGCCAGGGCCCTGCAACTTAACGCGACAAGGTTAGTGCAGCGCCAACGGGGGTTTTGGGACGGTAATTAGTGTACCTAGGTACTTACCCAGACTACTTGTATGTACTATGTACATAGAGGACCAATTAGGCCAAATAGGTACTGGTGGGGTGTTTCCAGGGCAACCGGCAGGGAACCCGGTACAAGGTTGTCTGTTGACGTAGGTACTGCTTGCTGTATTTACCTCCCGTCCCCGGCCTGCTCCACCCTGCCCTAGCGCGTCTTCAATGAAGGTGATACTCCGACCTACCTATCCCACCTTATCGATGCTGTGCTTAAATCTATGATCGAAATACCTTCATAAGGAAATTTGTGCTATTCTCTTCTTGACCACCTCCCACGCCTGTTTCATTTCTTATTGGCAAGCTCAGTGACTCCGGACTTATACACATCGCCTTACGCCGCCTCTCATGCAAGGCCGCTCTCGTCGGGGCGAGACGCTCTCGCTAGCTGCCAGCGCTCGCTCAGCCGCGGCAGGACGCGTTGCTTCCCGACCGAATACATCCAGGATGTCAAGCCTAAGACAGCCCATGCACCACCATGCCGCCATGGCTGCGAGAATTGACCGTACCGCTGCCCCGTCCCCCGCCGAGTCCTTGTCATCTGTTGCGACTACGGGAACCAAGCGCAAGGAGCGCGACTTCGAGGTAGAATCGGCGCAGGAAACCAATATCAACGTCGTGGTGCGGTGTCGAGGCCGGAGCGAGCGGGAAGTGCGCGAGAGCAGCGCTGTTGTCGTGTCTACAGACGCTGGAAAAGGAAAAACCGTCCAGCTGTCCATGGGACCCAGTGCTCTCAGCAACAAAACGTACAACTTCGATCGCGTCTTCTCCCCAGCTGCCGATCAGAGCGTAATATATGATGATGTCGTCAAACCAATCTTAGAAGAGGTATGTTGTCTCGCGAACTACTAGAGAATATGTCAACTAACGGCGGAAAAGATGTTGAGTGGGTATAACTGCACTATTTTTGCGTACGGCCAGACCGGTACGGGCAAGACATACACGATGTCAGGGGACATGGAAGATACTTTCGGGTTACTGTCCGATGAAGCTGGTATTATCCCTCGGGTGCTACACTCTCTTTTCAAGAAGTTGGACAAGGAAGACACTGAGAGCTTCGTCAAATGCTCCTTCATCGAGCTCTACAATGAAGAGCTTCGCGATCTCATGTCCGTTGAGGAGAACGCCAAATTAAAAATCTTTGACGACGCATCTCGGAAAGGCCACGCAACTACCGTTGTACAAGGCATGGAGGAAGCCCATATCAGGAATGCGGCTGAGGGAATCAAAATACTCCAAGAGGGTAGTTTGAAGAGACAAGTCGCAGCCACGAAATGCAATGATCTCAGCAGCCGAAGCCACACCGTCTTCACGATAACAGCCTGCGTCAAGAGGGCCGGAGAAGACGGCGAAGACTGGGTCAGCGCTGGAAAGTTGAACCTGGTTGACCTTGCTGGTAGCGAGAATATCCAGAGATCGGGTGCAGAAAATAAACGTGCGGCTGAAGCTGGTTTGATCAATAAGAGTCTGCTTACTCTTGGACGGGTTATCAACGCTCTCGTGGATCGCAGTTCACACATCCCTTACCGGGAGTCCAAATTGACCCGTCTCTTGCAAGATTCCCTCGGAGGTCGTACGAAAACTTGCATAATAGCCACCATTTCTCCAGCCAAGAGCAACCTGGAGGAGACCATTTCAACGCTGGATTACGCCTTCAGAGCCAAGAATATTCGAAATAAGCCCCAAGTCAACCAAATGATCAGGAAAGGTGCTTTACTCCGAGAGTTCACTCAGGAAATCGAGAAGCTAAAAAGCGAATTGATTGCGACACGACAGCGAAACGGAGTCTATCTATCTAACGAGAGCTACGAGGAGATGGCGACAGTGAGCGAATCACGACGTATACAAAACGAGGAACAAGCTGTCAAGATCGAGACTCTTGAATCGAACCTTCGAAACAAGGTGCAGGAACTATTCTCGTTGACATCGAGCCTGATGGGGTTGAAAAAGGACCATGAGGCTACCAAGTTGCAGCTAGAAGAGACCAAAGGTGTGCTCGATCAGACTGAGATTGTGTTGGAGGTGACACGAAAAACACTAGCTGAGGAAACTCTCCTCCGCGAAGCGCACCAGAAAACGGAGGAGCAGATGCACCTAGTGGGTAACAAACTCATCAACACGCTTCATAAAACCGTCGGACATGTGGGGGGGTTGCACGCCAAAAATAAGAGGAAGTCCGACCTCCAGGCCTTGAATCGAACCAAATGGGGCGTGGCTCAAGAAGAGGTGTCCGACGTTACATCTTTGGTCGAAACACGTATGGAAGAGTTCCAGAATGAGCAGCAACAACACATTTCCAATATCTCGAATCGCATGCAAGCTTTCGTGCAGGCAGAATTGGAGAAACTTTCATCAACACAGTCATTTCTCGATCAGAACCTTGAACTCTTTACTACATCGAAGAAGGAGCTGATGGAGCAGAAGCAAAAGTCGAAAGAGGATATGGACGAGGTGCTGGAGGAAATTAAAGAAGTGCGAAATCATATCAAAGAACGGGTCGGCGATAGCCTCCAGGCAATTGCGACAGCCGCAGAGACGATCGCCCAAGATGTCCTGAGCGAGCTCAGCACATTTCACAACCTTCTACACGCATCATATTCTGCTCTGGGCAAAGACTTCAAGACAATTTTCGAAGACTTACTAAAACACAATGTTGCCCAGAAGAAAGAGTCCGATGATCTTAGGGAGCAGTTACAGGGTGCTATCGACACAATCAAACAGTCCAATGCGTCTATTGCGATGCAAATACAAAATGTGATAGAACAAGAAAGGCGACAGGCTACTGTAGAGCGCAGCACTTTGTTGGCACAAATCACCTCTCTCATCAACTCCCAGGCTGATACACAAGAGTCCCGCCTAGCCAGCAAGGCAGCTTCTATTCAGCAAAGTGTTCAAGAAAATACTACTGTGTTGGAAGAAAGTATGACACAGTACGCTCAGGGTATGGATAATTGGAATGCCCGAGAAGGACTGTTTTTGGATGAGATTGCTACTTCACGTGAGACTATAAAGTCCAAACTTCAAGACGACTGGATTGTAAGTCATATCTACCAGACTTTAGTGTTCAAGTCCCTGCTAACATATTTCTCAAGGCGGCCAACACCCATAGCACATCGATTCAAGAGACGACCCAATCTGTTCACGCCAAAACTGTGCGCGTTGTTGATGAACAGATGCGGGATCTCGATGAGCAAATGACTTCCCTTGACGACTTCGTCGCCCGTGCCCGCTCACAGAATGCGCAACACGATGACCAGCATGCAGAATCACTACGCGATCTTTCTAGTACGGTTGAGGATTCATACGAAAATATCGCGGATCACTTCAGAACAACATGCTCTCGAGTTGAAGAGCTCGGGTCGGAGATGGATATAGATGTCAAGACCGTAGAAAAGGCGTTGGAGCCATTGCTGGTCAACGTCTGCCAGCCCCTCGCTGATCTCCGTGAAGATATTTCCAACACTGTGATCCAAGAATATCAGCCCACAGGTGATACACCTCAAAAGTTGGCGTATGAGTATCCCACCGAACTTCCTCGCACGCAGACGCACGCCTCTTTGATTGCTAAGTTTAAGGGAGAGCCGTCGCCTAGTAAAGCAGCTGTGTTCGCGGATGCCGACCCAACCCGTTCTGAGAATCGATCGCCTTCTCGGCCAGTCAGTAGCGATGAACCCGCCACTTTAGCGGATCGCGGTCGCAACCCATTAACTACGAGTCTTCGGGAGCTGCATCCGAATGTCAATAATAACAACAACGCCATTTCAAATTCTGATCAACGAGGTAGCGCAACAATACATGGTTTCGGTAGCAGTGTGGGTCTCGGCAGCCTAATGGGTGCCGAGGACGATATACCCGGGGATATGACGATGCCGCTGCTCAAGAAGAACAGGACTACTCGAGGCAGGGCAAGCAGGTCAACGCTGAATGTTGAAGGGCGGGAGAATCTGCCTCCTCTTGCGACGATGGTTCCGGGAGGTGGTAAGGAGATCTTCTCGCAGAGCATTACCAGGAGGAAAAGCCCAAGGCTTAATTGAAGAGCATTGACGTTAAAAGTGTGGAACTTCATGTAGGTAGTTGCTTCAGAGAAGGTACCGAGCTTTGGCGTTTTTGGGGTCATGAACAGAAGGCGTTAATTGGGTTGGTCGCACGAGAGCGCTGTCTGGTTGCGGAAATGATGGCCGTGTACACTGACATACCTCCTTGAAGTACCTACCTACATTGCAGTTTGCAGTAGTATGCTAATTCCTAGTATGCTCAGGCTCAACATACATTCACATTCGAATACAATAAAGTACCTCCCAACTTATGGTCTCAAGGTGCATATTACTCAAGTTTATACTGTCCGGCTGCTCCATTCCTACTGAAATGCCTCGTCCCAAAATGCAGCAGGTTTACATGATGCTTCGGATGTGTATTGCTATGGCTATTGCTGCTTTTTCACGTCGCTGGCGTTCCCTTTTCTCTGCAATTGGCACATACATTCCTAATAGGTACCGAGGCAGGTGCACACGCATGTACACGCATCCTTTCTGGTCCGAGGCGATTAGTCCCGATCGACAACCTTGAACTCTGTCCAATAAGTTTAGATGAGGACTACCTGCCCCTCTTGCGATTGTTTATTTACAAGGTCTTACAAATCGTACCTTCCACGGAGTATAAGGTAAATAAGGTGAGGTACCTAGCCTGCCAGACCTAAAATGCCTACAGGGTACTAGGTAGCATACAACCTTGAACACTCGCACATGGCGTCGCTGCCCGTTTAAGGTTACAGTAGATACTGCACCCAGCCTGTGTTGCCGTCCATTCCGTTGAAGTCCTTCCCGCCAGACCCCGTCCCTTATCCCCCTAATTAATTACCTCTGGACCAGTGGGAGCCCAGAGAAGTGTTCAACTTGGTTGGTACCTGACCTGCTAAGTGCTCTATAATGACTACAACCGCCCTTATGACATCCGCCGCCTCGATGATTTGTTCCCAAGTTGTAGGTACGATACCGCTCGGTCATTCAGTGCATGTAGGCCGAGTACCTAAATAATGTATTTACATACCACGCGCCTACCGGTAACGCACGTGTGTTAGCGTGTTAGGCGAGGTACCACGCCTACGTACCTATATGCAGGTACTGTAGGTGTCCTCATCTCGCCAGGGACAGCTTTGCTCGCGCACCCAACACACCATGGGCTCGATCCTCGAACTTGGCCTGTCCAGAAACAAACTTTATCACTCCTTTTAAAGTTCGGGTATTCTATAATCACGGAGAACCCCAAATACTGAGCCCGCAAATGACACGTCTAGAACTTGCCGTCTGAGCTAAATAGTGAGTTGGGTTCGATTCCTAACAGCGCTATTGGTATTCGCTATTTAGCTCATTTCTGGAACCCTTTGTGTCTGGCTACTTCTTGCGTCCTCGGTTCTTGATCCCCGTCTCTCTTCATCTCTACGTCCCAACTTCACTTGTAGTCATCCAGAACGGGAGAGTACCAGTGCAAGTCGAGACTCCTGGTTTAGTCGTGTCTACATCTGCATCATACTACCTACCCTAACTCATTACTTCTTTTCCATCACATCGCATCCACACATACGCACTCCTCTCGCTTTCGCAAGGTCGTCCCACTCACTGTACGGCTACGATATATCTGCGATCGGCAATGTCTGGTTACGGCTCTAATTACATCTGGACGCCTAGTTCATCGCCCTCTTCTCCTTCCTATCAACCCCTAAACCCATACCCCGCGGATTCCAATGATTACGCGGCAATTCAGCCTCATTATAACATCACACAACCAGTAGGCAGCCGACACCCTGCCCACAGCAACAACTCAAGCCCTGGAGCCGGTAATAGCTCCAACCCTCCGTCCATCAGCAACAACAGTATGCTGCCCAACAGCAATACCGGTGGTGCCGCCTCTAACGGCGTTCGCTATTCGTCGAACGGAGACGGTTTCATAGATCATCAGCGTAGCCCACGCTCCGCGCCCCTCCGGGATACTTCGGCAGCTACTTCTGCAGCTACTTTGGCAGCTACTTCTGCAGCTACTTTGGCAGCTACTTCTGCAGCTACTTTGGCAGCTACTTCTGCAGCTACTTCTGCGGCTACTTCTGCGGCTACTTCTGCGGCTACCTCCATAGTTTCCCGTACGCGTGCTGAAGCGCTCGTCAACGGATTGAATGGCATGATTGATCGCACCAGTGTGTCTACTTATACGCAGACTACCGGACTGGTGTTTAGCGCTTCTTCAACGCCAAATCGGCCTGCGCCCTCATCAGCTCAGCCTATCCACTCAAATAGTAACCCTGCACCTTCCCCATCCCCACTCATCAGTACGCAGTCTTCTGACGTACACTCGAGTGTCTTGTCGACATCTTCCTCTCTCCTGTCATCAAATATGACTACTTCCGCTCCATCCGCACTTTCACTTTTGCAAACAGCCGGTTTCCCCCCGAATACCCTCCTTCCGCTGCAGATCCAAGCAAATCCAATACTACAACAGCATACCCAACCCCAGTTTGGGTGGTTTGGTCGTCACAGTCTCGTCGTCTGCGTTGTCTGCGGTGGCATCTGCAAAGTAACTGATTTCGCCGACAATTTCGCCGACGATCTCGACGGTTTCGAAGACAACGAAACGCCCGACTGGATGCGACCCATTCTAGCACAGGCTAAGCCCGGATATCTAGAATGGCAAAAGCAGCTTCCTGCTACCCGCAGATCGAATCACGACGATGCAGACCTGATTGAGCAGATCCAGCCCACAGCCTTCCTAGGTGGTAGTCGAGGCATGAAACTGGGATCCGAAACACTGAGTCTGAACACGATGGACTCGTTGATAAAAATCCCCGTTCACAGAGCGTGTTTTGAAATTGCCCAGATCTTCTGTAAAGGCCAGACCCGCTCTAGTAATGGCTTCCGCGGTGCTGATGGCGGCGCTCCTGGCAGCATTCCGCAACTATACGAAGTCTGGTGTAAGCGCGCCATCGCTTCGAATCCATCGGGTCTCATGAGCAAGCCAATTCTCGAACCGAGCTTGTACTCCGGAGCACCGGCGCCGCTATGTGAAACCATGGCCGACTACTGGCGCACGATGCACAGGAGCCCCTCGCTGGGCCGCTTCCTTGCGTACCCGTTGGATATTCCTGATCTGACTGACATGGTGGTTGGCTCCAACCTCCAAACTATGGACTGCAAAGCGAGACACGCGCGCAAAAAACTAGATAGGCTGTTAGACCGCATTCAGGATATGCCCCAGGAAATAGCTGATCAGATTCTTGGTGGTCTGGAGCCGTTCGAAGAGAACCGGGGCCCGCCGCTTCGACCCACGCGCGTCCTACCACCTATCTGGTGGAAGAGGATGCTACTCTCTGGAAAGCTTATTCCGTGGCTGTGGGATCTCAACGAAAACGACCTTTTACGTTACCGGGTTAAGAATTTCTACAGTCACAACGTTGCCGACGCCGTTAGAGAGCTGGAGAGGGGCGAGTATGTATTTGATGAGAACATGTGGGACTGGGAGCTCCTCTGTCGTCAACTTGCGCAATTCAACGTCACGGAGAAAGGGGGTTTACTCGAAGGGAAGTCCGAGCGACTTTGGAATCGCCGTCGCATTTGGAAGTTGCTTGATGCGGCCAGGTTGGGCCACGTACGGTTTTCATGAAATCGGGTCCATACCATGATACCTCGCGGATATCCATCCGTTCGTCGAAAATTAATCAACCGGAGATTTGCGGTGCCGTGCGACCTACCGAGATGGTTACAGGATGGATGCTGCATCTCGTGATAGGGACGCGGAGAAGATTGATATCAAAGTAGCTTAAGGAGGCTATAAGCAACTCAGACCTGAGGATATGGCACTATTGCAGGATTTGTACAGATGCAAGTTGTGCCACTGCGAGGTTCTCCGTAGACCTGGCCAAAGCATATATCAGGCGCCACAAATGATGGCACCGTTTTCGCTTGTGGCAGCAATGCTGGGAAACCGTCACGTCATACGATCATTGCTAGAGGGTCAGCGTGTGAGGAAGCCTAAGGGACGAGGTAGGAAGGAAACGGAAGAAAGACAATACAAAAGATGAAGGGATCATGAGAACATGGGGCAAGCACAGGCTATAACTGATGATGTACGATGGCATGAGGGACGACAATCAAAAAGGTTGCTGGGGATTTTTGGAACTTTGATGACTCACCGATTCGTATACCCGGTTGAAGTTGAGACAGTACTCACAGTACGCTAGTTGCCCTAGAACTTAATACAAAGCCTTATGGCTAAAAAGCGTCTTGTGATACCTATGCTTGCTTCTAATGAATGTCTAATCCCACTTATGGCGTCGAAAGGGAGAAAGGGAACGTGAATAAATTACTGTACGATTAGTCAACACTAGTTATATCACTACTCTCTTACTTCTATATATAAGTAATTATTTTTAAGCGCTTTAACCAAAATGAAGACGTAGACAGAAGTCCAGAAGGATATAAAGCTCTACATCTACACAGCACTTCAACAGATGTTCCCAATCACGATCCAGATATATGGTCTGTCGAATGATAGAAGCATTCGAGGGTTTTCTGGTTCAAGGAAGTAAGCTTATCTTGAAACCCTGAAATTTTATTTAAAAAAAATTCTAGTTTGGCAAATTTAAAGGTACCAGTTGTTGTTTTTATCCCTTTGTAACCAATTCAATTCTTCCATCGAACTAGCCGAGTGTGGTTACGAGTAGGTTTTGTTGAGAACAGTACCTTGAAACGGAGGAATAAGTATAGGACAGTTAGTAGGGAGATGCAAACGGGTATTATCTATTGATAGATACATCATACACTATAATACAACATCTATCCATCTATGCCTCTGGGTCTGTCTGTCTCACTTAGTCAAGACCATAACGCAAACAAAACGTAGCGGGAGTCTAACGCATTACATCAATACAATATTTGATATCTGTACACTGACCAACAAGCTTATAGTCAATCCCCCGACTCTGTTAACTGGGCCTTGACGACATCCTCGCAACGAGAACAAAGCGTGTCCTCTTGCGGGGCGACATAGCGCCAGCAACGAGGACACTTGGCGTGCTCGGGGGGGTGGACCTCGACGGAGGCCTTGACGCCCTGGACGTCGAATTCCTCGCAGAACACGAAATCCAATTTGGATTTGTCACCTCGGGTTTCGTTGACACGGACCCCGGAGACGACGAACATGCTGGCGAGCTCGTCTGCGTGTTTCTCGAGCACGTTCAGCACGGCTTTATGTTGTTGTCCTTCCGCGAATAAGGGGATGTCGACCTCGACGGTACTCTGCAGCGACGAGCCCACGTATCCAGCGCCACGGGCCTGCTCCAGGGCGCGTTTGACGGCGTTGTGGACGTCCATGAGGACGGGGATGTCCTTTCGTAGCTCCGCGGGGTCGATGGTGAGCCGGCTGGGGTCGACGATGAGATCCGCATAGAGTTGGTGAAGCGGGTGTGTCAGGGATCTGAGACTCGTTAGCAATGCACTACAAAGTACACAGGAACCACATTATGGAAATTAACGTACGTATCTTGCTTCATCCACTCCGGACGGTGTTCCCAGGCCTCCTCGACAAGCAAGGGGGTCATAGGAGCCAACATCCGGAGGAACCCATTTAGAATGGGTTCAAGAACACCTCCACCGTCGCCGCAATAGAGACGATCCTTCAGAGCTTCGAGGTAGAACGCTGAGAGATCGTTGTTGATCCATCGATTAAGGGCGTTGTATCCCTTATAGAACTCGTGATTATCGAATATTTTGCCTACTTCGTCCATGGTATCTTGTAGCTGGATGAGAGCGACCTGGTCTGTGATGGTGAGGGGCGCGGAGCGCGCGAATTCGTGCATCGAACCAAGAAGCATCTTCGTAGTTGTGCGATACTTGATCAGAGAACTGTGAATAGCTTGCAGGACTGGGACACTGATTACGACATCACTAGTATAGTCGCTGCTAGCAGCCCACAAACGCAGAGCATCAGGACCTAACGCGTCGTATGTCGGGGAGCCTTTTGCGGCTTTCCCTTTCCGCTTCACAGGTGGCAGGAGCGTGCCATCTACAACCTGTTGGGGTTCTATAATGTTTCCGATGGATTTGGACATCTTCTTGCCCTCTTGGTCCAGGGTGAAGCCGTGGGTAACCAGCTGCTTAAAGGGTGCACCTTTTTCAAACGTCGCGTCGCTTTCAGTTCCTGCGGCGATGCGGGTGAGCAAGCTGGACTGGAACCATCCACGGTGCTGGTCAGAGCCTTCTAGGTAAACGTCAGCTCGCCGCGGCGTCATAGTCCAACTACTACCGCTATCGAACCAGACATCCATGGTGTTAGTCCCTCGCCTGAATTTGCCCTTCAGCGAACCCGGGATCCATGCAGGGTCGTCTGCAGCATCTGACCACCATGCATGAGTGCCCCTTTCCTGAATAACCGAGATAATGTGCTCAACCACTTGTTCATCCACCACTGCAGCTCCGGTCTCATCGTACAAAGCTGGGATAGGAACACCCCAAGAGCGTTGTCTTGATATACACCATTCACTACGACCCGTGACAAAGCTCTCAAGGCGCCTCTTGCCAGTCTCTGGAACAAAGCGAACACTTCTCAAGGCATCAAGCGCTTCCTCCTTGATCGATGCGACATCGGCAAACCACTGTTCTGTCGCCCTGATGACCACTGGCTTTTTCGTTCTCCAGTCATATGGATATTTGTGCTCGTGTTTTTCTACCAGCAAAACATCACCATAGGGTTTCAAGAGGTCAAGAACATTTCCGCCGCCGCCTTCGATAACAGAAGGTGCTAACTGCAGTACCTCTGGCGCATCGGGGAAAGCATCCTTGGTAAACTTCCCCATATCATCTATGGGAGCCGCCACCGGTATACCGTGAGAGTTGCAGACTTCATAATCATCGAAACCATGGCCGGGAGCCATATGTACAAGGCCGGAACCAGAACTAGCTGACACAAAGTCCGCATGGATCATTGGCTGAGCCGGCGCATCCTTACCTCTTAACCGATTCGTATATTTGAGGCCCTGGAGCTGGTTTCCTTCAAAAACGCCATACACAGTATCCTGTTGGGATCCTGGCCGATTACTATCAGCCTTCGCCAGTTTCTGGTTTAGCGCGTCAAAACGACTCTCAGCTACCAATAAACCGTCTGCACCATCACGGATCACACAATACTTCAAGTCGCTGTGTATAGCAATAGCCCGGTTTGCTGGAAGGGTCCATGGCGTGGTAGTCCATATAACAGCATACAAATTCCCTTTGATTTTATCCTGCAAAGTCTTGAACTGCGGGAGAGACCTCCAATCGTCGGTGACAAGAAATCTGATCCAAGCCGCATGCGAAACATGATCGTCCTTGTACTCTAACTCGGCCTCGGCGAGAGCGGTCTGTGAGGATGGCGACCAGTACACTGGCTTGAATTTGAGATAGATTAGACCCTTCTTGACCATCTTCTGGAATAAACGGAGCTGTCTCATCTCGTAGGCTGTATCCATCGTAGTCCATTTTTGGGCCCAATCGCTCATCACGCCGTAGGAGCGGAAGCTCTTCATCTGCTTAACGACTGTGTTCGAGGCAAGGTTTCGTGCCGCCTTTCGAATTTCGAGGGGCGTCAGCATCTTTTCCTTGGCACTCTCAAGAGCTTTTAGCTCGATTGGAAGCCCATGGCAGTCCCATCCTGGTATATAGTCCACCCGCTTTCCTGTGACATCAGAATGTGAGCCCCAAGTCCATCCATAGTGTCACTTCTCAAACGCTGACCTTGTTGGACCTTTGTCCTCAGGATCATGTCCTTCAGGATCTTATTCAGGGCATGGCCAACATGTAGATTGCCGTTTGCATAGGGCGGGCCATCATGGAGTACAAAAGTGTCATGGCCAGGCCGGTTGCGGCTCTGCCATTCGTAGAATTGGTCGGCGCATCGTTGTATATACTGGTCACGGCACGCAGGAAGAGGTCTCGGACTGAGCATACACGGTTAGCACTGCGATTGATACCAGCCGGAAATTGGCTTACGGAAAGGTGGACTTGGGCAGCTTTAATGTTGCTGTCCATGATTTCGACATCGTCATGCCTGAAACACATTCTGGTCACTTCTAGACCTCGACCATAGCTGCTTTAAGCCGCGCTAGATTTCACGACAGATGGACGCGATTCGGGGTTGTCGCGATAACTTCGAATCGAATCATAGAGCTAGGCTCAATTATCGATAACGATGGCGATGGCGATAACGATAAGCAATGACTACACACTGCCTGCCTAGGTACGCACTGCCTACAAAAGCCATAGCTATGAGCCACAGTCATTACTCATCAGCCACCGCCACAACGGTCCATGCCTTACGCTTGGCCGATCACCTGGCATTTCGTCATCGCAACTCGCAGGGTCCAGCTAATCTACCTACAGTGCAGTAGGTACTCATTCACAGCAGGCAGCCAGAACATAGGACCAAGAACATAGATGACTACCTACATATGCAGTAGGTAAGTAAACTACAGTACATACTGTTGGCATCAATGGCGCCGATCCGGAGATACCTGCGCATCACCAAGTATTCCGTCCTAGAGTGTCGCATCTACCTCGACAACCCAGGACTGGCCCATACGTGGCTACTCAACTCACGAAAACCCGTGCTACCCAGGGTCGTCGAGAGCGTGCGGCCCTACGTGCTGCCCAAGCTGCGAGAGGAGCGCGAGCGGAGCCGTAAGCGCAGCACCAAGAAGAAGGGAATCAAGGACGTGGTCGTCGAAGGTACGCGTGCATGCCCCCAAGTGCCCTAAGTACCTCCCTAGCCGGCATTTGCGGGCGACGAAGTACAGTACATTGCTACGGCTCTCTGCATGGCTCGCTGCATCTTGGACCTTGCCATTGCCGGCTCATCATTGACGCCCCGTGTAACGCTGTGTAGATGACTTCGAGGTATCCATCTTTCTCACCGAGACAAGTACGCGCCATTCGCTGGTCACCAAACACAAGCATTTCCACGACACGACCCAGACTAAGTTAAAGTCTAACTCGGGCCGCCTCATTGCCGAGACTAATGACGCCCCCATCGACCTAGACATGGGCACAGATTCGAGCCTTGTGATACGGCGCGAGGAGAGCGAGGAGGATGATGCTACCGTTGCACTGGCCGCCATCCCGGCAATAGACGACCCAGCGCCTAGCGACGGGATGAGGCGACCAAAACGCGCACGCAGCAGCACAGACGTAGGTGCAGATGCAGATGCAGATGCAGGCATGGGTGCCGGCCACGTTGTAGGCGGCCATGATAATCAATTTGAGGTCATATCAGACGATGACGATGCAAGGGAAGATGACGACGGTTTATTTGTGCAGAGTCCAACGAGTGAGTCGCCAGGGCCCCCGCCAGCGAAGCGCCAGAGACCCGCCCCAGCTGCAAGTGAGGGCGAAGATGATGACAAAAAGAAACTGGCCATGGATATCTCATACGAAGGTTTTTCTATTTACGGACGCGTACTTTGCCTGGTTGTCAAGCGCCGAGATGGCAGCGATGCCGATCTAGCGGAACGGGGCGCCAATGCATCCGCGGCGGCTGTGAGCGGGAGCGGAAACAGCCGAGCAAAGGCTGGAAGCCGTGGTCGCGGACAGGCCATGATGGAGAACTTCATTATATCAACGCAAATCCCAGCGGGTACAGACGTGCCGTGAGAACGGATGTATGCAATGGAACCTAGCCGGTTGCGAATGCGCTCGAACGAAGCTATACGGCGCACGTCAAGTGGTCGGTCCACCCAGCCACGATCATCAAATGCATGGCATTTTAATTCCTGCAAATCAATCCGCGCGGCTTGAGAATTACCGTGCTGTGGCGCATGACCCGTGGGGGCGGTTCATTCGATAAATATAGAGTTCAGGAGAAGTTTGATTGGTGCAGCCAGCAGTGCTATATGCAACCGGGAATGCGGCCTTAGCTGCATTGTAACGTATTTGCGAGCCCAAGGTTACGTTGGTGATCCTCGACTACAATCACCCCCTCAAACGACCACCACAGCGAAGAAACAAACAAAGTTCGCGCCGGTCCATGGTCGCATAGGCTGCGCCTAGTGGCCATCGAAGGATCTCGTTTTAGTTTTTCTTTGTTTATCGTTGCTAATATCATCTGATCTGCGCCGAATACCACTCGGCATGGGATGTTCCATGCTGGCTTACCCCAAATCGCCCCGGCGTCAAGACTCGAGGCTCTGAGACAATGCATAGAGACATGCATCTCTTCCGTTCTAGATTCGAATGCTTCTATAGCCTACCGTTCGTCAGCCGAGAGAATCGGCTGAGACAACAAGGGAATATAGGTAATAGTTGCTAATTGGCCGTTTGGTGAGGGAGATATCGAGAAAGTATCACGCTATAGCCGGGAACTAGGATGCTTAATAGGCTGATCATGCACTTTCGAAAGCAACTAAATACATGGAAAGAGGCACATCGCAAGTGGCCTATATTGTTCAAAGTGCACGTTGCCTACCTATCTATGTAAGCATGGTTCGCCGTCCAAACTAACAATCATGCCACCGCAAGTAGGGTGTCATTCACTCTAGCCTACCTAGCGATCTATGAAAAGAATAGCAAAGCTTTCTTATAGTTCCATTGCATCCGGGGACCGTATTGGTCGGGTCGGAAGACAGTGGGAGCACTTGGCATCTACTGCTTGGACCAGAGAAGGCTTGGATATCTGTAGGATGGTGTAGCAGGAGGGCTAGTTGCGTAGGCGCTGACTTGATTCCCGAAGATGAGACCATCAAATATTGTGTCCTCATAAAGCCCCCCATGAAAGTAGCTTTCGAAGTTACAATTCAAGTAGTTCGTAAATACCACCACATGTCCGCATAGTGCAGTGTGCAGCAGATGAACAGAAATACACCACTGCAGTGTCGTTTTACCCTGCATCCCAAGCTCTACTACTTGTACATAGACTTTATACATGTGTTCAAATCACACAATCAATCCGTACCAAATACATATTGCGTCATCTAGGATACTAAAAACTTCCCTTTGTAAGCACATTTCTTAAGCAAACCATAGAAGCGTATATATTTATCAGCAGAGAAGGTCTAGGTTGCATTTAGAATAAGGCGAGATACATGCAGTAGTAGTTGGCCCCCATATTGTATCCCCTCGTTCTCACTAGGTTTGGGTACCGGCAAGCCGACGTCTGTCAGACAAGGTTGGCGATAATAGTTACTTGCAGCTTCACACCCTCTCATCATTTCCTATTCGTCTACGAGTAGCCTCGTCATCAACTGCTAGTTTCACCGAAAAATATAGCAAACAACCCAAAAGAGTAGACGTCTATCCAGCCATACATCCATCACCCGCAGACTCTACCATCCGGTTCCTGCGAAACAGCATTATCGCCTCTAAATGTTATTCCCGCCGCTATATTTCACCAGCCACTCATGCGCTTGTTCCACCACACATAGGAGAATATCAACGGTTCCACAACATCCCTTGTCCTGCCCCGCGTGCATGCAGCCAAAGCTAGGATACCAACAATAACACAACCTGTCTTCGTCCACATTTAGACACCACTAGCTCTGAAACAAACTAAGGTTGTTATATAGTGATCGTATCATGTGCCCCCACGTCAATATAGTTAGTATACTTAGATGGGAGGAAGAAAAACTTCCGGGAGTTTGACTGCTCCTCGTGATAGCTACCGAGTACTTAGACAGCAACCGGGATCACGGGGCCGTAGGCACACACCCCCCTCTACAATTTAGTGTATCATGTCGTCAGTCAGTCAGTCAGTCGGTCGGTCAGATACCTAGTGTACAAGTAGTGTATCTATCTAGCGCATTAATCGTAAGTCTAGACATGGGGTAAATAAACAAAAACCTGGGGGCGTACCACACCTTTGGATCCGAAGTGACGCAAGGTTGCGAATCCCTCGTTTGAAATTAATCGATTATTTATATCCGGCGAAACCCCCCCCCATATATCGCACGTGCCTCTCTTTAGTGTACGCAGGCCAAGATCGTTGCCTGCTAGCGTGGATAGTTGGTTTTCCCATCGAATAGGTAGTCAATGACTATAGTAATGTAGATATACTGGGTTGGGTATGATGTAGCGTAGACAAACTACTGCCGTCACGCAATGGGGTGTTGTTGTCGAGTTGGGGGAATATAAGTAATAACACTAGGTATCTTAATACTTACCCGAAGGTACCGACTTTCATCTTCCATGATTATCTAGTGCAGCTAGCCAGACCGTTGCTTGGATTCCGCGGCAGGCGCATGGGTTGGTGATGCGCTCTTCGTCATCCCGATGGGATAGTCTCGCAATGCCAAGCCTCATAAACGGCGTACCTACTATAGTTACATAGGCTCGATACAAGCTTACAAACCGCACTTTCAGCCTTCTGTATGGAGTATCGACGGAAATAAGGACTTATAGGAGAGCTGAATGTCATACTTCGGATCTTGCCTACTCGTACTAGACTAGGTTAACTACCCAAGCTGGCCTTCAAGAGTGGGCTTCACTTTAACTTGGTATTGTGGTTGCTATGAATAGACAGGTACCGCGCCGCCGAAAGGGACTAGATACGGCAGTTTATGGAACGGTGCCTTGCACATATGACAAGGTGATATGGAGTCCTAGAGCCACGAGTCAGAGATGCAGCAAGACTATACAGATTACGAATGCGTATTGTCGGTCCGCGAAATCTGCTCAGCAATGAACACGCGGTTTTTAGCGGAAGAGTATCGCGACCTAGCTATTCGAAAGAGTAATAATTGGGGCCTTTTAAGGCGCTATGCCGTGGACAGGAAAGCTATGAGCTCTACGTGTATAGTACATTTTATCGCTGAAGCACGTAGAGAAGTGTGTATGAAGCTATCTTAAATGTTTCGGGCGCCTTTTACACTACAGCTGCGGCTCCAAGAAGCTAGTATGCTGTATCTGATGCTGGCGAATGTTTATGAAAGAATGTTCCATGTCCTATCTATCTATCTAGGACTGCAAACCTACGATACGAGCTGAGGGGAAGCATCAACACGACGATAACAGCAGGGCCTAGGAACGATAGGATAAGACGGACCGTTATACGCCGATGAATAAATCACTCAAAGCAAGGAAAAAGTTGGAAACCTCAAACGCCAATCGTGACACCAACCGTCCCGTCTGACCACCAAACAACGTTCGGCCAACATTGCGCGTGTGCCTGCCGTTCGAAAGGCTCCGGGTCATTACTACACCGCCGGCCTTCCGGCGTCTGGAATCAATCGTCTGCGGGGTTTGGGGCGGCTGTGTACTGGGAGGGTAGCGTCAGCAGAATCCAGGGACAGGGACGAATCTCCAGCTTTCCAGGGCAGTGGCTTGCGATGCGTGTAGTGTACCTGATTGCTTTTCGCTGGGTATGGTAGTCTAGTGTACACCCCCCCTGTTGATAGGGCTGTGAGGTGAGGCACACGAACGAACGAATGTCCCTCCGGATGAGGCGGAGTGCATATGTACACCTACGCCGACTTGTTGATCCCCACAGCGAAAGTACCTACGCACTGAGATCGGCGTGAGAAAATAGGTACGCTAGTGCTCGGTGTGACTAGTGTCGTCGTGCTGCTAGCTAAGGAAGGGCTGAGCAGGGCATCGCAGTAGTTAGGGTAGGGTGTTCATGTGCGGTGTTGCGAGAGGCATAGCGTGGCGTAGGTGAAGATGCTGTTGGGGCCAACTGCATGATGATATTTTAGCCAGGTACCGCAAGTACAGTACATGCATTAGGGCAAATCCCAGCGCGAGCCGTTTGATCAGCACGATCACGGGATTACATTGATTTGATAATCCTTCGATCAACGCAGGTACGCGTGAGCTAGGACTCAGCAAGCGCTCAGCTCTCGTGTCAACCCTAGTATAATGGACACATGAGGCACCTATTTAGGTGCTCTGCTTTAAGCATCTAGGTACCATATCTACTATGTATCTATGTAGAACTAGACTAGGCTAGGCCGTGCCGTGCCGCATCGCCGTCTCTTTGGGACTTAGTGGAGGTGCTAAACGTAAGCAGAAACCCGAGTTAGTATAGGTAACCAGACATGAAGCCAGATTGGTAGAAATGCAGTTCTAGCGGCTAGGCATCACGATTGAAGGAACTTTGGGCGATGTTATCCAGGAAGCCTCAATGGTGTTGCCAAAGCCATTGTCGACGGCTATGGTCGGTTCCACCACCTATCCAGACTATACGATACTAGTAAGCGCTCGCCGGTTGGGCGCAATCTCGGGCGCGCGGAGACCTCGGGCTTTTGGGTGTACCTACGTATAGCCTGCCCGGAGCAGAACGGAAAACGGAAAGGCCATATTGTGGACAGCAGGCCGATATTGTCGTTGCTATAGCTGGGTAGAATCGGGATGTGTTGTATTGTCCTCTTCGGGAAATGGTTGCATAACTGTAGGAACACATATGAGACCCAAAAGTCCTTGATACGGTCTTTGTTTATCAGCTGACTGCCAAAAACCCGCTGGGCTGGATAGACCCCTGACCATGTAAGATGAGAGAAATCAATTGGCTGGGCACTCGCGCTACGCTAGATAAACATACACCACTATGATCCTAACGGCCGGGTCGGGTCGCTAGTACAGTAAGTATCTATCGATGAAGCAAGAGGTGGCCGTGATTCGCGATTCCAAACAGTACGTAACCTATCTACATGACGCAAAGGAAGAACGTGCATCGTAATTAAGAGGAGGTTGTGCTCCCAAACAATGTAGTTTCGGTGTCTGATACATAATGGGTGTGCATTGATTAGTATGATACCGGCATTCGCTGATTACCGACCACCATAAACGTCACGTTCCTGGCGTAGAGGTCGGCGATCAGGGATTAACCAAGACATCTGTAAGACGGGTGAGCGAGACGAACGGGACTGCCAGCGAGTACCACGGTGCCGGCTCGTAGGGCGCAACTGGGTTTGCATAATCAGTCAGGTGTGCTTTTCATAGTGTGCCTCAAAGTAAAGTAGTGTACCGGAGGATGGTTCATTTGGATCTCGTGGATCCTCCCTCGCTACCTACATGCCGGGGAACAATTTGAGCTCGTGGATTGGCTGAGCCCGGATCATCAATCAGCAGCAATCGGCAAACGCCCTCCATCGGGATTCACTCCAGAAAAGGGAGAATGGTGTCAACAGACTCGGCTAATCTTGTGAACGAGACTATCGTCAGCGCTATTGTAGATAGTATATAGCCCATCCCTTGCGTTAAATCCTCCTACCGAGAGTACTATGTAGATAACAACGCCATGGACATGCTTCTTGGTCGGTATTGGGAGCTACAAGGGGGCGCAGATCATCCAAGCTTGGCATAACCACACTGTCGGATTTCCTCGATCCCCCGCGAACGCCGTGGCCAGTTTCTGATACTAGCTGTGGTGTCCTTGACTCCTGATGCGTAATGCGTCACCAAGCCGATTCCCAGCAAGGGCCCATGTGCATACCTATACTCATCGAGGTACTATTGATCATCCCCTCTTTTGCTGCAGTTCAGCTTCAACGGGGCCATAGCTGCAATGGAACGTCAAGGTTACATTCGCGCCTGGTTGCTCATAATGCTGTGGACAGTCAAACGCAGTTGTCAGCCCTTCCTAATCAATCAATTATTATACTTCTGCTCCTATCGTGCAGTATCCATTGTTGTTTCGGGTTCCGTAGTGGTGGCACATTCGATCATGTGCCCTCTCACATTCATGCAGTATGACATTGTGATATATGATAGAAATGCACCCGTCCGAGAGTAGCTGGGGGGGCGCAAATGAGTTATTTACGAGGTTATAGAACCCGGCATTGAAACCCACTACCAATGTCCAATAACGGCCAAATTCGCGTCTTGCCCCGCATGACGATGTGACAAAGGGTGGCAGATCGTGCGAGGAATGGGAAGATAACGGCTGTGGCTGATGGGGCAAGACGTCGAGCCTCTCAACACTTGTCGAAAATGCGGATATTATCGGAAGTTGTAACGGAGCAGCGCATGTATTTCGATTGAGAGTTCAACCTTGGCAAGTATCGATATCGAGTTTGATAGTGGGAAGCGATACTCGTGATATTGCCGTATATATGTAGCAGAGGTCTTTGGTCTTTTTCAGATACAAGCCTCTTCAGCCATTATATCTTGGTATACCTTATTACAAATTAGCCTGTGGATCGTGTTGAAGGCCAAGCCGTCTATGCGCTGCGTCAACAGCGGATATAGCGGAGAGGTCACGATGCTCAGCCTGGATTCCGGATTGGATGGCGTGCTTCTGCAGACGATCAAGCCACTCTGCTGTTTCGGTCGAATCACTACAGAGACGAAAGACCGTATCCCCGCAGACTTGACGAGCTGATGTAACCAAATATTTGCTCTTCAGGAAGTGGGCGTTTGTGGTATGCCTCAGAATAACAAGGCTGGGTCATGCATCGTACCGCGTGTGGGCGCTCGTTCGATGCAGAGTTCAATGATCTTCAAACATGACGCACACACTTGCGTCGTAAACTGCTGCACTCTGTGGAACCTCGCTTCAGCGCTGATGGCGAGGTCCAACGTGGCTCTCCCGCATTGCACACGAGGTAGCACACTGCATCGCAGCGTGGCAGAAATCGGCTTTCCTAGTTTGTCGTTCGTCTCACCACCACCAATATCGTCAGACGCAGGGACGCCCGACATGGGATCCTGATTCCCACGTGGGACAGGTACATAGTAATGACCAGGCAATGCGGGGTCGCGTTCGGCAAAGTGCCTGTTTTCTTCGCGCCTTACGAAGAGCGAATGAGTCGGTAGTTAGCTTTAGCACAAGTTGTCAAACCTGGTCCAATCACCAAACCTCAGGCCAGGTACCGGCAGTGTACTGTACTGTGCTGATTTTCATAGGCATGTATACTGGTACCTTTATTAATGCTTCAAGGCCGTTTCGAGCTCTTATTGGCCAGGCATCAATGCCCACTTGGGCGGCTTGGTGGAAAGAATCGGGCATCTTGGCCAACAAACGAGGTAAATTTATCTGCTTCTTCTCTGATGGTCCGAGGCATCCGAACCTGTATACAGTACTGCACCTAGTCTAGTATCTACAGTAGGCTAGGAACTAACTGTTGTCCGAGGCACCGAATGCTACCAGCTGTGTATGAGTGGGTTGTTATCCTCACCAGGGGATGTTACAATAAGGCATCTTGCCTATTGATCTGAGCTTTTTCTTTGAGGTCACGAGGCTTACGAGGCTCACCTACGTGGCGGTGAGTGTCTAACGTCAGCTATCTAACCCGGCAAACGAGCTCAACCCATACGTAGCAATGGTTATGTGACGGAACAGTCCAACCTGTACCGAAATACGATACAGGTACAAATTACCGAATGGGGAGGGTATACTCGTCCTTGGAGGAGGATGGGGGTTTAAGGCGTCTATCAGGGCTGCATCGGTCGATTTGCGATGTCATGCATATTAACCAGCCTGCATGAGCCTGTTGCATACCCATTACTTAAGTACGAGCGTACGTCTCAGCCTCGTGTCTGATCTGATGTTAATGCTGGAAGCCGATTGACCCGAGTTAGCCATAACCAGAGATTTTTGTATAACTGGTGGACGCAAGTTAGAGTTAGTGCTGACTGACATGCGACAAAGTCGTATAAATGTCGGCAGTGGACTGGTCATCAAGACAGGGAAATGTACACAACCATGGGCTTTTCCGGACTACGAACACCATGCCCCAGTCAGTGGATGTGGCACAATGTCATGACAGCCAGGACAGCATGCACGAATATGCGCCAATGGGGCAATTAATAGGATATTACCAATCGTGGCTACACAGGGCTTTTGCCAGGTTCTGTCTATTGAACGAACGATGTAGTGATCGTTCAATATGTGACACAGCTATTGATTTGCTGACATCCTACGTGTGCACTTGATGGGAAAACGGCCCGTCATTTTCTCTACGTATATGGACTACTGGCGTTCCCTGCCGTTGTAAGTACTTAATGCCGGTGGCTGCCTTCAGTGAGGTGAGGGAAGATAGGCGTCTTGTCACAAGCCGGACCACTCGTAATCGCGTTCGTGATAACCCCACATATCGCCCATCCTGTTTGCGGCTCAAGTCCGGGAAAAAGAGGAGGATTATCGGGCACAGCGGAAAACTACGATGTATAAGTAGCACTCGTGTAAGCGGTGGCCTGTCACGTGTGCGTTGTCGAGACGTGCTACAGTACCTATGTTTAGGCCAAACAATTTAGAATTAGAACGGTATAAGTTATTGGTATCCGCTTGAACGCAAGTTGCTTGCAAGGAGACAAAGAAACTACCGATACGATGCACGGTTTCAGGAGGATTGTCAACCCGCTTTCGTCCTCACGTACCGACTGGTCTCCACGTACTGGTCTCTGACCGTAGTGCCAGTATGGACTGTACTGGAATGGCTTGGCGCAATTAAATGAAAGGAACCCAGGACGTTATAGAATTTTTCTAGAAGTTCTTTAATTTGCGGGGCTCCTACATATGTCGAGCTGGCATCTCCAGACCAATAAAATTAAAGAGGCCTCAACACTTCGGGGGTTAGACTCGGCGACGCGGCAAGATTTTTTGTTTGGGAGCTAATTTTCTAACTTTTTTTTTTCGCGTTGGGAGATTGCTGTCAGATTAGGCAGGGAAATTGATCGGTATCCACTTAGTCACGTTTGTTATTACCTGGCCGTCGGGATTCAGGGTCCATGACTTCATAGACATGTACTAGGTAAAGACAACTAACTGAATCTATCTAGTCTTAAGATGCCTTAGACCTACCATGGGTAGTTTACACGAAACGAGTCACAAATGCGGTGTGGTGTACATGTTGTACTGTACCTCGACCAGCAACAGCCTTCGGCGTCTGGGGCGATAGTGGTAGTGGAATAAGTAGGTTAGTGCGTCTAGTAAAACATAGCCCAATTCTCCTATCTAGTGTTCGATAGCAATAAGGCCTATCTCGTTTTCTACACGTGCATTTTTTTTTTTCTACATCGAGTTTCCGTTTCATGATTTAGCGGCCTCACAAGTACACTACGGATTTCTTAGAGAGCCGATAAAGCTATTTTACCCAATTTATACATTACATTAAACCAGACCCCGATTTATGTCATGTAAGAAATGTCCCCATCTGCATGATATGGTAATCGAACGAGGTTGTTGTGTCTACCTACCTACACAGTAACCTAGACCCAGCCCTAACAGCCCACATCTGCAATCAGATCGGCACTTTACCTATCATATCTGAACACTTGGTAGTTCCCCAAAAGTGCACCGGTAGATTTACTATCATGCATCCAAGCGCCCGGTTCTAATCTGTATATTAGTCTCAAGATGGGAGCTGTTGGTGCCTAACACCAACGAGAGACAACTGAAAAGGCCACCTCATTATGAGTCACGGACATATGTCGGTCAATCTTGTCAAATACAGTCGATTGACGCTGTTCCTACAATATGCGACCTGCCTGCGACCCAGGAGGAGCCAGAATGAGGGGCAAAAGAGTTGGACAACGATCGATACAACACGTGCTCACGTTCGTGGATTTTGCCCTCCCACGGACCCCGCTATAGATAGTAAGACAGATAGACACGAAGCCAGCGCCTGAGCAATTCTGTCTAGTGCAAAATATGTTTTACATAGTAGTAGGCTATACTACTACTGTATGGGGGTTGGTACATACCCTTCAATGAAACCGCGCCGATTAAGGAATATTACTGTCTTATTGACCGGAATCGCCAGTGGCCGAAAGACTAGTCCGTGTCTTAATAAGCTACCGTACGATGGCAAGAAAGCCCGCCTTATTATAGTTTTAAAGTTCGAGTCTAGGCTAGAAACGCTTTGGGACAATTCGCCGTGGATGGTTGCCAATATTCAGTCCTATCGTGGAAGCCTCCATCTACTATCTTCTTGTCGTGAGAGCAATGGATGTAAATAGCTAATCAAGTGGGCAAGACTCCAAAGGAAAGGAATCCCTTACCTATCCGTTAAGCCAGCCTGTAGGAGACTTGCTGTAAGGCATACGGTTAAATGGCAGATAGAGGCTCGAGTTGTGCGCTGAGCAACCCCTGTCCACCTACAAAGGTAGGTAAGTAAGTCACTGCCAGCAAGCATTTGCCTTGAGAAGCAGCTCACTCGATACTGCAAGGCTGGACTAGGTACAGGGGATGCTCAGCCACATGATTCTCCTTGCATAGTCAATGTCAGCCAATGGTTTAGACGCGGCTTTCTACGGCTGCGTGGGCACAACATTCATGTCTCAATATTTGTTCTTCCGATCACAGCATATTAAAGAGCGCAAAAGAAATACACTACCGAATAGCTGGGATGAAGATTGAGAAGATGTCTCAGACCTACAAAAGTACACCACTATGGGGAATAGCTGGCGGAGATCTGGTGCTGAATTGGCAACTATTAACCAGTAATGCTGATTTTACGCTGACGAAACAAGGGTGATGTTTTTTCTTCTTGCCTCGTGCTTCTCACCAGAACACAGCTCGTAATGAGGCTCCACTAACTTTGTTCAACCCCCCCCCCCCCCCTGCCGTCCTCGGTTGTTGTGAAGAAGCATGACAATATTGAATCGCCGATTGATCTTTCGTTGCATGGAATGGCCGAAGAAAAAGATGGTTTGAAATAAAGTTCGCAATTTTATTTTCCTATTGCTTGTTCGTCTGTGCCTACTCTTATCACACCCAAATGCCACTGTAAGGTACCTACATATGCATCAATAGCCCTACCAGAGTTGCGATGTTCACACCTGCTGTTGATTACAGTACAGCATGCATCGATTTTTCCCCCGTTTCTCCACTGCTAGCGAATAGTATGCGCAGCTATAGTATGTACTACGTAGACGCTGGACTATTTTGGGGTGGTCAGTCCTGTTTAATTTCAGATGCAATTTCCATTTTGTCCCTCTCTACTTGCGCGTTGTATAGTACATCTGGAGGCCGTCAGGCCTAGTGGAGCCCCCAAGCTGACAGGGGCGACGTGCACTATAGCGGTACCTAGGTACATGACACATGCGCTGAACGACAGGGATGAAATGACAGGGGCAGACCAGGTCGCCAGGGGTATTATGCTCGTTTCAATTTGTTCCATGGGTGGTCGGACGTGATAAAACAACCCCCCAAACCACCCCCACCAGATTATGTCTCAACACGCACCAGCTGCAGCTGCAGGGTCAAGCCATGATCTGCCTAGTCCTGTACGATACGTTCGTGAATTAGAAGTAAATTTGTATCTCGTACCTTCGTACTCGTGTACCCACCTGCATGCATGTACCTACACTAGTATACTTCCACACCTTGGCTTCGTCACTCTACTCTACCCCTGGCCCGTCTATCACGACTTATTTTTGCATCTCGTGGTGAATCTGGCGCGAGGTACCTCCCTGCCCAGTCCTGCATCTCCATTGCCCAATTTCGCGCGAGGTAGTACATTGCGCCATTGTATCCTAGGTTTGGCGGTGTATGTACTTCAACAAACACGATCTATCTGGTGCAATTAGTGACACCCACCATGTATCGCGCTCATCCACTTCCATTTCACCAGCCGGAAGCAGACCAGGCGATCATCATCCCCAGCTATACATAAAGCTGCCTCCTCCCCTCCACCCACTGGGCTTTTCCGGCCTGTTCACTTAAACATCAGATCCAAGATAACCTCAAGCTTCAGCCTCTATACAAGACTTCACAACATCACCTCAACTTTTCATACTCAAGTCACCGCTTCCACACACCACGCATCCAACCCGTGGTACTTTATAGACCCCTCGGTTTACATCGTTGTTGAACACTCCTCAACAACGACTCTACCCGGCTTTACGCCAGAATCCCAGAACACCGTCAAACTGGCTTCCACACGAGAACTCGAGATGTCCGCCCAGCGTCCGTCGCAACTTCCGCCTTGTCCTGGCCCGCCGCCTAGCCGGCCTCTCCCTCCCCTCCCCAAGAGTGGCTAGGGAGTCTAACTCGGCGATCTCTATATTTCACCGACGGTTCAGCTTAATCAATGGTTTTTGCCCCAACGAGGAACGGTATGGAGGCGGTCTGCGCATGGCGCAGAAGGGAAACATGGCAATACCTTATGATCAATCTTATCATTTGGTGCTGAAGTACAAGGACCTCGTCTACACACAAAGCTTCACGCTCTCTTGAGCTCTCATACCTGGCATGTGCATCGGGAACAGCACTGCCCCCGATTGCATGACTGCTGCTGCAACCCGGCCTCGGTCTCCAACAGCGACGAGCGCTAATAGAATCGACGGAAGAACTGCGCGAACTATGGTCGCTCGTGGCCATTTGCAACATTCCCCACAGCCAGCCGTGTGATCTTCCATCAGATCACCATGGCGCGTCGTCATTCGCCCACTTCAACGATATGACAAGCTCGTTTTCCTCGAGCTGGCTCACAGAGGAACCTTCATTCTTTCTTCCTGGCGCACCTAGGCGCATCTGTAATACATTACGCACGATTTATAATATCGGTCTTTTACATCGAGTCGCACGCATTGGGAGGATTCATGTTTTTCACGGCATATATGACGGTCACAGGTGCCATGTGGTTTTTTCTTTTTCCTTCTTTGTACACCTAGAATAGCACGGTCAGGGCGTTATCTGCGAGGATAGGCCGCGAGCGCGAGGATACCCATCGGAGAGGATTACCAGGAAGGCAGGAAGGCTAAAGGCAGGAATGTTACGGATGAGGAATTATGAAATGAATACGACCACGTGAACTCGGTCATTTTCTATAAATGCGTTTTGCTTCAATCTCGCTGTGCATGGTGAATCAAAGTAACTGATATATAAATCATACTTGTCTAAGAATCTGTCTGTCCCTCGCATAGGCACGAGATTCCTGCACCTAAGGAATAGGCAAATGAGACAGCTATTTTGTTTGGCTGATGGATTCTTGGCTGGCTACCCTGGGTCCAGAGTGTGTTTTCTCGGAAATACCCTCCGCCTACTTAGTATTGACTGAGACAACTTGTGCCCACCCCAACCCCCATCTCAGGGTCTCGTACACATGTTTCGATACGAATACTATCCAGAACTTGCGCAATGTTATTTTCGCATGCAATTCCCAACATTAAAGGATTACATTCAAGTTTCGTATCAAGCCACATACCTGCATTCATCTTCCATGGCTAACCCAATTTCACTAAGAAGGCTACAGTATGCCGTGCAGGAGCAAGATTAGGCCAACCAAGTTATGAAGAGAAAGTTCCAGTTGCTAGTTGGGACCGTCTTTCCTCCATCTCCGCGCCAAATAACTTGGCCCAAAAATTTAATTTTTTTCTCTTCGTCGATTTCAAGGAGCAATAATGCGGTGAGTATGGGATTTAGGACGAAGAATTAGATTCACCGTAGTTTGATACAAGTTGGTATTAGTGAAATTGGGAAAAGCCCACAACATTCCTCAGATCTCACCGCGCCGTCTCTCCTTGGCGCTAGTCTACCTACTTAGCCTCTATTAATATTAGCATAGCGTACTCCCCATCACGTGTGCGATCTGTGTCATCGCCATCGTCATTTGATGGGGAATCCTGTTTCACACTTAGTCGAGCGAGTTGCGTTCGAATCAGAAAAGGGAAGTACCCTTTTTTTCAGCAATTACCGCAGTTGCCTGCGCCCGCAAGCGGTATCCTGTTAACCGAAAACAGCGAAAGGGGATTGAATGAAATGCACACACTTTAATAATGGGCAAAATTGCGCGACGCTAAAGTTACTTACTTACAGTACCTAAGACAGAACGATAGGGACTAATAAGATTGATTACCCTGTCGGTGAGGGCCTGATACTCGTGATCTTCCCATGTCGTGCGGTCATGGCACGATGGGTCCTCTCTCCCTTACCTCATCTACGTAAGCACAACAGACGTTACGGCTGATTCATTGTTTGAGAGGAGGGGCTCTACCTACAGCAGATGCGTTGCGCGCGTTCGGGCACCTTCTCAGTCACGGGGAAACCGGGTTTCCATTTTACTCGGTACCGAGTCCATTAGGTAGTCTAGTGTACATTTTTATTTATCCTTTGCAGTACTAGGTACATTAATAACGGGCGACTACGGCGGTAACTATGTACTTCATTAACTTTCTACCTATTCCGATAAGAGAACAAAAAAAGGTTGGCATAACCTACAGGAGGGATCAAAACCTCCGCTCATTGTTGCCAAGATTTGACTTGGGTCTGGGGATCGGGAAGCGCTTGCTATTTCCTGATCGGGCTTTCGGCAGTCAGTCAACCCAAAGACGCCGGTAAGGTTGTGCGTCAGGGGATGTGGCATGGCGAATATTAATGAGGTAGGTACCTTGCACGTACGTGTAGGCACAGGTGCTGGTTGTCAACTTGCTGCGCAGCCAAAACGATGGAGGGTGACATTCGGGTCGTCGATCAAAGCGAGATTCGCTATGCACCGGCTCGTACGGATGTTTCAACTCTTGTGCGGTTGGGATTGAAGGCCTACGAAACAATCAAAGGCGAGAGCAACGGCGCAAGTAACAGCTTGGGGATTGACGGACGCGGGATTGGAGCGTCGTATCTTGACGATCACCGACATTACTTAGACATTGTCCGAGACAAAAAGTACTTGGCGAAGGGTAGTTATACCTCCTCCCTTGAACTCGGCAGCTCTGGTAAGTACCCTGGCAACGAAGCTGAAAGTGATGAATCGTGACAGCCTGGGGACGTGGGCCGCGTGATGACAGCGACAGGTGATCCAATCCTTCGGGACCCGTGTGTACGGAACGGGGCTGGAAAGGAAGCGGTGATGGCCAGCAGGAAAGAGGCGCTGTGACGATGTTTGCGTTGTGCAGCTTCTATTTTGACCTTCTGCAAGTGGAGGTAGGGATTAGGATTGTTCTAGCATGCTATATAATACTTGTATAGCTGAGCGCTAAAGCCAAAAGAGTCGTGATATTACGGGGGACGTTGCTGATAATCATAAAAGTTCCTGACGATTCCTAGTATTATTTACTTCCAAGTCTCACTGAGGTCACAACAATTCTCTATGCAGTAGTTGTTGTTTTGGGGCTGCCAGAAGTGCAGTACCCGAGTGCTACCAGTACTTTGGGGATTGGAGAAGATGCCCATGCCTTCTAATTGGCTTAGTATTAAAGTAGAGAAGGGCGCGGAGTACCGTCACCAAAATACGCCAAGAATTCGAAGAATGAATGCCATTCGTTCCCAGATCCGAGACCATACACCACATTCAACGGTTTTTCAATCCTCATTTCGGAATGTTTCTAGAACACTTACGCAATCGTCTCGAAGCGAGATGGTTTAATCGCCTTTCTGCAAGGTCGGGTACGAATTTGCCACCTCCTGGATCGTCAGGGGGAGGCGAATAAGTTACTATTAGCACACGTGAAATTACCCGGAAATGAGCAATCTGGCCATCAAAACCAACTTGGTAAATGGGTATGCGGCCGCGAGCGCCTATCATAGCGGAAACAAACACAATGCCATATATGTGGTTATCATTAAGATGCAACTTAGACCTTTCCAAGATACGACGCATTGAGGAGGATATAATGGCACTATTCACACTCCTCCTGGCTTAGCGATTGGTGGGGTTGCAGGGCATTGACGTCAACAGTGAACTGCTTATCGCCACGTGGATGCAATCCTGAAACGGCGCGATAACCCGACTCGGGTCAGATTTTCGGCGTAAACGCCAAAAGCTACTATAATTGATTGTGCACTATCGACGACACCAGTATGACGAACCATTCTCTCACGAATCAGGGCAAGCATCGTTATCAAATCACTTCCTAATAGTGTACGTACTCAGTACAGCTATCTGTACCCCAGACTTCGGTTATCCCGGCTATGTAAAGCGTTTCTTGGTTCCAACCACCACAGCCCTGTGATTGCCCAGCCAATAACCAGGACTCGGGCGGAATCAACCACCAGGTGGCCTATCACAGCACAGCCCGCCTGGTTATCCAGAAGGGCTCAGGATATCCGCCCTTCTTCCGTCTCGAGATCCAAACTATCGGACGGGCTCATATCCCGTCTTTATTACCGCTCCCCCGGACCCGATGTCTTTCCAACTCCACGTTTGGGGACCGGCGTTCGGGCTTGAGTCCATTGACGCCGAATGTTTGGCTGCCATCGCAGCTTTCCGTCACATATTCTCCAGTGACGATTGGTCCCTGATTGCAAGTAATGACACATCCCCCAGCCCAGATCGTAAGTGTTGTAGATCGTCCATCCAGATTTTCGGCGTTCCTTCGGCTGATCACCGCCGCAGATACCTTGCCTGCCTTGTTTCACGATGACACTTGGACGTCTGGGTACATGAACATAATATCATACGTGCTACACCACATCACGTCATATACAAACCAACTCGCAGACAAGGATCTCACGCCGCAGCAGGAGGCGGATCTCCTGGCATATTCGTCGTTCCTCACCACACGTGGATCCGGCATGGTAGCGTTGTCACTGTACGCGTCACCGAATGCCTGGGTGGAGCTCACGAGACCGGCGTATTCGGACCTCTTGCCGTTTCCGCTGACGTGGACTATCCCCACGGCCATACGCGCTGCCGCTATCGAGAAGGCTGAGAATCTCGGTATGGGCTACTTAGCTGCCGAGGCTGAAGCCGATGAAGCCGCTGCTAAGAGCGGGGCTGAGACTACTCCGACGGGTTTCCTGCGTTTGCGTCAACGACTCGGCCCCCGGAAATCTATGCAGCCGGAGCAGACAGCCGCAATCCGCTTTCTCCAGCTAGCGAATGACTTCTTCACGACGCTTGACGACCTGCGAGGCTTCCGGGAGTATTTGCTAGGGACTCCGAGCCCTTCTTCCCTCGACTTCTTAGCCTATGGATACTTGGCGTTGATGAGGGTACAAACGCCGTATCCGATATTAGCTAACTGCCTGACGGCGAATAACCGTCCTTCCATACAGTTTCTTCAGATGATGGAAGCAAACTCCCAGAGTTACGTCCTGCCTCGGCAAGACTCTAAGCCGAGGGGCTTACCTACAACAATAGGCATCTTTGCAGACGGCGCAATTGAAAACATTGCCGGCGCAGGGGAGAGTTGGAAGAGATGGCGACGCGGAGGTATCAAGTGTGACGAAGAAGAAAAGGCTCCAGATCCGACAGGGATCCTACTCGCTGTCGGGGGAGCCGTCGTGAGTTTAGCAGCGCTCGGGGCTGCAGCGCTATTCCGGGGACTACCACCATTTGGTGAAAGCACGCACCGCTTTGAGGCCCCAAGGGAAGAAAAGGGCTTATATCGATTTGGCGAGATCGGTGCAATGCTCGACGGTCTGCCAATGTTCGAACAGGCCCCTATTGCCTCGTCACCCGTTCAAAATACGATCTAGAACGAACGCAGCGTCGATGATGTGGGCGCTGTCCCTACACCCACTCAGATATTACATACTCACAGTTCCTAGACGGATCAACGTGTCAGGCTTAAACCTCTGGTGGACCGGTTGATATGACGCTATGTATACCATACAATGTAATATAATGTGAAAAGTAACTCACAATGCAAGTACAGACATAGATATAATGATAAGATACCACCAGCAATGAATTGATACATACAACTCGCAATTGGAGGTCGTGAGTTGCCATGATTTCGCCTGATGCCTTGGTCATGGCTATGTCAATTAGTCTCACTATCTCTGATGGGAATACTTAGCTTTGTTCAAAGATAACCTGGCCGTGTCCATCGAGCTTCGCTCGCATCGTGCTTGGGTCTGCGGGAGGGTACGAAAATGTTGATTCTCCCCGAGGGCCGACTGTAGTGCCGCCATTTCTTGATACTATAGGGAGCAATGTTGTCTCCGTGCACAGTATACATCGTTGTTTGTTCATAGTGTCGTATGATATTCAGCCCTACTAGATCTTATAGGTAGCCTAGTAACCTATTGGGCCGTTATTGTAGACTATCTATCAGTCTTGGCTACGACAAATATATGTGAAAAGCTGACTTTTAACCGTAATAATCGGCGTGGAACTATCTATTCCTCGACGCAGGCATCGTGGGCCCGCTCACATGCCCTCACGAAGAATGACTATGAGGTTCACTTTGATAGTACCTTTCCCGGCTATGCGCTGTTGGTGGAGTCTCTCAAGCCACTTTTGGTCAAGCTGGCCACAAATGGAGGAGCCCGGCCAGGTGTAACGATACATCCAAAACAAGACGGTGAACCTCATATACGCTAATGAGGTCGCCAGTAGGTACCCTCGATTTATAGCTGTGTCAGCTGACCTGGTAATGTCAAGGCAGATCTTTCAAGAGACAGAATGGTGGTTATTACATGTATCGCCTTGTGATGGCTGCGGCTTCTCAAGCCAGAAAATCGGTTGAGCACATAGTTAGAAATCCGCTCTGGGCGGCCACTTCTCATGAGGTAACCAGTGGGCAGTACTGCAAGACTATTAGAGCGACTGGAACTGATTATTGTTCTCCCTTAATAAGGAGCTACCTAATAAATGTTGGTAATAGACCGAAAAGGAACTAAATCCAATACACTGTAGGTATATTTTGTCACGCCGGGGCTCTGCAGTCACTAGGATTTGGAGAATAGATCGAAGATACCTTCACTTCTTCAACTTAGATATGTTCGAGGTGTTTGGTGCCGTGACGTTGCCGGTCACATGCGCACGGTCCAATCATTTTATCGCTTTGTTCGTAGAATCGACGTAGCACATGGGCTTTGTTGACGTGCTATCACATGTGTATCCTTTGGAGCTGAAGTGGCGCTACCACACGACTTGAAGGTAGTGCTAGCAACGTGAGTGCGTATAATAGAGACGTGAGGGGCCTCAGATACTCTCCCCTTCGCCGCAACAACTGAGATATTAGTTGCTGCCACCATTAAGGACTATATTCCGCGATGGCTTCGTGACATGGCCATCATTATACTAAGATTGGGCTTTCTAGGGAAATGGAGAAATCTTAGCTTAGTTATTATGTGCTTTCTCATGGGCTAGTTACGGTCTCATACCCGGATTCGAGTCGGCCACCAACTCGGGGATCAAACGTCCCCGTGCTGGCCCAATGTGGTCATATAACACGAGGTGTGTCTTCTATGTTTGTTACAGCTACACGAACAGTGTGCCACTCGGAGATTGGTTCGGTTGATCGACGGCAACTGTTCAACTCGCTCTGACCAGCGCTTCTCGCTTCGGAACTAGGCAGCGTTGTACAACAGCTGGCATAGGATGGTTGGAGCTTCGATGATTCTGAATGGCTTGCAGTAACAACGTTGCTGGCAATAAGTTATTGAGTAACCTTCCACCACCGAAAAGGGAGAACCTACGTGTGTTTCCGAGTCCGTCGGACACGATACTGATGTCGAGTGGTAAGTAATGGCATTGCTTATTATGATTATGCGGGTTGAAGGTTAATAGCCAGAACAGTGGAAATGCAGTTTTTTTTAGTTGTAGGCTCGGTGCCTTTACCGTCTACAAACCGGCTCACTAGGCAGCGCAAGAGTAGGTAGCGGCCATGAGCGACGTCTCTGGTGATTATGTCGAGTGGCACCAAGGTCTGAGGGGTGTGTGAATATTCGTTTCAAGAAGGGATTGGTACTACAAGATATTGCAAACATACGTAACTACTCGCCAAGAGAGCACATTTAGTTTTGCCACAGATGAGGAACTGGACGGACATGGTAGCACATTTCTGGTTCAGTGGACACTTAGCATATTATTGCTATTCTGCTGATTACCCATTCTCGGCCACGCTCCCTTGACGTTGTCAAGAACGACCCGAGACCATGGATTATGTCTACCGAGAGCGACCCGCGGTCCTAGAAGTAGTCAAGACCCCGAGCTTCGACGTCGTAAGAGACAGAACTGGTGTCCTCGTGCTCGAACCAGTCGGCCCCCTCATACATCCGCACGTCGACGAAAACTTCTCGTTTATCTGTCGAGTCAAGGATTCAGTGTCGGGGAGGGTCTACGCGCCACGGTTTGGCGATCGGCTTAGGTAATGCATTCCTGAGTGTTTCGATCTCTTGCCTTCCTATCTCTCCGAGACCGGCTTTGTTTGGAAAACATAATCATTGACTCCCTGGTTGGACAGAGCTACGGCCTATATCACCACAACCGCCATACGAACTGGGACGACGGCGGTCAGAGGGCATAACTACAGGCTTCCGTTGAAGGACGAAGAGAAAGCCAAAGCGACCGCGGCGCACTGCCGCGTAGCGTATAAACCAACGGACTCCGGGGGCGTCAGAGCTGGTATAGTAAGTTTTCTCGGACAATTTTTTGTGCTTGCTCGAAGTAGCAATAACTGACTCTAAATGTGGTATCGCAGTACGTGGGACTTGATGTCAACTTCGTGTGGTCCGACATAGTGTTTATCTATATAGAGCTTGTATGGATTTCAGGGCCTTGGACGGTTCAGATTAATTCTCAAGCCAACTATGGGACTCCCCCGGTTGAGCCGAAGGAGGAGAGACCATTCGTCCTAGGTAAGCACGCATGGTCTTCATATGACCAGGCGCTTAGTTCCTCGGTGATCACTCTGCTGACTATACTACCTCATAGACCTGCAAGCCCGTCAGGAAATCCTGCATGAACTGGCTCCGTATTGGTTGAAATTACGGTAGGATTAGCGGCACCTCGACACGCTGGAACTGAACGAATCCATATATTCTGACTCAACCCTCGATTGAAAGGGGCGCCTAGAATGTGTTCCAGCTGTGGTGTCGGCAAGCGTCGCGGTCGACTGAAAAACAAATACCGGAAAAGTAATAGTGGACAAGTAATGGATATGGCATAGACTGTAGAGTTTTTGGGTAGTCGTTAGATAATGTTCGTTAGGCGGGCCAAATGCGATGGATTGCTAGTGAGGAGGGATCGAGGCAGATGGTGCCATATCCAGGCAAGTCTTTTGCTTGAGATCAGAATATAGAGATTGTTAGATAATAGGTACACGAACCCTCTCCTCTAAGGTACTATCCTGTTCGTTCCACAGTATCCTTGTAAGAAGATCGCTCGGGGATCTGCATGGTGGCACGTTACGCGTGGCGTTGCTTGTGACACTTCAACCAACCACTCGGGGAGGACCTCGGACATACACTGATGATATCAAACCTTCATCCCCGGCTCCATCACCCTAGCGCGCCTACTAACCAACGGGCTATCCGGCCCCAGATTCGCGATGTCATGCGCATCCAGACAGGCCTGCCGACTCAACAGAACAGCACGACGAGTCCTCTCGCGCATCTCTGCCTCAAAGTCCTCCAACGCCTGTTCTTGTGTCTTCAGGCCACCATGCCATAACTTCAGCTGCTCCTTGAGCTTACTCGCATCCAAAAACCCGTGATTTGCAGCTTCTCCACGATCTATATGATGTCAACCATTAGCATACTAACACTCGTCTGCTTTCGTACTCCTCATGTTTAGACAAGCGGACGTACACATAGTCATAGGGTGCGCAGCATCGCCAAGCAAAGTGACCAAGCCGTTGCCTTCCCACCCCAGCGTCGGCCAGTCGGCCAGCTTGATCTCGCGCACGCGGGTGCCATCCGGCACGCTCTCGACGACACGCCGCAAGTTCTCGTGGAACCCCGAGCCACGCCGCGCCATCTCCTTCATCATAGCCAACCTTTCAGAATCCGTGGCTGGGACCTCGTCTTCGGGTCCCCTGGCGAGCCAGCTAATATTGATCTGCGCCTCGTAGTACGGCTGCACCGAACCTGATGAGCTACCGTTCGCCTCGGGCGTCGAGAGCACCGAGAACCACATGAAACACCCCGTCTCGGGGTGCGAGCCCTGGAACAAGAGCGGATCGATGGCCCGGAGAGGCTTTATCTCGTCTTCGGAGAGCACGGGGGTCACGCCCATGAAGCGCACCGGGAGCGGGTGCAGCGCCCCGGCTTCGCCCAGCAGGAGGGACCGTGTCTTGCTGTTGCTCCCGTCCGTGGCGATGAGCATGGCACCGTGGACTTTGGTGCCGTCTGTAAATGTGGCCGTGACCCCGTCTCCGTCGGCGTAAGGCGCGAAAGAGGAGAGTGATTTACCCCAGTGGATATCGAGGCCCTCTGTGAGCAATCTGCGGAACTTCGAACGGCTGACCCGCTTGCGGGGGCTGGGCGGGATGATATATCGAGGCCTTAGGGTTTGAAGGTCTAGGAAGAGGAAGCGGCCAGTGTCTATTTACTACGTCAAGCTTACATTAGACACTTTCCTTGGCTGGGTAGGCTTGGGTTCGGACTGGACCTTGTCGTCCCTGCTCGGGATCAACTTGTACGTCGTCGATCTTGGCGAATACTTCCCTTGGCAGACAGCTCTCGAGAGCTTCTAGGGCCCAGTTAATCGTGATGCCCCATCCCGCTGATCTATGATCAAGAGTCTCGTCACGTTCGTAGATTTGAAAGGGGATGTCCTCTTTTTTGAGGCCTTGAGCAAGTGCTAATCCGACTATGCCGGCGCCGATGATTATAATTGGTCGTGGACTGCTGTGACAGTCCATAGTTTTAGTCGAGAAAACATGAAAATATTCTTGTTGTTATATGAAGTTATATCGATAACCTCGTACGTATGTCTTGTAAAGGTTTTTTCAACATTTACTTATACCGCTATTGGACGATGTGGTAGTTCATAGACTAACTAGCAATGAGGTATGTCGTAAGAAGCTGGACGAATACTCTGACATCGCAAATCCAACCCCTGTATAATTTGCTATAGGGTGGCACGATATGCCAATGAGGGGAAGGCGTTGTGCATCGTCAGCTTACGCCTAGTGTAATGGCACAAGCTAAACGGACCATATAAACCATGATGGTCGTCTTATCTATGCGCTGTATAAGCTTGGTTTATGGGGCGTACATTATGAGAGAATGACCAAGCCTTTCATGGTCTAACACTACATCTCCTCCTAAACTGAGGCTATATGATTTTCTGTCATCGTTCGATAGTATATGATGTCGAGAGTCCTCCCTACAGACAAAATAGGAGGAAATACTCTGTTCAAGCGACGGAATTATGTCGAGTCCTGTCGCTCAAGATAATCAAGGTGATAATACATTGTACGACAATGCCAAACAGCTCCCTGGAGCATGCTCGCCCCAAATTGGGGTACAGGGAGTCGTCGACGACAGGGCACTTTACCGTAAAATCGACGCCCGTATTATTCCCCTCATGTTCGCGAGCTATTTTCTGCAGTTCCTGGACAAGGTCCTCATCAATTACGCCAACATAATGGGCCTGCAAGAGGATTTGGGCCTTCACGGGCAGCAGTTTAGCTGGCTGGCGACGGCCTTCTTCATCGCGTACAGCGTCGCCGAATTCCCACAGGGATGGTTGCTTCAAAAGTTTCCGCCCGCAACTATACTAGGGATAAACGTCTTGTTATGGGGTGTGCTGGTAACTTCCACGGCCGCTTGTCGGAACTTCGCAAGTTTGGTGGCCGTGCGGATTTTGCTTGGTGCTTTCGAGGCAGTTATTACCCCGGCATTGATTTTGATCACTAGCCAGTGGTACACTCGACGCGAAAGCACGCCACGGTATGGGATTTGGTATTGCGGACTGGGTGCGGGTCAAATCATCGGCGGGATTGTCTCTTTTGCAGCACAGCACAGGTCCAGGACGGCATCGTTCTCTGGCTGGCGCATCATGTTCGTTGCTGTGGGACTCTTCAACCTCATCATAGCCGCGCTAATCATTCTCTTCCTGCCGAATACACCCGAGGCTGCTTCATGGTTAAGCGAGGCAGAGAGGATACGCATCCGCGAAAAGCTTGCGCTTGACCAAGCCGGCACTGGGATGAAAGTGTTCCGAAAGGCGGCGCTACGGGAAGCACTGTTCGATATTCACGTATGGATTCTTCTCGTCCTAACGATCCTCATCGTCATTCCTTCGGGTGTCGTCACGACCTTCAGCGCAACACTAATTAAAGGTTTTGGATATGACTCCAAGACCGCTGCTCTACTCAATATTCCCTCTGGTGCTGTGTCGATTATCGCGACATTAGGTTGTACATACGCGATCCTACTCGATTTCCCGCGATGGCTTGGCATTGTGGTACTGATGGTGCCGACGCTCATCGGCGCGGGCTTGATGTCGTTCTATTTGGGTAGCCAGGGCGGCGTTCTTGCGGGAATCTACCTCATTAATTTTGTTGTAGCGCCGCTGGCGCTCGTCTATGCTCTTGCAGGCGTCAATATCCAGGGGTACACAAAAAAGGTGACGGTAAATGCGGTCGTGGCAGTCGGTTTTGGGATTGCCAACATTATCGGCCCTCAGACATTCTTGAGCTGGGAGGCGCCAGGATATATCAGCGCTAAAATCACCATATTCGCGGCAAACGGGGCCGTTATTGTCGTGGCGACTATTCTGCGACTGTTATATGGATGGCGGAATAGGCCGAGGCTCAAGAAGAGACAAGTCGAGCTAGATTCTTTGAGCAGCGGGCTCATAGATATCCGAGCACTCGAGAAACTAGAAGGACAAGAAACAGACATTGGGAATAAAGCTTTTGTGTATGTTTATTAGTATACGAGTGTCGATGATTAGGCGGGATAATGCGATAGCGTCAACTCGGAGATGTCGGTCTTGTGGTAGGTTTCACAAGATCAAGTGGAATCTGTAGTTTGATATTGTTGGAACTTTCTATTTTGTTATGATAGCTGCTGATGCGGCTGTGCTCGTTCATGAGACAGAATTGGTGGATGTGTTCTATATTTGTCGAACATCCTTTCCGACCATTTCCGGCCGCTCAACTTCCCATTCATCCCTTAATATAGCAAACGTCAAGTCGCTAAGTAGCAAACTCTGCCCCAGACTCCAAACTAATGTGATAGCATAGAAGAAATTGGCGTTGCCGCTACCAGCATAGATCCAGAGATAATAGAAAGCAGGACCCAGGAATGCGGAGTAGAGAATTGTGGATGCTGCAAAAAAGGTATAGCGCATTAGGGGAAATACGTGCCGGAATAGAGGTACTACGGCTAGGGATAAGCTGATGTCCGCAATACTTGGGTAAGGTTTGAAGATGCTGAAGATGCCGAGTAGGATCGTGAGTACGGCGAGGGGCTGTGAACGGATGCGGATCGACAACCCGCCAACGTAGGAAGAAAGGTGTAACCAGAATACGCCTACGAAGAAAGACCTGAAACTGTCGAACATCTCGATGAAGAAGTACCACCAGAGTCCTACGTTCGGAGTTAGGTCTGTAATCGTGAGCTGAATGCCGTAGGTTGAAGGGATGAACTCCCACGATCCAGTAAGGAGGTACGATGCAGCAAAGAGCGCCGAGAGAGATGCCGTGACGGCGAGAACTGCAGTTCCTGCGAACTGTAGGAGCGATGGGATTTTATTTGTCGAATGCTGCCGATCGTAGGCGAGCAGAATCAGGGGCGGGAGGAGAAGAATGGGATACATGGAGAGATATGCAGCGAAAGAGAGAGCCAGCATCGCTGTCAGGGGACTTCCAGAAACGGCCTTGGCGATGGCGTGAAGAATCGCGCACGTCGTAAAAACATTCGTCGGTCGACCCAGACAAGTGGCGATGGTGAAAGGGTTGAAGAGAAAGCTGCAGCACATCAGCAAGCATATCCACAGCCTGGACAGAACGGCGCATGTGCGTTTACATTGCAGCGACCACATAACCGCTCCATTTCCTGTCCTTGCGCGCCGACGTAAACAGCCTCGATGCGGCGGCCTCACCCGACTCGGCGATTGTGTACAGCGCCTCGGCGCTTGCGATGTCGACGAGGACATACAGAAGGTACGTGAAGAAGGGGTACGTCGAGGGGTCGGGGAGGAGGGACAAGAGCGGCAGAAGCAGCGGTGCCTGGTGGTAGACGCCGCCGTCGTACGGCGAGACATTGTGGTTGTATAGGAACAGCCCCTCTTGCACTAGATACAGGCCGGGTCAGCATCGATCTCCGCCACGCACTGCACATAGTGCACACAGGGCCGTCTCACGTCGCTTGAAGCTCGTGACGGGGGTCGACACCTCAACACGGCTGGTCAGGAGGTCCGGCAGGGCGGGAAAGAAGGTGAAGAGTGCGAGTCGGAGGACGGCAGCGGCACCGTAGAGGCCAGCCGTGTCCTGGAAACCCATTTTACCGGCGCTCATGTCGTGCGTCCATGGTAGGAGACGGAGGTCTTGTTCGTCAGACGGATGCGGGATGTGGGATGTGTGGTGTGTGTTTCGGTGTCGTATATGTCGTATGTACAGCTGATCTACAGCTGCATGTACGTACAGCGTATCCTGGAGATGGATGCCTCCTACAGTAGGGACCTACCTGGGATCTCACTGCCGATTGCCGACTTTACCGTTCAACACCTGTCATGTTCATTCGACGGGCCCTGGACGGGGTCGATGGGATGGGACCCGAGACATTATCGATAAAGACAGCACCCCAGGAAGCTACCTACGCTAGGCTTAATTAGGCCTGTCGCGGGCGGTCAGAGTCGGCAAGTACTGGCATCCCAGAGCGCAAGGGAAAAAAAAGTTGACCGCCCCGCCAAAGCATTCTGTTATCGATTGATGCATTCATTGCTGCTTGGGGGTCGCCTGAAATTTCCCATCGACATTGCCGTCTTCACCTTGCGCAGCGGGGCCTCCAATCAGCCACGACGCCAATTGAGTCCTTCTCGCCGTGATCATGGGCAGGATAAAGAAGAAGGGCGAGGCCGGTAACGCCAAAAACTACATTACCCGCACACAAGCTGTCAAGAAGCTGCAGATCAGCCTTCCAGACTTCCGAAAGCTGTGCATCTGGAAGGGCATCTTCCCCCGCGAGCCCAGGAATAGGAAAAAGGCCTCCAAGAGCTCCACTGCCTCGACCACTTTCTACTACGCCAAAGATATCCAGTTCCTGCTACACGAGCCCTTGCTACAGAAGTTCCGCGAGCAAAAGGCCCTCGAGAAGAAGATCTCCAAGGCCCTTGGTCGAGGCGATGTCAGTGATGCGAGCCGACTAGAGCGCAATGCCGCTAGGCCAGAGACGACGGGTAAGCCGCGGTACACCCTCGACCATGTCATTCGCGACCGCTACCCGACTTTCGTCGATGCTCTGCGCGACCTTGACGACTGCCTCTCCATGCTCTTCCTATTTGCGAATCTCCCTTCCACTTCGACTGTTCCCGCCAAGATGATCGCCCGCTGTGAGCGTTTGTGTCTTGAGTTCCAACACTACCTCATTGTCTCCCAGAGTTTGCGCAAGTCCTTCCTGTCCATCAAAGGCATCTACTACCAAGCAAATATTCAAGGCGAGGATGTATTATGGCTGGTTCCTTACAAGTTCAACCAGCGCGTTGTCGGGGATGTTGATTTCCGGATTATGGGCACCTTCGTTGAGTTCTACATGACTCTGCTCGGCTTTGTCAACTTCAGACTATACACGTCAGTCGGCCTGAAGTATCCGCCAAAATTCGACCAGAGTAAGGATAACGAAGCCGCCGAACTGGGGGCTTTCAAACTTGAGGGCAGCCATGCCGCCACAGTCTCGACTGAGCCGGCTCAGTTGGCGAGTGGCGATTCTGTTTCTCAACCTGATCCTAAAACCCAGGCTGAAGTGAATAAACTTATTCGACAGATGAAGGACGCCGCAGTCGACGGAGACCAGACCGAGGCGGCTCCAGAAACAGACGAACCTACCGATACTATAGATAAATTCGAGCCAGCTGCACCAGGTGGCGATGTTCTACCTCAACCTTCATATTCTGGTAACGAACCGGGGTCATTATTCGCAAATTGCACCGTTTATTTATCTCGGGAAACCCCTAGACAATCACTGGAGTTTATTCTGCGGGCGTTTGGATGCAAGCGCATTGGCTGGGATTCAGTTTTAGGCGAGGGGGCATACACGACTAACGAACTCGACCCATCCATCACTCATCAAATTGTCGACCGTCCAGTTATCCAGGCCGCTACGGAAGAAGATGAGGGCGGCGAAGACAATCAGACCTCCCAGAAACTTTCGCCCAATCAAAGAATACCGGGGCGTGTCTATATACAGCCACAGTGGGTCTGGGATAGCATCAATGATGAGGAATTGAAGCGACCAGATGAGTACGCGCCGGGCGCTCAGCTACCACCCCATCTAAGTCCATTTGTGCAGAATACCCAGGGTGCATATGATCCAACATTACCTCTCAAAGATCAGGAACCTGAAGGAGAGGTCTTGGAGGATAGTGATGAAGAGGAAGCGGAAGAAGATGAGGAAGAGGATAGCCTTGCTGTTAAGAAACCCAAAGCTGCCGCTGATGGAATGGATGTTGACGCGTCGGATGAGGACGACGAAGCTGATGACGGCTCCTTCGGAGGCTTCTCCGGGAATGAGGAGTCGGCTGAAGAAGATAATGAGGAGGACGAGTCTGAGTCTGACGAACTTCGGAACCAACAAGAACTGGAGGCTGAACTTAGGGGCAAGCCGGTCAAGCAGACTAAGGTGGATGCTCGATCCCAGAAGTTAGAGGCGAAGAAGAAGCTGGCGCAGAAAGCCAAAGAAGAGGCGGAAGACATTGAAAGAGCAAAAGGAATGCTGAGCAAGAAGAAAAGGAAACTGTTTGAGCAGATGCAGTACACCAACAACAAAAAGAGTGCCGAGGATCAGAAACTCCGTGCAAAGAGGAGAAAGTTAGAGAAGCAAAAGGCACGGGCTAAGGCGTAAGAGCTTGTTAGATAGGGTTGTTTTTATATACCATAAACTCTTGCCAGGTGCTGCGTCTGATCTGATATATTTCCATGTCTCAATGTTTTGCGAGGTGAGATCGCTTTGCCGTAGAAATGCTGTTGCGTAGGTGTCGCAGAAGCTCAACCTGATTTCTAAAACAAACGCGTCGAACCCACTATTGTGTGAACGTTTTTTTTTCATTTTCACTATGCCTTCGGCGCAAAGTTCTTTCAACACAATTATGTCATCGATCGTACCACAACCCTATCATGGCTTATGCAGGGAATGATTCGGACGAATATCTTCCTGATTCCGACGATTCGGATGCTGAAGAGGGGCGTCCCAACCGCTGGACCGGGCCTCCATCCACCTGGCAGCAGCTGAACAGCGCTGAAATCGACACACTCACTGCACTCAACGAGCTTCACAACCAGGACCTGTCTCTTCATTTGTACAACACATTCGCGCTTAAGCATAGACATGGCAAAAGCAAGAAAACGAACGTGGCGAACCCTGTGCCTAATCAGGTAATTCACCCTTCACCGCCACATACGGGTGGTGTGGTAGATGCTGACCAGGAAACAGGACGTCGATATCGCGACGGGCCAACTGGTCCCAGAGGACAAATGGGTGCCTCCCAACTCATGGACGGCCTGGCCTTTGCCAGCAAACGTGGTGCCGCGCCCGGAGTTTATGAAGCGGACAGATGCCGCCGACGAGCACTTCACCTTCAGAATGCAAACGGCCTATACACCCAAGACTGAACTGGAGGAGACAATCTCGGCCACTATGTTAAGGTTGGCTAAAGAGAAATTCCAAGCGAGGCAAGCAGCACAGCGAGATGAGACTGCAGTTGAGCCGGCCTCCGAAAGTAGTGATGAAGAGGGCTCTAGTATCGAGATGAGCTCTGCACCTGGCCTTGTCAGGTCGAAATCCAGAGCCAAGTCGGGCTCAAAGTCTCGAATTATGAAATACGAAAGCACGAGCGAGGGTGAGATAATGGAGGTTGATGATCCACATGTCAAACAGCGGTCTACTTCTACTCCGCCTCAGAGAATCCTGTTAAAACCCGTCGTTGCAACGGATGATGAGCTATCGTACACACTTCTGCGTCCCTCCGCACAGAGGATCCTAGGAAAGCTAGACACGACACTTAAGGTCCTCCATAACGCCCAAGAGTCAAGGACACACTGCCCTTCTGAGTCCGAAGCGTCCGAGGCGTCGTCCCGTTCCCGTTCCCGGTCGCGTTCGCGGAGCCGAGGACTTTCAAGGACTCACACCCAATCACCAGATGCTAAGCGCAAACGACCCCCGGACTCCCGCGCACCTTCCATAGCAACAGAATCGGCGGCTCCAGAAATACCTGGAGAGGTTAAGAAACGAGGTCGGCCAAAAAGGGAATACCCTCGGCTCGAGGGCGAGACTGATAGGGAATACGTGGTCCGGATCGCGCGACTGCGGAAGAAGCCGATCCCCTACTTCCAGGACGACGATCCGGAGCCCGCCTCGGATTCGACCCCGGTGCCGAATTCGGCCGCCGAATACACAGACGGCAACCCCAGAGCCAAGTCCAGAGGACGGAGAGCTCGCGCGCAAACACGACTGCGGCGGAGAAGTTCAAAAGCTTTGTCCGATATCACGTCGGCTGATGACGAAACGGGCGAGAAGCCACTCCGACTGCCAAGGATGTCACGGGTCCGCCTCCGGGACTGGAGAGACGCCCTCGGGGCGGCCGCCCTCGCTGGATTCCCTGCGTCGGCGCTTGATCGGGCGGCCCGGCGATGTGCCGACCTCTTTGGCCAGAGCTTTGTCCTTCGTACGCTACAGGAGGGTCCGCCGGACCAGACGAGATTAGACAAGCATGTGCGCTACGAGCCGGGCATGGTGATCCCTTCTCTCCTAGAGGACTCAGAAGACAGCAACGACGAAGGGCCCTCGCGGCCTCTGCGCTCCCGCACGCCTCGCGCAACGGGCGGCATGACGCCATCCGAAGGCGAGGGACGAGGCCGCGGCCGTGGCCGTTCAGCGAAGTCGCAGTCGCAGTCTCAGTCGGGATCCGGAACCGCCGGCGGCGGCAAGTTCTTCTGCATGGTCAGCAATTGTCCACGGGCCATAGATCCGTTCACTCGCCGTCTGAACCTGCTGCGCCATCTGAAGCTCATACACAAGTATAATAGTGACGAGCTGCCGGTCGAGGTCGATAGCGAGGACGAGATGCACGGCGCCGTACATGTCGACGGGTTCCTGAAACCGATCAAGGTCCGCCCGGGCTGGCGCGGCGATGATGCGGCCAAGGAGAAGAGAAAACCCCGGCTACGCGCGAAGAACATGAGGGGTGGTGAGACGGTGGACACGAGGATGCGGGATGCAGATTCTGCGACTGGTCACGAAGTATCTGAGTGACCGACGTTGTTTATTTGAATATTACCTCATTATGTTTTTGAAGTGCCACTCGCAGCCCGGATACAAGAAACCCATCCAGCTAGCTAGCTAGCTATTCGAAGTTATTCTTCGTAGAAAAGATTCTACTATTTCTTAGCAGCAAACTGTCTCTCGACCTCATCCGCAAACTCGCCAATGCTATTGAACCTCCACTCAAATGCCGTGACGTCTCTATACTTCTCCCAGGCGCCGCCGATGCCCTTAGCACCCTGCTGCTCCTTCCCGCGCGAGATCCACACGCTCCTGAGGCCGAGCTCCTTCGCAGGGACATGGTCGAACCTCAGACTGTGCGCGACGTGCAGGAGGTCGCCCTTCTGCCAGTCGATGCCGAGGTCCTTCTTGGCGTGGCCGAAGAGGTACTGGAAGTTGGCGTGCGACGGCTTGTAGCTCCCGATGTCCTGCGCCGTGTAGACGGCGTCGAAGCGCGCGGGGCTGAGCCGCTTGCCCACCGTGGCGGCCATGTTGGCGTTGTCGACGTTGGACAGGATGATCAGCTTGTAGTGCCGCGCCAGCTTCTGCAGCCCCGACACCGTGTCGGGGAACGGCCCCCACGTGCCCACGGCGTTCCCGAAGGGCTCGCTGATGCTGTCGGACAGGGCGACCCCCGTCTCGTGCGCCAGCTCCGACAGCGACATCGCCATCAGCTCGTTGTATGGTAGCGCGGGCGTCCGCACCTGGTGCGACGCCGAGATCTCCGAGAGCCGCTGCATCGCCGCCGTTGGGGGGTCTGTCTTTAGGGCGTGCGATGCCGGGAGCTGCGAGACGAATGGTTGTAAGCCGTTCAGGATGCCCGTCTCCCAGTCGATCAGCGTGCCGTAGCAGTCGAAGCTGTAGCGGCGAGGTATCTTGGTCAGTTGGGGAACGTCTTCTGTGTGTTGTGTTCTTTTTGGGGATTACGGGATGTAGAAGCTCAATAGGAGTGTCGATTGTGCTGTGGTTGATCGTGGATAGTTTCGTGTAAGTAAAAACACACCTTAGAGCCTTGAAGCTCGTCAAGTCGGGATGCGAGGATGCCATGTTGAGCTTTGTCAGGTATTGCGTATTCCTCTTGGTTTCTCAGTGGTTACGGCACGCTCGCAGCAGATGTGTGATTCCGGGTCTTATAGTCCCGTTGGATTGCTCGTCTTTAAGGCGTGTGCAACAGTCGCCGCCGACGACTTCCAACCCCGCGATGGCACACGCGTTTTATATGTGACTGACATCATCGCGTCGCAAACAAAAGTTGCTCTGAGGACAAGAGGAGCACTTGCCATTCGCAGCATGTCTTGGAGAATCTCCACTCCACCTGCCCTGTCCCCCGCGAAAGGGCGTAGTTGACGGTATAAGTCCCACACGCACAACGGTACCTTGTGCATAGGTACTACTTAGAGCTAATATGTAACCTACCAGCCTGCACATGATGCTTTTTAAGCCTAGATCAGGACCTTGAAATGGGTCTCCCTTTGAGGGCCCGCCACGGCACTTTGACAGAAAAAATAGGCCAAGCCTAACAGCGGGCACAAATCTAGATATATACAATAGATATAGCCAATAACAATATTATCAGAGTTTTATATTTCGTTACCTACCTAAAGTCACGGTGCCGAGGCCGCTCTCAAAGGGATACCTTAACACCATGTCCATTCCTATTCAATATATAGATCTACACCGATGAATTGCCCCCGGGTAGAGGTTCCTGGTTTCAATACTGCATGATTGATATATACCCGTTCTTAGAATGAGTAGGTTCCATTATTTGACATGGTTTGTCACTTTATGGCTATTGTAACAACCGAGTCTAGGGGGAAAGGCACTTATATCTCCCTATGCAGGTAGCTTTCAATCTATCAACAACTATCGCATATTAAAGTGTACAACTTCCAGAATTGACATCCAGGTGCGTGTAGGATACCCTTATGTTCGTAAAACTTTCCTCGTCCTGATTCTCATCATGCCTAATGTTCTGAGATATCGCCAAGATCACCATAAACCAATTCACCAGGCGATGCGACGCTGTTATATGGCATCCGAGTTCTCGGGATTGGCTATGGGGCAAAGTTGGCCAGTTGGTGTCCCTTAGCCCTTAGGATTTGATATACACATTTGCACGAGAACTGAGAGCGCGGGAAAGACAAAATAGATCGTCAACTAACACCTTCTTGCTGGTTTCCCTAGTCCGCTTTAGCATCACTTGGGTGCGCTATTGTAAGTAATCACTGAAGGAATAGATATTCTCCGACTTAAGCCAGTATGCTATGGACTACGTTCGGGCATCCCAAACTGGAAGCTGGATAGCGCGTGGGGTAGGAGTGGCCGGATTCAATCAATTTCATCTCATTGTAGAGGGAATAAGTCCCGGCAACCCGGATATGATACGGAAACAGGCCGAACCCGTGTGTTGACACCATCATGGGTTATACCCAGCCGAGATTTATCTCCGCACAAGAGAAGCACCAAGTAATGAAATATTCAATTAAGAAGTAATGATTCAGTAATATAATACCTTGAGACTTGCTGAGTGCTTAACTTTTCTAGTCGTGCGACTATAATGGCGACCCTCCAATTGGCCTCATGGGCCACCAATCTCACTTACACGGACCTCACCGCGCCAGTGATCGAAGCAGCGGTGAAAAGTGTCTATAACTGGGCTGGTTGCGCCATTGGTGGCTACGCCCAAGACGCCCCGCGTATTGCGCAGGCCACGACACAGCCTTTCTTCGGCGGTCCACCGACGTCGAGCATCCTCGGCTCCAACGGGTCTATAAGCGACGCGTACGCAGATGCGCAACTGGCAGCTCTTCTGAATGGCATCGCTTCGCATATCGACGACTACGACGACACACATCTGGAGACGATCATCCACCCCGCGGGCCCGGTAGCCAGCGCACTGCTGGCCGTGGCAGAATGGCAAGGCTCCGTAACAGGACCCGAGTTTCTGACCGCCTTCGTCGCGGGCGTAGAAGCCGAATGCAAACTGGGCCTGAGCGTGACGCCGGAACACTACGACGTCGGGTGGCACATCACCAGCACCACGGGCTCGATAGGCGCGGCGGTAGCCGTCGGCAAGTTAATTGGACTAGACACCACACAGATGCAGAACGCGATCGGAGTAGCGGCGACGCAGGTAGTGGGGATGCAAGAGTACTTCGGATCCATGACCAAGTCCTTCCACGTCGGACGCGCTGCCCAGGGCGGCATGCTCGGAGCGCTGTTGGCCAAGAACAATTACACGAGCTCGTTGCAAGGCCTGGAGGCTAAATACGGCTGGCTTCATGTCGTGAGCACGCGCGAGAACGCCACGGCTTACTTCGATCAGCTGGGGGAGGTATGGGAGATCGAGAAGAATACCTTCAAGCCCTTCCCCTGCGGCATAGTGCTCCACCCCACCATCGATGCGGCTACTCAGCTACACAATGAGACGATTCAGCAAGGGAAGGATATCTCATCCGTGAAGAGTATCAATCTCCAGGTAAACTCGGAGGTGCTTGTTCTCACTGGCAAGACAAACCCGGCCACGGGGCTTGAGGGGAAGTTCAGCGTCTACCACGCGGCGGCCGTGGGACTGTTATACGGCGAGGCTACGCCTACTTATTTCACCGACGATGCAGTAAACAACGCAACTGTCATCCAGTTTAGAAAGAAGGTCAACGTCACCACAGACGACGAGCGGTTCAGCAAAGATCAGGCAACCGTAACGATCGAATTCGACGACGGCAGTATACTCGAGAAGCACATCGAGCATGCAATCGGCAGCTTAGATAACCCCTTGACAGACGCTGACCTGCGAAAGAAGTTCCTCGACCAGGTCTCGAAACAGATAGGAGAGACGAGGGCAGAGAGAGCATATGTTGCTTTCAAAGGGATTCAAAACATGACCGATGTCGGACAACTTAGGACGCTCTATTGAGGAACACCAAGGTAAAGTTGAGTTAGAATCGTCCGTTCTTGTGAATAAATTATAAGCACATTATAGTCACGAACTAAAATTGAATATCTCTGATTGCCTATGAAGCCTCAAAGCTCGAGCCGCGCTATGAGCGGAGCGTTTGCGGTCTAGCCGTAAGACCCGAGTTAGGCTATGAGGTTAAGGCTTTGACGTGTTCGAGCACTTCCTGATGTTCGTATGGGGAGCTCATACCTAATTCCCCCCTTTTTTTCACCGGGCGAGCATCAGTTTTTCTTGATATCAAAAAACGCTTCGCACACAGTGCCGGTTGTGAAACGGGGTTTTGACTGGCGGTTTTCTTGTACAACAATCCTCGTGACAGTAAATCCATGTTAATTGAAGTTTCTTATTCAAGATCAACGTTCTCTGTCTCTTTCTCCAACTTTGATGCTAATCTCTCGCTTTGCCTTGCTTTATCGCTCTTTTCATCACAACCCTCGGCCGGCATCTCGTGGAGAGCAGCAGGCAGTTCTTGAGGCAGAGCCGTGGACCCGGGAAGCTCATGAGACAATCCCTCTTTCCTTTCGGACAGTTCCTGAGTTTCCTGTACATTTTCCATCTCGTGAATAATGACCGAAGAATCACTGGAGAGCTCCGCCTTTTCAAAATTTCCTTTCCCTTCTTCCTTGGCCTTGGTGGGTTGGTTCTTCAGGATATTCGCCTTTTCCCACCGCCACGCGCGGTACATAAAATAAAACAAGGGGATAAAGACAGAGACAAATATGACGCCTATGATAATAGGTATCACCATCTCTGAATTGTCCCCTTTCGGCTGCTTCATTACCGGCCCTCTCCGAGCAACTTGACCGGCGTCACTTGAGAGCGAGTCATGGAATGCTAAATGCATCTTCTGCGGAAATATGAAAGGTTAATATCTGTTACGTACATATTATAATATAATGGAAGTCGGGAGTTAAACTGATAGTTAAATCGACGACATACGATAATCTTGTCTCTTCCGATGTATCGGAGATAGTAAGTATAGAGTAGCCGCGTGTGTATAAAACGTTTTGGCCGTTAACGTAGTAGGAAGAGGCTCGGCGCCGTTGAGATATAAGATCCAAAGGCTGATTAACGCATATAAGTCTGATTGCGCATGGTATCCTTAGGGAGGTGATCTGACCCCCAGTATCAGAACTTTCTTCAGACTACATCTAGGGACATCAGGTAAGTTATGAACTGTCGAGCCCAGCCCTACTCATCAATGTGGAGGGTGTCTGGCCTTCGACCTGCGCCTCCCTCTTAGATTTCGCTATATTTAGGACGGTCCGATTTCATCATTTGAACCTTTCAAATTAAATATCTGGCGCGACTTCAAGCCACTTGGATTCTTATATGCAGGTGGTAGATAATCGCAAACATGAATCGTCCTAAGCTTTATAAAGAATCACTATTTAGCCTATCTTACTCATCCCAGTCTGACGCCGCACATATCCCGTTCCTATCGCAACACAACTGCGCCTACTTATGATCAGCATGTCTTGCAGAGGGAACCTATTTTACATATCCGAGTTCCGTAGCCAGTAGACACGCCGTAAGATGTGTCAACTTTCAATCGGAATTCGGCAATTCGTGTGTTTTGTGACGGCGGACGGCGGTTCGGTGTAGTCACAGGGACCTTTATAGATGTGCCAATCACACGAGCTGCTTTATAAACAGTACAGCCGCTTTCTTAGTTCGAATAATCATACGTAGTTCGCCTGGTTACACTCGTAGGACCATACGACGTAGCATAGTGGCTGCTACAGCAGAGTGCAGGTAGGCATACTTACAGTAGACCAATCACAGCATGTCTCAAGTCCAAATGGAGATGCCTCGGCACGCCTATAGTCAGTCTCCTGACCAATCAACATTCCCCCATTCCCATTCCCTACTTCCATTCATATCCATTCATGTGCAAGCTGAAGAGCGTACTGCGCCTTTTCATAATACACCGCTGAGTGCCCGCTGCTTACCATAGTAATCAATGGAGCAAGCGCTGCCTTGGGCTGAGCCGGCATGGCTGGGGTCATTGGAATCACCCTACTACAACGACTCGCACCGCCAGCTGCAAGCTTACGCAAGGCAGTACTTCGATGAACATGTCATTCCCCACATGCTGGACTGGGAAGAGAAGGGAGACTGCCCGGACGCAGCCAAGGCCTCGTACCTTACGTCCGGCCTCGCGCTGCTCGACGTCCCGAAGGAATACCGGCCAGCTGGGTTCAACACGGTCGCTGGAATCCCAATTGACGAGCTGGATATATTCCACCGCATCATCTTGACGGATGAGGCCTCTCGGGTCGAGGGCGGCGTCTCGACCGCGCTTTCCGGGGGCGCAAATGTGATCGGCCTCCCGCCTATCGTGACCCACGGCACGGAGATCCAGAAGAAGCGCTGGATCCCGGGGCTATTCACGGGACAGACGAACTTCTGCCTCGGAATCACGGAGCCGAGTGGAGGCAGCGACGTAAGCAATCTGAAGACGACAGCGAAAAAGAGCGCCGACGGCGCGCATTATGTCGTGAACGGCGCCAAGAAGTGGATCACGGGGAGTCTCTGGGCCACGCATATGACAACCGCCGTGCGCACAGGCGGGCCCGGCTTCGGCGGCATCTCGCTGCTCGTGGTCCCTCTCTCGCTACCGGGCGTTTCGGTGCAGAAGATCCCGAACGGCGGACAGAACGCGGGCGGCGCGAGCTGGGTGCGCATGAACAACGTCAAGGTCCCCGCAGACCACCTGATCGGAGCGGAGAACGCGGGCTTCATGTACATCATGAAAAACTTCAACAGCGAGCGCTTTGTCATGTCTGTGGGGTGCAACCGCAAGGCGCGCACGTGTCTGTCTACCGCCCTCGCTTACGCGCACGAGCGCGAAACGTTCGGCGTTCCGCTCATCAACCACCAGGTCATTCGGCATAAATTGGTCAATGTCGCCCGTGACGTTGAGGCGCACTGGGCTCGTCTCGAGCAGATCGCTTACCATATCAAGAAACACGGGTGGCAGAGCAGAGACATCGCTGGCCCGATTGCTATGGCCAAGATTTCGGGCGGGCGCATTCTCGAGCTTGCGGCGCGAGAGGCACAGCAGGTCATGGGTGGTGTTGCGTATCAGCGGCATGGTCCTGGCGGCGGTGGACGTGTTGAACAGATTAATCGGGATCTCAGAATGATGGTTGTCGGTGGTGGTTCCGAGGAGATTTTGGGGGACTTGGCGTTCAAGGAGGAGACCAAGACGGCGAAGGCCAAGGCCGAAGCGAAGGCTAAGTTGTAGGTTATGAGTTGTCACGGGAGCATAGCGGGAACACATACACCATGTATGGACGTATGCGGCAGAGGAGGACTCTTTTCGCTACGCCCAAGAACACCTATTGTCGTATGTATATAAATATGAATAATCACGGTGATTAATAGTGTAGTATGGAAAGATCATAACTCGAATACTAGTCACTTGCCCCAAACGGTGAACTGGTAATGCGACCCTAGGCGAAGATGCGTTCCATCTCACTCTTCTCAGTACCCACGTCAAATTTCTTGCTCATATGCCCCGAGACAAGGCAGAAAGCTACGCTACTCCTCAGATTTTGGCTCGCCTTCTGTCGAGCGTTGCATCAGTTGACCCAATATGCGAAGCGAGTAGCTTTCCCACCTTTTCCGCAACGCCCCAACTTAACTCATAACCTCGCCCTCCCAAACCATAAGCATGAATGATGCATCTATTGCCCTGCGCAATCTCCTTCTCAAGTCGCATGCCACCTTTCCGAGTTGGCCGTCTACCAACAATATCCTTGATGACAGTAAACTTACCATCAGGGCCCAGAATGTCGGGGTACATGGCGGCGAAGTTGCTCAGTAGCTTTTCTCTGAGCTCAAGAGAAGAATGCGGATTCCAGTAGTTCGGTATCTTCGTCCCTCCGATGACGGTTCCGCCTTCGAAGTTACGCGAGACGTTAAATGACCCCATCCCCTCGGCGTTTAGTCTTGTAATCGAGACGGGGCAAGGATTGGCTACAAGACATGTTTGCCCTAGTGTTTTCATGAGTGAAACGTCTTTTGATATCGTATTTGGATGGTCACCGACCTGTAGTGATAAAGACATCGTGGTCCCCGAAACCAATGCCTGAAGCATTGATGAGCACATCAAAGGGGGCTAGGTCCTTCATCTCGAAAACCTCAAGGGGGTCCCTGATTTCCCTTTTGACTACAGTGGGTTTAGTCTCCAAACCTAGAACTTGGTAATGGCTACGCAACGTATTCATGCGGGCAAGAGGAGACTGGGCAACTCACCAAGCTTACCACCCCTATAAGCGAACCTCCGCAGTAGGAAGGCACAATAAACCATTGGGTTGACACACCAAGTCTGATACTCGTATCCCAGCTTCACACCCTCAGGTAGCTCTTCTTTGGTATGGAATCTGAACCCTTTCATACCGAACTCATTCTGCGCCTTATCCTCGGTGAGCGTAGTTTGAGCAGGCTCAGGCGCCTCGAAATAGTCGTAGGCCTTCATGAATGTGATTCCGGCCTCGGGGTGACGATCGTGCAGCGCGCGCATCTCTTCCCACGTCAACAGCGACATGGCGTGTTCACGGGCTTCTTGGCTGTCGGACGCTGCACCCGGCGGCGGCAGAATGAAGCGATTATGTGCGCCCCCCCATGGTGACGTGAAGTTGATTTGCGTTGCGCTATCGATGGTCTCGAAACCGCTAGGGAAGTCCTTGGCGACGATGGTTACACTGTGACCGGCTTCTTGAATCCTCAGGGCGCAGCTGAGACCGGTGGCACCGGCACTACCTTCAGGCGTTAGTCACGACATCGGACCAAGAGAGTGAACAAATGAGTTGAGATACCCTATCACGACAATCTTCGTCATCTTGTTTCGTTTTTAATATCTTCTTTATTCGAGGATAGTAGGGGGGTAATAAAGGAATGGTGGGCATAGATTTAAGGTCTCCGACGTATTTACATGCTCCAAATGCTAGGTAACATCGGCAAAGACCACCCGGGAAATACGGCACTCCACACAGGATAGTTTATAGTATCACGATGACACAGGCCTTGTTTCCCGAACTCCCTTTGCCGATGATACGCCTGATATTTCTAATACGTCTAATACGAGAGAAACTGTTTACGTAATAGGCACCTCGATAACCAGTACCAATGTCGGAGCCTCCCGATCCACTCCGGGCACACGAGGGCCATCGGCATTTACATGGTAGATGGCCGATCGGAGTGTCCGCACCAACCCGGGGTTGTCTATTATAGTAGGACTAGCTGACTTTGTTCAAGCGTCAAGCCGTCGGCGTTCGATAAGAACTATGCTTTGTTCCTATTATTGACGTAGCTATACGCCGTCGACTAACCTGGAATGTTTAACCACTTTGGGTTCAATCAGTCATTCTGTACGAATTGGCACTATAACCGCCGAAAACCGTAATCCAAAACACAAGCCCGACCAAGGCCAACAGTATTTATATCCTGACTCTAAAAAAACAGCAGCCGTACCAACAAACTATTTTGATGAATTCGAATGATGCGATGCATATCGGTTACCGTTTAAGCTCCACAGGGATTTGCTACCCAACTCCAATTGGTGGACGTCTTGGTCAGAAATTACATAGTTCTTCCCTAACTGGCTCTTGGCAGGTTTCCTAGTGTAATGGTCATCACATCGGATTCTGATTCCGGTAATCTGGGTTCGATTCCCAGGGAGACCTTTTTATCTTTTGCTTCGCTTTTCTACTCGCTTATTAAGGAGAAATAAATCGGCGACGAGATCGAGGTAGGGAACGCTGCTTCGGTGTACAAGAGTATCCATGAATCAGGAGCGCAGCGTATAACTGCCATTGACGGCGTAGATACCTTAGCACGCATTCGTGTTTGATGATTTCTCTTCCTTTTTGACAAGAGTGTGTATACTGCAAATTTATGACATCTTTAAGGGGAGGCGTATTTGTATCATTATCGACATAAAGCTCAATTTAAAAATCGGGGGAGGGGGCTAACATATTAAACGCCGGTTCCCATAGGAAAATAAATTTTACAGTCAACGATATAGGAGGGTAGGATTTAACTAATAGGTACAGCGAAGATCATATATCATCGCTGAATAATTGTGGACGCAACAGATGTGTGGTAAGGGGCATAAATGCCGAATGAGAAAGAGTTGGTCGATCCAAGGCTCGAGTATTTCTGCTTCTAGATCCTGTGGTTTTAGAAACACTTGTATTATATGTAGTACGGGATTCATTCTATTGTACATTCTCTCTAGAAGTATTGCGTAGCTGTTTGCTAGTGATACCTTGTTGTAAAGCATCACTATGTACGACTAGATCTGTCTACCTTGCCGTCTATAGTAGCATGTGGTGTCAAACTTGACAGCCATAGTTGCACTCGTATCCCTTCGTGATACTGCCGTATCTCGGCGTAGCCATCAAACAACAACATGTGGAACCGTTCTTCTACATTATCACCATGAAATAGACTCAATGTACGTACAACTCATTTTAACAAGCGAACAAACAAAGTAATCAATGTAATGGTGCACCTTGAGCTTAGTTTCAGGGATAATAAAGATATGGAAACATATAGGAGGGTTTCGCAAGGCTCCGGGGCGTATTCCATTACATAGTGCCACACAGTTGCGAAGTGTGGGGTATAAATGTAGGACTGTCTTCAGCATCGGGGAGGCTTATTGTCATTCAGTACACTATCGCAAGAAGCAGGACATATGGAACTGAACCGGCAAACTATCTAACAGATTATTAACACTATCATCGCCGGTCGCCAGTATATCATGCTCAGCCCATTCGAGCTATTTAGAGGATCGAGACCTACGCCTCGGAAGCAGAAGGGCAAGGTGCGGACACCCAGATATTCCCGTACTCTTTCTATACCGAACACTAAGGAGGCTTGTCATAGACCACAGTCAGGCGAGACGGACCAACCCCTATCAACGATGACGGCAGTGGCCTCCAACACGGCCGTCGTCACACCCTCCTTCCGCACGTCCCGAGTCCACCGCCTACCAACCAAGCCTGAGGTGGTGACCCTTTATGAGAAGTGCGGGTACGTGAATGAAGGCGTTGGTAAGCGGCAACTCGCAGCTTACAACCGTTTCGCATGTGCGTATGCCTGACAAAATCATATCACGTAGTTGAACCTCTAGTTGAATTAGTTGTTGTTGGTGAATCGTAAGTGCGGTTGGAGGGATGAGGCGGGTTCAGAATGAAGAGATAGACATCTTGGAAACTAATGTATCAACATGCAAAACAAGGGGAAAACACTGGGAAGGCCGTTGTATAGAATTTGAACGCAACTATCATGAGCCCTAGCAGAACCGGGCAATAAACTCTTTAGCCCACAACATAACCTCTTGTCTAAATGGCAATATTGACGCTCTTGGTAAGAAGCTGTACCTGCATGTGCTTCCGATTCTGCGCCGAGATCCTAAATGCCCGGCTATACCGGCAGGAGACAAGCATAAGCGCTCTCGAGCATGTAACAAAGGGTTATATATAAGCTTATCTCGGGAAGGTGTTAAGGTCGGAGCTAAGCTAGGCATCGTAAATCCGCTCACTCAAAAGTCTAGAGTTTAACTTCGTCAGTACATTCAAGATAAGCATATACCATATATACATCCATTCCAGGTACTTTCAACTAAGTCCACTATCCCCGTTCCTCGATCCCAGCAAATGCCCACCTGCATTACCGCAGTACCTCTTTAAACCGAGGCACTCCCGGTGGCAGCAGCAGGGGTCCAAGTGCTAACACTGCTCGGGCCCGTGGGCGTCTCATCGATGGCATCGTTGTTACGCGAGCATCCGCTCTTAGCAACGAGCGCCGCGGGGCATGCAACCTGCTTGAACGTGACGCCCGGGTTGTCCGCGCCGCCGAACCAGTCGAAGCGCCAGTAGCACCCGGCCTTGAGGGCTGCGGGGAAGCTGTCGCACGCCGATCGAGAGGTTACGCCGCCGTATCGCTCGCCCCAGCCGTTCGAGGGCGCGCCGTATTGGTTTGTGCAAGCGTTGAAAAGACCAACGCCGCCGCCGGGAATCTAGGTCGCGTTAGGATACTCGCTCGTATGAGAGTAACTGGGGTTGTTGTCGGGGCAAATGAGTACTAAGAGGTAGGCGAACGTGAAGTGACGAAAGAGAGAGGGCGGAGTATCCTAATTATAGAGGCACAGCGATAGAGTAGGCTAAAAGTCCAACATACCGCAAGATCGAAGTGGTTCTGTCCTAAATCCCCACCAGTATTGCTAGCCTGCACAATCATCTTCTTGCCGCTGACAGGTCCGCTCGTGAACGTGAGCTCGTAGCAGGCACAGCACCACGTGGTCTCGGTCTGGCCGGCGAGGCGCACGGCAGCCCAGCCGTAGCTCAACGACTCGTCGACTGCCCAGGGGCTCTGGTTCGAGCACATGTAAGCGGAGCCGCCGTTGTCACAGCCGGACTTGGTCGCGCCATTGTCGTTGAGCGGCGAGTCCGACCGCGAGCACGTCCCGATCAGCTTCCCGCTGTTCGTCTTCTGCGTCCACCCGCACGACGGCTTGCAGCAGTCCCAGTAGCGCGTCGTCTGTCCGGTCCCCGAGGCCCCTTGCGCCGAGGCCAGTCCGGAGAAGGAGACGAGCGCTAGCGGGAGGTGCTTGATCTGCATCTTCTAGACGGTTTCCGTGTCGATGCTTATGTTATAACAGTGCTATAGAATATCTCGCCACGATGTAACTCGGTCACGTCAATCGTTAGAGGCTTTCGGTTCAATATATAGGAAGTGGCGGATCTGCAACTAGATAAATCTATGGGTGAGAATATCGGACTCTAAGAACGGCTAGAGTCCTATAGGCAAAGTGAGGTATATTGCTAACTTATCTAAAACGCTACAAAAATACGCGGTCTACTGGGAAACGTTCCGTCGTAATATAGGCTGGAGCTTTACTAGGATTGGGGCGAGCATGCTACAACGGCCCATGAACTCTACGCGCTTCGTATCGTCGAATCAGGAACGATGCACTGAGGGCTTTCGGAGTAGGTATACGGTCATCATATGGAGCCCTTCCGCTTCTGCTCCAGGTACTTGATTCTTATGACGAGGAATATCGGGCCGGGTGCTATACCTATGTGATCTGGTCTCGTGATGCAATATAGAGAATACGGGGATCTGGCTGCTGGCAAAATTGGAAAAAGGCACAAATTGCTGTACCGCGAATCCCGGTATTGAAATTCAGGAGATTATATGAAAGCAGGTGTGCAGTTCCATGTTATTGGTTGGAGAGCATGCCCAGCCTCATTCCCCGCGTCAACAAAGCTTGGCTACGGAGTCTTGCCACAGTTGGCCCTCCAGTGCGGCAGCTGAGCATCGAGAAACTTCAAAGTACAGATTAGGAGCATTAGTACAGGGTTTAGACCGTAAAGGAAGGGAAGAGTAAATGTAGAACGCAACGATTTTTATTATTTGAGTGAAGATTGGAACAATCTCGCGAATTTTGGAGCATTACGAGTGAAGAGGAAACCTGCGTCCTGAACCCAATACTCTAATTTCCAGTGTGTCACACCTTGTTGAAGGATATGTATACTTAGGAACCCCAACCGCTGTCGTCCCGGCGTCGTCCATTGTCAAGCTCATCACCGACATGGTCGATGATTTGTTCTAAAAAGCCGCCACCACCAGACTCCTCGCGGCTCTCCTCGCGGCTCTCCTCACGACCATAATCATCTGACCGCCCGTATTCTTGTCTTTCTTCACGACCGTACTCATTTGATCGTCCGTATTCTTGTCTTTCCTCACGGCCATAATTACCAGATTGTCCGTAGTCGGAACGCTCATGTTCGGATCTTTCTTCGCGATACTCATCGCCTCGTCCTCCGTGGCTGTCTCCGTCATCACGTCGTCGATTCCAACCGCTAGACTCTTCATAACTATCCTCATTACTCTCATATCGACGCTCAGTGCGCTCTTCGTAGCCGCCACCGTAGGTAGGACGTGTCTCGGCCCGCTCTTGATAGCCGTACCCTCTGCCGCTATCGTCTTGTTCGTAGCGGCTGTACTCCGCGCGCTCGCCTCCACCAGGGTAGCGGGTCTCGCTGATGTTAGCCTGCCCGTACCGATCTTCGGAGTGGCCATATTCGGTTCGACTCTCAGTGTAAGAACCGTTATCGTCCTGCCGTCTGCTCTCGTATGACTGCGTCTCCTCGTTTTTGAAGGCGCCTCCAAGTAGAGAGTTACCAATTTGACCAAGAAGCCCCCCGCCGAGTGGTTCATCGCCGCCTCCTCCACTACCGGGGATCTTGCCACCTGTAAGTCCCTCAAAGATGGCACCGGCAGCGGCACCGGCAATACGGTCCTCTACGTTTCCGCCGCTTTCATAAGTTTTGTGCATACCGAGAGGTTTTCCACAGCCGTGACCAGAATCGTGTACACCTTCCTTGTGGTTCTCGCCACGCATTACACCTTCACGAGAGAGCTTCCGCCGATACTCATCTTGGGCATCTCCGCCCATCTCGTTCCACCACTCCTCGACGCTACGGAACATCATCTGTCGGCCTTCTTCGGCGCCATCCTCACCCATATGACGCTGGGCGGGATGATGAAGAACACCGTTGATGATTCGATTCAACGTACGATCAACGTCGGCATTCTCGTTATCCCAAAGCTCCATCAGCTGAGGGACAACCCAGGCTACGACCTTGCTCGCAGTCTTGCCCGCAATTTCATTAAGGATCTTGCAGTGGTTAACATACATCTCCAACAAATAAAGGATGGAAAGCTTACATTTGAAAAATGGTCCTTGGACAACATAGAATGAGTGGGGTCAGTGCACCCATCATCGTTGAAAACAATATGCTGCTCATTCTCACTGCTGGCAATAATCTCATTTGAACCAGTTGCGAGCTCATTCTTGACTTGGCTAATGATAGGCAAGACAAAAGGCGCAATGATGGTGAAAACCCACATCGACAGCTGCTCTTCGAGCTGCTCGATGATCTGGGGTAAGATAGGGATCTCCTCAACCGCTTTTGTGATGCTCTTCATAAGGTCATCATGAAACTCGATGGCAGGCATTATCTGCTGGAAGACCTGCTGTGCATAGCGAGTGAACTCCTCAGGTTCCCGAGGGGAGATGGAAGTGTTCTCCATCTGGGCAGCATGGGCGTTGTTTTGGATGTCGTTCATCTTCTGCTTTTCATCATCATCACCAAAGACACCATCTGGAATCTTGTCGAGGAGATCGGCTAGGATACTGGTATCGTCTTGGGAATGCTGCTGTAGTGTTCCTTCGAGTTCTTGAATCTCGTTCTGGGTCAATTTATCCGAAACTATATTGCTTGAGTCAGACACTGCATCATTGGTTTTATGTGATTAGGTATTTGTACCTTCGCCAGTGACGGAATGGAGGAAATCTACTCCACCAAAAGTTCCTGTGACAATGGGCCAGACCTCGTGTCTGACACCGGGGATTTGCACCTGGGTACGACTGCCGACATGAGGGAACACATCGCGCTCGCCTATCTCGATCAAAGCGAGTTCGGTATAATTACTGTGAGCGAGATAATCTAAAGTGTTCATGTTAGAACATGCGCTCCCGGATATCTATCATTCTCGGTACTCGACAACAACTTACCTTCGAGACAGTGAAGGCCAGTTCCCAAGAGTCGCAGTGCCTCGTAGAAGTCCTCCTTGTTTTGGTTACGCTGATAGTTTCGGACGAGCTCGACACACCCGCTAAATAGGCGTCGGACGTGAAGAGAGGAAGTCATGATGCCAACGCGGTCGTTCGCAATGTAGTTCTTCATGCCAGTCTCTTCATCAAATGCAAGCTCGACACGCTCATCAATGGGGCCACGCAATGCTCGGTGATACTGGCGAGCATCTTGGTTGTCGGCGTAATTCTTGGGGTTGTCGATGTGGTCTTCAGGGCGGTAGCAGCCCAAACGTTCGGCAGTAACTTCAAATTCCTTAGAGCCATAACCGAAGCTCATAAAACCTAGGACGCAGAGGAGGAGACGTATAGCCTCAGCGGAAACCGCTTTGACAGTTCCCACGTCAATTGCTTGCGAATAGTCGCGGAGCCAGTTTCCGAAGTAGACGCGCGAGACCATTAGCTTGCTGAACTTCTTGCCACCAACAGCATGAGCCATTACGATGTTAAGGAGGGTGTCTTCGATATCGCCATGGCGCCCTGTTGCGATCTACGCGTTAGCATGTGCCTCAAGAATGGGTTGTTTGCAGATTGTTTGCAGAGGGGGGATACGAACAATTCTGGCCTGCAACCTTAGAAATGCTAGCGATATTTCCAGCACCAAAAGCAAGAGCGGGCCGGGCAAAGACCAGCAGGAAGGCCAGCCCCAGGAGGCCCGGGTAGGGCTTAAAGGAGGCCATATTCGTGGGCCGCAGGTTCGCGTCACAGTGATCTAATGCTTTTGAAGATGCTGACGAAGAATTGAAATGGGAAAAATATCAGGTGATAGATGGAATGAGTCAAGGAGACGATTGAGGAGTAACACAACTGTAGCTAGGGAGAAATACGAACTGCCTGAGGAGAAAGGCTGGAGTAAGGTGTGAGGTTGTGGCGTGCTGTGGTGAATGGAGAAGGGGAGCTTGCAACCCTGGAAGGGGAAACGCGGCAAAAGGAGGGGGAGGGGCAGAGTCAATGCAAGCTTGATGTTCTTGTGCCACCAACCAACCATAGAACTCGTATGGGCTATGTTGTATGTTGTACTGCTAGCTTGCGTGTTTGTAACAGGCTACCGGTATAAGATCACGGTTTCGATGCTGGAGGGGTTTGGAGGGGCTACCCGCGGCCAAGATTGGCTGATCAAGGGCCTGCCAAGAGACGCGCCAAGTGGAGCATGGACTGGACAATCCTGAATAGACAAAGAGGGATTCCTCATTTGATCGCACATGAAACCTGAACTCGTCCGTCACTGGGGCCATACTGGGACCTTTTGACCTCATGTTCTGTGTTAGTGTGGTAGCGGCATGAAAAGCTGATGTTCAAGCTTAAGGTAGCAGTTTCGCTGCCGGCTATCTGAGCGTGCCATTGACACACCTGGTGGTGTATGTGATAGATATGGCAACCGATATACGTACTGACTCGACATCCGAGAAAGAAACCAGGGCTTTAAATACGACGTCATCATACATATAGCCTTTCTTGATACCGTATTGGTCTTACAGCAAGTCGCGGGGTGTAAGCGGTGGTGACTACAGTACATATTCCTCTTGGAGACTGGATTACTTCGTTGACGTTGCCTTCTTACTGAGTAACTTGGTAGGGAGTCACCGGAACCAAAGGTCTCGATAGGAACCCAGGGGTCTGGTTTAGCTCGGGAGTATGGTACTGTATTCATTGAAACACGGCTGCCGAAACTTCGGTCAATGCAATGCAGGTGACAGGACCTCGATCCGGTCGGATTTATCTGGGGTGTGCAGTAGAAAGCAAGGTGGAATAAAGCGGGTACAATAGGTATGAGGAGGGGCACAGCGGATCAACTCGGCTCCGAAGCCGGACATAACAACGCCTGGCTACGCGCCGCGTGTGCCTTATATAAACAAGCTTCGGCTTAGAGGCTGTGGTATTCACATACATAGGTAGTACGTAGTACAGTCATGATTTGAAGCTGATATTATGAGCAACAAATAAGGGTTATGACTGCTGTACGCAGCTATTGATTCTGTTGTCTATATTTGCTGCCTTTTTGGCACCTGGGCATCAGTCATGAGAGATGGCCTTGTAGATTTTGAACAATTGTACAGCTCTCCTGCCTAGATCGTGACTTGAAAATTGCAAGCAATTTCTGTTGCACGCCACGAAACGTATTCGTGAGAGAAACAACATCTCTATTGTCTTTCGGAAGACTGACCTACGTAGTATAATTGCATCAACAAGAGACTCGCTAGGAACTCTCTCAAATGCGCTATCAAACGGATACTCGTATGCTACGTTCACGATGTCTCGGCTACTGTAGGTTATCATAGTGTTGAAAATGGAAAGTGTACGTAGTCCACGTGTTTGTTATCCAATTTTCCTGTGAATGCAACAAGATGTCTGGAATTATTCCATCCCTTCCTATCCGTACCATACGTAGTGGTCATCTGGTGTGAGCAAAGTATTGGTGAGCGCTTTCTATCTACGCATATCAACGTATACAATAGCACAGCCAAACCAGTCATGCTGCATGGTAGCCTGTAGTTGCAGCCATATACTGCCATGGGGCCTGGGGCTTATGAGGCTTGTTAGACAAATGAGTTTGGCTCGAGCAGTAGGGGATAACCCAGACGTCACCCTCACCGGGCACCTAACAAGTATAGCGCCGCTGAATTTGCATGTCAAGATATACTAGTAGGTTTAGGATCCGCTGAGATTCGCTCCGGACGACCCAAGAATCGAGGGGGAAATGCTACAGGAACGTGTGGCTGGCTGGAATACTCCAGGGACGAGTCGCAAGAGGTCAAGAGCGATAGGTCTCGGGTATGAGCTGGTGCTTTAGTGGGATATCTTGAACACGGATAGCCGGTGTAATGAAGTGCCGCCTGATAGTGCACGAGGCAAGTTGTAGTAGGTGGTTTAAGCAGCAGTGCGGCAAGGGAACTGCGTAGTAGAGGTAGATAGGTAAGTATTTGTGGGCAGCTGGCAGTGCTAGGTAATCCAGAAGCCCACTATCTGGATACGAGGAGCAAGAGAGCACTGGAATGTCAACTGGTGTTATCCCACGAAGATCCAACAAGCTGGTCAAGCAGCAAAGAAGGAATTTCAGGCATTGGGAGATGGGGGAAGAGCACTGAAAATTGGCGTTAGAATCGGGCGGGGGGATGCGTTTGACCCTGAAAGCAACTGGGCGGGGGATGCCTAGGAGGGTTGACCGGGAATTGCCGCAGCTGTTCTACTGGGCTTGCTGCTGGCTGGGGCACACACAGTGACACTGATGATGCGAGCGTGCAATCATGCCGACCGACCGACCGATCCTCTCTCTGCACACTGATCCAGTCCAGTGCACACCCTACCACTGCGCTCCTGCACTGCCAACCCCCGAAGCAGCCTGAACCAATCAACTGGCAGACGGCGCTGGCTTGGTGCGACACCAACGCTTCGAGCGAGTGTTGATGCTGACATTGCTGTGATTGAAAGTAGGTACTTGAGGTAGGCGTGCTGAACAGGTACCTCCACCCTGGTACCCCAGGTAGGTAGGTAGGTACCTGACCTATACACTATTTAGCCCATTATAGTGAGCGCGTGTCCAGACTAGAATTTCTTGCAGACTTGCTTTACGGGATACCGATAAATAATGCCTGCTAATCGAAAATAAAACGATGAACGACGGGTTGCGCGCTCATGAATTGATCTATAAAACTAGAAGGCAGTATGGGAAATAAGCTGGCTAGAAGTACATCATAAGCGCGACTGTAGGAGGAAAGAGAAAGGCGAGGAGTTTTGGTGTGCTTCATCGCTTGCTTGCGCTGTACTAGACCGAGTGGGTGGGTGCGCAGTGTGCAATCAGTGATGGAATTATCTTTACTGCAGCATGTATTTTTTTATATTTTTGATTCTTAGGTATAGGTAGGTACTCTAGGTACATTTTATTACGGGGCCTTTAGTGGTGCGCTGCATCAGTTAGACATTGCCCCCAGGTGCTTGTGGCTCAAAATCTCTTTCTAGCCCCTCCTGCTAGGTACAATTGACAGAATCGTGCAACACCTCCACTTCAAAGTCCTGGGTTCCAGCCGACCTATACCTAGGTAAACATTACTGCAACCATACCACTACAAACGCTTCAAGAGCTTTACTTTAACCAGCCTGTTAGCAGACCTGCTTACAACATACGAATTCTCGTAAATATCAACACGGAGCGCCTGGGAACTCAAGGGAAACCAGTCGCTGCTACCCTGCGACCAAATACTACTTACTGACTCTAAGTATACGGAGCAGGAAGACAAGTGTGGTGCGTGTTATGCATGCGAAGTACTGGGTACTTTTTACTCCACCAGGCAATTAAAAACCATGGTGTAATGCTGCTACACAGCACGAGGGGTAGGTTAGGGTACAGTGCAAGCGTTAACAATAATGGTAGATACTTGAGTTACCTACCTGGGTACCAAGCTAGGTAAGGTAGGTAGCAGAGCGAAATAAGCTAAGCCAGCAGGGGAAACCCACACCAATCGCGCCCGCACAGCAACTGCCCACCTGAGAGGTAGGTAGGTACCTTGCTACATGACCTACTGTACTTACACACACCTGTATCCCACCTGGGCACCTGCACCCAGTGCACCCACCCATCAGTGATCTCGCAGAATCAGCCAGCCTGGGCAGCCACCATATTTAGAGGGCAGCCCCTCCCACTGCAGCGAGTCGCCCCCGTAAACTTTCTTTTAGACTTCCTGTTTCTCGTCCCTCCCGCCTCTGCGCTGCCTTCGCCTTCAGGCCACAGTGCTGTACACCCAGGCGATCCAGCACGCTCAACCCTACCTAACCTCAACCGGCCGAAGACAATCAGATCCATCGGCTAGCTACCACCACTGCGCTGGGATCCAGTATCCTCCCAAGACCCAACGCCAGCATTTGCTAAGACACGCCACAATCTCGCCTGGAATTCCTCGACACCGCGTGCGCGTGCACGACACCAAGCACAGCGAGCCCACCCAGCAGCTGTATAGGTTGCCTATAATAGCGGCCCCCCGCCCCCCAACGGTAAATACACGCGCCTTCTGCCACGCTTAATGGCTCGCCCCAAGAAAGCCGACGGCCTCAAGCAGCCCGCACCAGTCGCCCCCGCGCCCGCCATGGTCCCGATGCCCACTATGCAGATGCAGCAACCACAGCATCAACAGCTCCAGCACCAGATGGCGCCTCAGCACCAGCTCCCCCAGGCCATCGCCCAACAGCCTCCGATGCAGTCCATGCAGGGCGCTATGCCGCCTCAACAGCGCACTATTGGCATCGACGAATTTATCAGAGTGCGAGATAGCGTAAGTGGCCGCTCCTTGTCCCTCGTCGACAGCTCCCAGGCCTGCACTTGGCGTGTCTGGCGCAACACCGTCTATCCCAATTCCCTGCAGCCACCATTCATCGCCCCTAACCTCACCAATGATCGTGACATGGTCACACATTCGCCCTTGTATACAATCATCAACTTGTACGAGTTGTACGCGCGCAAGGGCTACAAACAACAAACTCATACAGCATGGCAATTGCAACAATGTCATGACGTCTGTAATTGTATCTCGGACTTTCTATGTCGTTGAGGTGGACAGCCATGCTCTTCCTGTCATTGCACCCTTATTGACAGTCCCTGAGTTGCTCCTGCAAGCTACTCGTTGTCTTATCTGGGAGTAGCCGTCCGAGGGCGATCTAGTGATGTTACCCACCGGAATTAGCATTACTACCTGATTGTCGTTGCATATATTCACTTGCTGCCACAACATACTCTGGCCCTACACCTCTTCGCCAAATATCTTAAACGGTTGTTGAGCGTGTGGCACTAACATGGCAATTAGGTACATCAACGATTCAATACCATTACTGCTCTTATGAAGAATTTTGCCGATGACTTCGTTCGTCAGACCAATCTTCTTATTGGCGAGCCTGCTCCCTTTGACAACGGAGCCGGCGCATCCATGCAGTCTCTTGTTGCCTCGCTCGATGGAATCGGTGGCCAGCTCAGCGATCTTCTGCCCCATGGGGAGGAGAAAAAGGAACGCAAGAAGCGGACTCACGATCCTAATGCCCCCAAGCGGCCGTTGACTCCATATTTCCTTTACATGCAAACAGCTCGCCCTATTATTGCCAACGACTTGGGTGCGGATGCCCCGAAGGGTGCCGTTCAGGAAGAAGGTCAACGCCGCTGGGCTTCGATGTCACCACAAGAAAAAGTGGTGAGTTTATATAGGTTTCTCTTTTTGGTTTATCAACTGCTGACTGATATCATAGGCCTGGAACAATGCATATCAGTTCAACCTCCGCCTCTACAATGCGCGAGTTCACTCGTACAAGGCTGGAAACCCTGATGCAAGGAACATGTCAGATGGCGATGCTCTTAATTACGCCGACGCCAATGGGATTGCTCAAGCTGACGTGACCACTGACGAAACCTTGGCTCCTAACGATCAAGACGCTATTGCAGAGCAGCTTCAAATGGCAACCCCCTCCATTACACAGGATGATGGCACAAAGACTCCCAAGGGCAAAACGACCCGAAAGCGAAAGAGTACGGCCGGCGATGTCGATGACGGTGACAGTAGCGCTGCTAAGAACGCGACACCCGCCAGTCCCGACAAGAAGCGCAAGCGCCAGTCAAAAATGCCGGATATCGAGGAGCCGAAGAAGTCTGCGCGCAAGAAGAAGAACTAGTAGTCTGTTGCCTTTTAATGTTTTCGCTTGCCCTTTTCTGGCGAATTGTCTTCTTCGGCTTTGAGATACCTTGTCATGATTCCAGATGAAGTTGTAGGAGCTACTATTATGGGAACCAAGGCTCGGTATATGTTGTAGCCATGCGCTCTCTTTTATCTGCCTTGTGCCAGTTCACTTGGTTTATGGCAGTTGTATGAGTTATGAAAACTTCGCAGATGGGTCGGTTTCGCTGACCAGGTAGAACAAGGCCAAGTACTTATTGAGAGGTTTCCGGGTTGTTTGTAGGTAGTGCGGCGTTCGGGTCTGGATGGTCACATACGGGATTGCGGCTTTGTACTTAGTGTAATCACTTTAAAAAGTGAGAAGATTTATCTGTATGAATTCCGTTCCACGGATTTTCCAGGCTTCAAGCTGAGTGCCGTGGATGCAAACAGATGGATTTGGTGGTGGTTGGGTGAACTCTTCTGCTGCCCATGACTTCACAGAACACAGCTTACATCATAGCCCTCTTCCAGGAGGCCAGCAAGCCGTAACACCCTGAGGTATCGTCCGAGGCCGTATAAAATACAAGAACTGTAAGACACTGAGCTAAGGCAGAACCGGCCTACCCAACGCCCTATGTGAAGAATGCCTATGGGTGAGTATGCTTGTCGCTCTCCCGGTTTTAGGGAGTTTGTTACCAGCATTACCCCCCTATTACTCAGAAGCGCTTTTTTATGACTGCCTCTACTTAGCTTGTCTGGCCTGCCTCCAGTAGGTACATAAGGTACCATGCCCCGTAGAGAGGGCCAGGCGGACCCAAAGCCCTATTCTCAGCTCTCTTCTGAGATTTTGATGGTCAGGTCGGCGGGTCAGCCAGGCACTGTACCACTTTGCATACAGCACCTCGACGGTAAGCGCTTGAGTCCCAGGCGATTCACGCCGTATCTAGGTACACTACAAACATTCAAGCCCACTCGTAATAACAGCGTACACACACCTAAGGTACCTACCTTACCTACAGTAAACGGCCGACGGGGGTACCCTACATGTGCCTAAACAGCCATACCGTACAAGCCGCCTAGGTTACCTACTTATCATGTAGGTAGTTCAGACAGCACCTCCTTACTCAGGTAGGTTAGGTACTTGGGTAGCGGTAAAACCACCAGATTTAAATTATCGTCAACACACCTACTCCGAAGGTGAGCGTCAACCCCGGCCAGCCAATCATCTTACATCCTTTTCGATTATTCAACCAATGGGTTCAACGACAAGGTCCTGTTCTTGTTGTACCCAAGGTATAGTCTAGTGGACCTACTAAACACCTCCGTTAGGTAAGTATATACTGTATATACTTTCTACCCGCCTGGTCCTCTGTCTAGGTAAGGTACACTACGATACCTACCTAGGTAGACACCTATAACACAGTGCTACTTGCTAGGTAGAGGGCCTCTACTACTACATACATCTTTGGAACGTTCAGCGTCAACTCTCTACGATGCAATCCGGGGTAGTGCTATGGCGATTCCACTCCAGCGATTTCTCGCCCTCTAGGTTGGTACTTGGACATATACCGTATTACACCCCTTACCCACAGGTACACTACCCTAGGTAGGTAGCCGATGCAAGGCTCTAGGGGAGGGATAAGCAGTCCCTCCAGTAGGTACCCAAGCCGCTGAACTGCTCATTCCTAGAAAAGCAACGCATGCAATCAATACCTAGGCAACAGGGGCTCGACCTTTCACGCTCTAAGCAGGTAGGTTGGTAGGTAAGTAGACTACACTAATAGTAGACAGACGCTACCTATATTCAAGGTACCGATTAAGAACCCATCACGAGGGACCTCACGTTAATACCTACCCACCGCAAGCTGGATGTCAAGATATCGAGATTCGCATACACTACACACTACCACTATATCCTAAGAGCAAAACAAGCGAAATAATCCAAGTTCGGCTTACAAGTCTCCATCTGACCCCCATCCCCGATACCGAGATACTCGTACCGTAGGGAGGCAGTCGTCCCGCTCAATAGCACCCACAACCTCCCTCACCCCGACCTATTCCAGACCATGCAGCTAAGGTAGTTCGGTCCGGTAACAACACTGACGACCCCCATCTTCTCCATCTATCCCAACCCGACCCGACCTAATAAGCAAAATAGTCCTGCGTAAGCGGCAGCGAAGCGGCAGGCTCGGCAGTGCAGAGCTCACCGTCGGCCTCGACGGTATACCGCTCCGGATCCACCTTCATGCGCGGCATGGCGTCGTTGAACGCCATGTCCTTCTTGCTCACCGTGCGGCAGCCGCGGACGGCCTCGACGCGCTTCCGCAGCCCGTAGCTCGCGACTGCGCCGCTGGTGATGCTGGCCTGTGAGACGAAGAGGACGCTTGTCTCCGGCACGAGGGGTGCGAACATGGGGCGGGCAATTACCGGCTGCACTGTGGGGATTGAGGCGTTGGGGTCGCCCTGGGGAGGGTGAGTGGTTGTTAAAAAAAGGAAGGAATAATTGTTAGGGGAGAATGAAGACAGAGAGGGAACTAACTAAACCAGCCGAGCAGCCAGTAAGAAGAAGGAAAGGAGGACAAGATACAACAAACCGCAATTCCGAGAAGTCAAAAAAAGAGGGTCATGGTATCAAGGTCAAGAAGAGGAGAAAGAAAAGACATACCATCTGTGCCCACGCAATCAACCCGCTCTTAACAACAGTACTGGGCTTCGCGCCAAACCAAGCCGGATCCCATAGGACAAGGTCCGCTAGCTTGCCGACTTCGACGCTACCGATGAGGTGCGCCATGCCCTGCGCGCGCGCCGGGTTGACCGTGTACTTGCTGACGTACCTCTTGACGCGAAAGTTATCCGCGTCGGTGCCCTCATCCTCGGGCAGCGTGCCGCGCTGGACCTTGTTCTTGTGCGCCGTGTTCCACGTGCGCAGGACGACCTCGCCGCAGCGGCCCATGGCCTGCGAGTCGCTGGACATCATGCTGATGGCGCCGAGGTCGTGCAGCACGTCCTCGGCGGCGATGGTCTCGGCGCGGATGCGCGACTCGGCGAACGCCACATCCTCGGGGATGTCGCGCGATAGGTGGTGGCAGACCATGAGCATGTCGAGGTGCTCGTCGAGCGTGTTGCGCGTGTAGGGGCGCGTCGGGTTCGTGCTGCTCGGCAGCACGTTGGCGTGCTCGACCACCGAGATGATGTCGGGCGCGTGCCCGCCGCCCGCGCCCTCGGTGTGGTACGTGTGGATCGTGCGGTTCCTGAACGCCGCGATCGTCGACTCTACGTACCCGGACTCGTTTAGCGTGTCGGTGTGGATCAGGCACTGGACGTCCAACTCATCGCACACGCCCAGACACGCGTCGATGGCCGCCGGCGTCGTGCCCCAGTCCTCGTGGAGCTTCAGCCCGCACTGGCCCGCGATGACCTGCTCGCGGAGCGCGCCGGGTGCGCTGTCGTTGCCCTTGCCTGTGATACCGACGTTCACGGGCAGCTCGTCGCAGGCCTGCAGCATCTGTCGCGTGTAGTGGGCGCCGGGTGTGCAGGTAGTTGCGGAGGTGCCGGCGCTGTTGACCGGTCAGTTTCACAAACGGACGGTCCGTCATCGCACTGGAACCATGGATCGCGTAGTAGAGTACGAACTTACCTCGGTCCTACGCCGCCACCAAGCAACGTCGTGATGCCCGACGCAATAGACTCATACGCCTGTTGGGGGCAGATGAAGTGAATATGCGAGTCCATGCCACCGGCCGTGATGATCTTGCCCTCGCCAGCGATAACATCGGTGCAGCTACCCACCACCATGCCATCCGTGACGCCGTCCATGACATCCGGGTTGCCCGCTTTCCCAATGCCCACGATAAGGCCCTTTTTAATGCCAATGTCGGCCTTGTAGATGCCCGTGTAGTCAACAATCAGCGCGTTCGTGACAACGAGGTCAAGACTGTCGGCGTCGGAACACCCGCTCATCTGCCCCATGCCCTCGCGCAGCGTCTTGCCGCCGCCGAACTTGCACTCGTCGCCGTACACCGTCATGTCCTTCTCGACCTCGATCCAGAGGTCCGTCGAACCCAGCCGCACGCGGTCGCCAGTCGTGGGGCCGAACATGGCGCGGTACGCCGCGCGATCCATAGTGAAAGGCTCGATGGCCCCTGGGCCGGCGGTCGGCTGGGGCTCGTGCGCGAAACCCGCGCGTTGCAGGTTCGCGATGATGTCGTCGGCGTGGCTCAGGTCCAGCATCCCGGACGCGAGGTTGTTCCCGCCGTGGATCGCGCGACGACCGCCGATCTCGACGAGCGTGACGGTCTTAGTGTCGCCGGGCTCGAACCGCACCGACGTGCCGGCCGGGATATCGAGGCGGCAGCCGTAGGCCAGCTTGCGGTCGAACGAGAGCTGGCGGTTCGTTTCGACGAAGTGGTAGTGGCTGCCCACCTGGATGGGGCGGTCCCCCTTGCTCGTGACCCGGACCCGGACGCGCCGCCGTCCCTCGTTGATGGCCACGCGTCCCTTGACGACGACCACGGCACCGGGGGCGTTCTCGGCGTCGTACGCCGAGGCCGGAAGCCGCGGGAACACGTCGGCGGACGGCACAGGCAGGAAGCTGCCGTATAGGGCCTTCGCGAGGTCCCCGTGCTCCGTCGCGATGGGGTTGTGCACCGTGACCAGGTACGTGCCGGTGGGAAAGGTGCCCTCGACCTGGATCTCGCGCAGCGTGCTCACGACGGACGGCAGCACGTGGCGGCGGCCCAGCATGGTCGAGCCGATGCACATGAGGTCCGCCACCGTGTGCTGGCCATCGCGGATCAGCTCCTGGAGGTTGTTGGCGATGAGGGCCTGCGCCGCATTAATTAGCACGGGGCGTCCGCTCATTCATTCGTCCGGCCCCATCTCGTCTGCATAGCACATCTAGTGCAAGGGACCGACAAGGCCAAGACGGCACATCGCGTAGCCGCAAACGCAACCATAAACGACTCTTATGTTGATGTTAGGTAATGCCAACTCACCGTCGCTTCTGTATGGTTCAATCTGACGCCTCGCGCGAGACGTCGCTGGGCGAGGAAGCCAAGCTGCGAGATGACGAGCTTGTCAAGCTACACATAAATGAAACAATTCCGCATTAGCCTCTCTCTCTCTCTCTCCCTTTCTCTTTTTTCCCACTCTTTTGTTGTTTAAAACCGCGCGTCTCAGCCCAATTCATACAGTGGGCTGATTGAGCGAACAGCGCAACTACAGAGAGTCTGGCGATGCGTAGCTTGGCACAGCCCACCGTGGGACAGGGATCGATGGATCGAAAAGGGAACGACGAACCTCTTTCGGTACCAGATGCATCCTGAAGCCCAGACGCGCTCCAACCCTTTCTCGATATTCGAAAAGAATAAACCCTTTCGCTATTTAGCGAGAGTAACACGTACACAAAACCAGATCCTACGCAACCACATATAAATATGTAGTGGTCGTTGATTCAAGATTCATACGTGACCGGTACCCCAACGCGGGCGCACCATGCAAGCTTATCGCGAAGCTCTCGGCGCTGGCAGTGACCTACAGTACTGATACAACCTCGTCGACTACCTAGGTACCTGCCTACTTACCTGCCTACTACCCCGCATTGGTATCCAGGCACGTCAGATAAGCGACCTCGACGTGTAAAAGCAATGTATAATCGCAAACAGGGGCGTGGTTGCGCTGAGGTCCATTCTACCTTAGTGCGCGAAGATATATGGTTGGAATCGAGTCAGTCGCGGCTCGAATTTCTTTGTCGAAGGTATCTGATACATTTCCACATACCTTCAAAGAAACCTCCAGGTCTAGTCTAGGTAGATAGCAAACGACGCAGTCAAAGATTGTCCGAATGACGCCAACGTACTTGTTCGCCTCATAGGTTTAGAGGAGAGGCCAATCGCCCTGTTCAAGAAACCAACATGATTGATCGACCGATCGACCCTTGATTTTGCAATTATTTCATGTACGCACTGTAGTCGATTCACTAATCATGTTTGAACAGCTGATAAAATCAATTGTTCTGTAACTTATCAAACGTGAAACCTCTGCTAAGCATCGAAGTAAGCATCGAAGGCTGGAGGCGGGCAATGAACATCTGCCGGGTGTATCCCTACCTATGTATGTATATACGACACCCGATGTGTATGTAATCCTATTAACTCCTCGAACGCCGGCTTTGGTATCAAGAACCCACCAACGCCGGTTATTGCCCTCCGTGTAACCACGTAATATACCATTCCGTAACAACCATCAGAAAAGACCGCATGTTCATTCCTCCTCCAGATCCTCATCCCAAGTCTGCCGCTCCTTCTTCATCAGATCGGCCATGGTATCGGGCTTAAAGATGGTGCTATCAGAGTCGGAGGCGCGAGGGACCTTGCCCAGATTCTCATCATCGAACACTGTACCGATATTATCGATCCACCTACGACGGCGTTCCATCAGCGTCTTCGTCACGTCGCCAATTCCTGGCCGCGCCATACCCGCACCGGCACCGCCCGCTGGGTGGCTGCCACCACCCGCACCCCCTGGACGTTTCGATTTCTTGCTCTTGCCCATGGTTCGCGTGCGTTTAAGATACGCGCCCTGGACTTGGGTATCTAGATCTTCCAGGATGGTTTGGTATTCCTGGTGGGCCATCCTCTCCTTCACGAGTTCCGTGAGCCTGGCCTTGCGGGCACCATTGATGAGAATCTGTTGGCGCAGGCGTTCCTGAAGCAGTCGGAGGCGGGCCGCCACCTCGTCGTCAAAGTGGCCGTCGTAATCGCCGTCAAAACTATCCTGCGGTAGGAATCCAATGTGACGTAGTTCTTGCTTGATGCGCTCGTCGACTTGTAGGTAGTCGAGCTTCGGATGTGTGGCTTTCTTCCATGCTTCGCTGGTCGATTCAGGCATGAAGGCTGCAGGAGGATTGCTCCTACCCTCCTCTCCTGGAGCAGCTCCAACGTCGCCGTTGACTTCTTCCTTCACCTCGGAATCGCCATTAACACCATTGGTCATGGGCTTGTCTTCGCTCGTTTGTGCGCGTGCCTCTGGGCGCATGGCTTGTAGAAGACGCGATAAGACGGGGCCGACAGAGAGCTTGTCCGTTTCTGCAACATCATCATCCATATTGTCGATGATGCCGCGAGGTTGGTTAGGCGCAAGCCTATCCCTGCCCTGACCATTCGAGTCAATGGCCATGGCGCCATCCTCCTCGGCCCAGACCTCGCTGTAGTGCTTCTTGCCCCGTTTCGGCATCACGAAGGGCGTTACGCGGTCGCCCCGCTCTCGTAGGAAGGTGAGGTCTTCTTCCGCAAAAGGACGGAAGTATGGTTCAACGTAGGTTGAAAAAGTGCTGAAGCTGATCTGATTTGTCGGTTTCGCATTGCTGAAGTCCTTGTCAGGGGGGTCGCCGGCAATCTGATCGGCCAGGTCGGTTTTAGGAAAGACGGCGACAGAGTATAGTTCTCGCAGTTCCTGGACAGGCATTCCTGGCTTGGCGTCACGAATTTCATATACTGTGGGGTCAGGGAAGGTGGATGGATCTTCGCCAAAGGTTTGGAATTGGGGGGCTTCGCGAGCAGGGGGTGCGAACTCGTCCTCGGAGGACTCTCCCTCATCCTCCTCTTCTCCAGCATCCTTGTCGAGCTTCATCTTGTCATCAACTTCCATGGCGCTCGATGCGGGCTGGGCGGCGGGGGACAGCGAAGAGCTAGCCGACTCGTTGTCGCGGGACGCTTTGCGAGGTTTGCCGCTGGAGTCGCGCAGTGGGGAGGATCGTTCTGTAGGAGAGGGGGTCAGAATGAGTTTTTGAATGTCGTGGCTGCAGCAGCTATATGCAAGGGCGTGTCTCGGACACACACAGGTAAGGCAAATGAGGGGATAGTAAGTGCCCGGTAGGTGTTGAGTGAAGTAGGTAGATGGCCAGGTCAGGTAGGTCAGGTAGGTCAGGTAGGTCAGGTAGGTAGGTAGGTAGGTAAGGTATATTCAGCCAGACACTGGTCGACGAAACAAGCCAACCACGGGTCCGACGCCTGGACTAGTCTCTATAGCAACAATGGTTGCTCAAGGCAGCACGAGAATAGGTACATGTGTGTGCATATACAATGTGGATGCGTGGAACAGAGGTCGCGCGAGTTCGCTGCCGGAGCAACTTACCGGTGTGCTGGTCTCCCGGTGCGAGACTGTCGTTTGCTTTTCTTTTCTTTTTGTTGGGCTTCTTCTCGCCCTCTTGCGTGGCCCCTTCTTTGCGCGACTCGGTCTTGCTGGTCGTCTGCAGCTCGGTTGCGAGATGGGTTTTCTTCTCGGCAACGATCAGGCGCATCGCCTTGTCGCACCAGCTGCCGCGGCGTTCGATGAGATCGTGCAGCTTCTCGAGTTTCCAGAGCAGGGCATCGAGGGTCTTGGAGTCGGGGATGACAGCATTGGATGTGGTCTGGTCGATGATGTCGTCGTGCTGGATGCTGCGCACATGTTCGTACTTGATGTCGAAGAGTTCGCTCTCGAGTGGTTCGACGGGCGGGATGCTAGCGGCGGCGGCGCTGTTGCCGGCGGGCAGGCTGGACATGGGGGTTGTGTTGCGACTGCGCTGTGCTTTTCCCGAGCCCTTCTTACCGGTACCCTTCTGGCCCGGGGCGGGAGGCATCGTGAGGGTGACGTGACTGACGAGAACGGATCCGGGAGACGTCTGTCTGGGTGGTATTCATAATCAAGGAACCACCAACAGGCAAGCGGCAGGGCCGAGTCACATCCGATAGGCACGGTAGGGAGACGCCGTCAACAAGCGCGCGTCCGTAGCGTAATTGCGGATAGGGCGTCTGTCGTCAATGATGGAGCAGCGGGCCTGGAGTCTGGGAAGGGCAGAACCCGCGGGAGCTTGGCATGGGCTAAATTCGAAATCTCATTCGCCTCACCATGCAAGCCACGGACCATCCGGGTTAGTCTAGTATCAGTTCCAGCAGGTACCTAAGGTACGCCATCGACCTCAAGTGGCTTAGATGGAAGGTTCATTTGTGCGTGACCCCCTTACTAAGTACCTAGGTACCTAAGTAGGTTACACCAAATTTAAGAGCCGGCAAGCCGCATGGGTTGGTGGCTTGACTTAGTCTCAAGCCTCATTCTCTAGGTAGTTTGAACTGCCAGTGCTCATACTGTGTGCCACACTCACCTTCCTGAATGCGGTATCTCACTAGGTACAGAGCACCTGAGGTTCTAAGGGTGGGCTCACCATGCTCGTTTGCTTCACCTTTGATAAGGTCAAGGACGCAGCTATCTCTCTTTGGAGAGAAGGAGATACGTCCCCCTATGTAACGTTGGCCTCACTAAAATCGAGGCTTTACATATCTGGTTCATGCCTGTCAGGAACCCTGTATACGGTAGGCAAAGACACTTGTTGTTGCACAAAGGTCTCTAAACCTTCGTGGACGCTATCTGACAATATACATGAGCCCCTTTGTCTATGTGCCTTGTATCAATGCCCGTTCATGACCTTCCAACACTCACGTTTACGGTTCGAAAGCGTCGCCGCAGATGGAGTCCTCTCACTTCAGTGCGCCTCCAACCCAAATTGGGTCACTTCTGGGTAAATGTGAATCTATATTTGGGTTACCAGATAGTGTCAACAACGATCAGTTCTTTATATTCCCTTGGTTAACTGTGTGATAAGTATTGAGACCCGCCGATGCTGATGACCTGATATGATGATAGCATTGCCGTCAAATGTCGTCGTGGCTCTCAAGTATTATCTCACTCTTGTTTATTTTAACCCAAAATGAACACAACAACAGGTCGATGCTTGATTCGCATATTCTTTCCACAAAAATCCCGGGCAGCCGAATCGACCCGTAGCAGCGGCACCCCTATGCACCAGGAACGGCGAGACGCGGTGCCCGAATACGATTTTACAAACCACGTCCACGTGTGGTCTTAGATTGTATATCTCGCGCCTAAGAATCGTACTGCTATTGGACCGGTAGACGATGTCAGACTGGACGGCTGGCGCTGGAGGACGAATCGCACTCCAGAGAGTCCATGAGCTTCGCGCCGCCCAGTCAGCCAGTTGCTTTCTATGAAAATACCACAATACGTGGAGTAAAACACGTGGCAGTGTCATGCGAGATTAGGGATATTACTTGCTTGCGTAGGGGTTACGCAAGGCTGAGATGACACCGACTCGACCGTCGTCTCACCGCACATCTGTACGGCCGTTGGCTCACTCTGCACCCAAAGACCCTTGGCAAGCTGAAGCATTGCATACAGTACCATAGTATTTGTAAAAACAGTTCGTTTCTGCGGTCGATCATATGCCGGTATATAGTTTTGACGTCTATTATGCAGATTCAGGCCTTGGCGAGCTGTGCTGTTGGATCGCCGGTGTCCGGGACATGGCCTACCCCCGAAAGGGCGCAAGGCGGTAGCGGTCTTTGCCGATGAGAGCAGAAGATTGTCGGTGTTGTGCATGTACAATATGCAGGTATCGGAACTTCGGAGGACTTGCACTCCTCACCAGGAGATATACGCCCAAAACCACAAGCTGGATAGGCGATACTAATGTAGGTGATTTGTAATTATCTAATCGTCCTGAAATACATGTCATGTTTGGATCTGCCTCTTCTCACAGCCTACGTGGGGAAATGCTACACAGCCAATATTAGCTGTAGCTAAGTAACCTTGATGATACGACACCATTCATACTACTTTATCCATATAATGAAACGAGTGTATCTTGTGCTCCCTAGTTTGGAGAGGTATAAGAAATTCCCAATAAGTAGTATATTTCAATACTATAGCGTATTTGTCGACCGCAGAAAACTTTTCATGCAGTCATAGATAAGCCGTGCATAAATGAAACGTTTCTGACTACCTGCAATAGGAATGCAACTTCCGCCCTAGTGCACCGGAAAACAAGGCACAGTCTATAAATGTGGGTGTCGTATGACAACCGTCTTCAAGCCTCGTCTCTTGACATGACCTTAAGGTGGGTGCTGGAAGGCCCATACAGGATGCTTCAAGGTACAACGTTTTGATATTGCGGCGTTTAATAGAACTAGTTTATTTGGTTAATTGAAATATTCCTTGCTTTTGGTTGATATTAATATCTTTCAAGGTTAGCGAGCTTGAGCAACTTTAATTGTTACCTTACTGTTTGCCCACTCTACACCTAAACTCTCCAACCCTGGTAGGTAGTCCTGAGTTACCCTATTCCATGGAATAAATGTTTCTGCAATAAATGTTTTGGTCAACCGCTAGGAAAGAGTTGGCTTGCGCATACATTGATTGGTCTCGGGGTGACATTAGCGCTCCGTCAGATATGCAGGTAAATCTATCGATAACTAAGTTTCGCTACATCTATCCCTTTTGGGCTCTTTATCTTAATTCGAGCAGTGTTAATCTAAGCTACCCTGAGAGCCTTCCAGTTATACCTGCTAAATAAACAGCAAAAGAATCTCTGTATGGACGCACATCGAGCATAGTAGGCTCAACACCCTGCATAGTCTCCATACGGGTAGCTCTGAAAAAGCTTGTTCCTAATGCCGTATTACGTAGCGTGACGTACTGCCTCGCCACATAATAGTGTCTTCGCTTAGTTTGATCCTGATACCGGTGTGATGTATGAATACATAGAGTAACCCTTTGTCCCGTCGCTGTGCCTCATGCCCAGACCTCGAGCTGTTTCCAGCGACGCCAGCATGCATTCATTGCACAACCAATCCATAGTCTCTTCCAACGCCGTTGAATATTTATAGCGTATAAATAAAACATTTCACAAGAAGTCCTTTCGGAGGCTAAGCCTTATAAGCCTTAAAGACTGGAGAACTCTTCGTCTATCAAACCCTAGGAGGTCCTTACGAGCTCACCGCCGTTGCCATGAGGCTGACTGTTTAAGTAATCACAGGCCCCTTGTAGTCAATTACACCATGGGTCCAGATGCAACTAAGATTACCTAACGAGGTAGGTATTTGATAACCCCCGGGAAGTTTTAGAAGGAGCAGGATTGCGTTTGCTGACACGTGCGAGTAATCCAGGAAAAGCACCGCTATTAGTAAGTGACTCACTTGACTTCCATCCGGAAGTGTCAAGTTAAAGGAACCGGGTCCTACCCTCCTTGACCCTACAACTTGCTGACATAAGGAGTCACGATTTCGACGGATCTCACGAGAGCCTCATTGGCCCCTCAAATAGACTCGCTTCTTCGTCGATTAGCTTCAAGTAGACAATGGGACAGGGAGCCGAGAACATGATATGTTCCATTTTGCAATCTAGTTCGGCATCTTGCACGACCATCAGGGTTACTGTCCATCCATCCCTGTGTTCTGACGCCTATTTAAGGATCGTTGCGTTCCTAAGCACCTTGAAGCCAGAACTCTAACTGTCGACATATCTCTCACTATTCACCCATTCTTTCTTTGATACATATTAGACCACGAAGCCCTGAGTGTTTCCACAACTATATTCCCACATATATCCATCAAATCGTTCAGCATGGCACCTATGCATTCTGCAACAAGGTTTGTATCTACTCCTCTAATAGGATATCGAGGGCTAATTAGCTCTAGCATAAATAACACGACGAGGCTAACAGCTTCAGCTCTTGTGCAACACAACGACTCTTTACGCACAAACCCTGCACGAAAACACAGCCCCGAACCCGTACCATCCGGGGTACGCTGTTTCTGTAAGTTCTCCAGCATCATTATCGAGCCCTCTAGTTGTAGTATCATTTCCACGCATTTCATTAATAGTAACCGCTAACAAAACCACCAGTGCTATCCCAAGAATCAACAAGCGATCTAAAGATGTTAGCGGAAAGGAGGAAAGCATGGGCGACGTCTCAAATCAAAGAGTTCGAGACGGCATTCCACATCGGCAGAGGTGGTAGTGGTGGTTAAACGGGACCTTCCACTTGTAACATAAAACAAGCGTTACATGAAAGTAATAGGTACCTGTGTAAACTTCGAGCCCCGGTCTAAATTCCCTCGCTGTCAAAACTACATGCACGTGGGGAGGTCGCACAGCATATAGCTGAAAGCAACTTTGAAGTACCTTGCATGCAATCCTTCTGGGCACTAGGGTATGTACTAGTAATTCCTAAGTCCCTAGTATTTTACGTACAGCTACGGTCTAAGTAAGTACTACATTACACTATGGAGGTAAGATAGTAGCCGGACAAAGCGCCACGAGTGCGACTTTAGATATGACGTACGCAAATCCCTCCGGAGCAGGAGACTAATTGTGGCGCCTTTCAACCACGTATGTACCTGTGCTTTGCTTCCAGTTTGTGTAACCTGACCTGACATATCTATTAATAGCGTTCTGTGGTACATCCGGAATCCGTCAACTACGGATAAACGGCGGGGTGACGGGATGTTACTACAACCTCAGGGACGCTCCCCTTGCCACGTCCAGTCTTGATCAACTTGGTTTCGTGAATTCGTTCTCATGAGGCGTTTCTCGGAGGCATGAGTAGGCAGCATGGACACCCTTTCAATCGCGATGATTGTGTACTGTATAAACTGTTCAAGTGGGTAAGTTTAACGCGTGCATGCAAAACGGGTAATCTATCGAATGGAGGCATCGACATAGTAACCATCTATAATGATAGCGATATTAGCTTTATGGGGGGAAAAAAGCGCCATTCATACTTTACAAAGCCTGCCGTCTATATCATAAATAGGGGAAATGCATATTGTACTTCATCGCTCGATCGACATCGCTTAATCGACATCATCATCTCCCCCAGCACAAGTAGGAGCAGCCCCCATCTCATTCCCATCAGCATCATCACCGTCTGCAATCTTCTCTGCCTTCTTCACTATGTCTTTGTCTTCGCGAGTCGCTTTCAGCGCTGCCGGTTTCAGCGATCCATCCTCATTGACGTCCTCCGTCAAGTAAAGCGTGAACAAGATGACGAGGTACGTGTCGCCCGTAGTGCGGTTTCGAAGCACGTATCTAAGGGTGTGTGAGCGCTTGGGGTGGGCCCTAGTGTGGGGATGAACGAATAAGATACCGCCAGCAAAGAGACAAATGGATGGACGACGTGAAAAGATATTGATAAAATCAAATAGCAAAGAAAACGTGCCATCGCTTACCTGAGGCCCTGGCCATCCCAGTATTTCATGATCGGCAGCGTGAACCCGGGCAGTCGGAGCGAAAACTCATTGAAGTCGAGGTACGAGTTGAAGAAGTCAACACAGTACGTCTTGCCGTACTCGAACACCCACTTATCCTTGCTGTCGTTATTGAGCGCCCATTTCTTGCGCTCCTTGGCGCCGTCTGGCGCACCAATCGCCCGGCGTGCTTCTATGCCTGCCTCATCGCCTCCTTCCTCGAAATACAAGCCTCCCTTTTCAGGGTCGTGCTCTCCCGCGCCGATGTGTATGCTATTAAATGAAGAGAGTCCCGGGCCGTACAGATACGGCATGTCGGCGTACGGGTCGCCGTCCAGACCGGGGTCGATCCACCATTTGACTATATTCATCGCGTAGCTGAAGCCTGGTGGCAGACGGTCCCTGATCGGGTGATCAAAGTCATTACCGAACTGCAGATCGTGGCCTGAGATGCCGGTTTCAGTTAAAGATGCATCGTCCTCATCTGCTGTCCCCGAATCACCTGATGCTTCTGAAGGTACTTCGTCATTAGACGATGACCCATCAGAAGACTGCTTACCGCGCGAAGGGGGTCTAGATCCGGCTGCGGGTGAGGGGGTTTGTCGCTGGGATTTGCCAGGCCTTTTAGGTGTGAAACGGATAGCGAGACTATATTGGTCATCGTTGGTTGCGTGAGGCTCTAGTGAAAAGTATGGAGAGGTTGTGGGTGAATTGCGTGGTAGACCGCTGTAATTTTGAACACGCACGTTGATCTCGGTATCTATGAGATCGTTGCTGACTTTAACAGTCTCATGCGAGTTGACTGGTATCATAACATGATTGTCGATGTTGTAATCGGACCCAGCCGTCACTCGAATGATATACTTCTCTGTCATTTCAAGAGATTCTTGTAAACTGGAGCTAGGTAGCTGACTCCCCAGACTAAAGGGTGTACGGTAACCCAGGTGATTGCCTGGATAAAACCTCAAGATGAAGTATTTAAGTTGAGCCGAGCATGCACAAACCCCGAGGCTATTGTCTCTGTGCCCAGCGTCTTGGGCTTCGGTAAATCTTGATAGGCCAGATATAGCGTGATTTTAAATGTGACAGGGCAAGAAAAAAATTGAAGAACAAGAGGATGCAACCAAAATGCCGTTGATTCTCTAATTCTATGCTCGGGTGGCAATATGTCATATGAATGAAGCATTGATGGGTTAGCCGGCCGGCACGTTAGAATCTTTGGCCGGGAGAAAATTGAATGACGTCGGTCACAAAGGTCTAGACCGACAGGGATTGAGCGCACTGGCCACGGCTTATTCCTTATGAGCTTCGTATACAGTGTGTATACAGTAAAGCTTGATGTTAAGAACCATTTAAACTAAACAAATACCAGTGTATTAGATAGAGAATCATTATACTACGATTGTATCGATACACACTGAGGTGCAATTCTACTGTGGCTTCATGACTCGAAAGGCTCCACACAGGTATCCTGCTCAGCTGTAAAAACTTTAATTGCACCTCAAGCCACTACGATCTGTTGGTCCTCTTCTCCTCACAGGCGTTCAACAGTGAGCAACGACGCATTTAGGAATGAGCATCCGAATGAACGCTAGTGCCAAAACATGCCAAGACGCAAGATTTGTCTTTGGGGAATGTATTTGTTGCATTTAAAAGTCTCAAGGTGGCTATGTAGGTGGCCAGACTATGAGAACGATAATCTTCGCGACGTTTATTGCGCCTGTAGTATTGATACAATTATGACGGGACAAGCAATTGGTCGATATCGACCCTCTCGAAGAAGCTGATGTGTCCGAAGTCAACCCAATACTGAGCTAATCGATTATGAGAGATGAGAATTAGTTGTGACTCAATATATTTGTCTGGAAAACTTGTCAGTTTCAACCACTAAGCATAGACGGGGAGTCTCACCGCCTGTAAAACCGATATTAGCGATATGACCTCGGCTTTTCACGATTCTGGCGCCTTGGAAGGGAGGCCCTTGAGCAGTGCAGACGAATCCATCTTCTCCCAGATCATCCGCTAAGAATGTATATTCGCCCCTGGGCACATTCGGATCGCCTGTGAGCTTAATGGCTTCTAATCGTCCCCGATAGACTCTCTCTGACAGGAACCGTGCTCGGAATTCTTCATCGCTCTCGCTCTCAAGCTTCATGAGAGGTTCTTCGTAGCCTTGTCCATCGATGTCGGGTTGGTTTATAAGAAGGAACTCGCAGCCGTGCACACTGTAGTCGCCAACCCAGATACCTCTCCAGGGTCGTTCAGGTGTTGGAGTGCTGCAGAATTCGGGGTTAGGCCTCGAAAAAGTTTCACAAGCGTTTCGGGACAGTGGGAAAGGGCTCAAAGAAAACTGGCCCGAGCAGAAATCTTCTCCTCGCAGGAATTACTGGATTGGGGAAATGTAACTAAGCATTACTTACTAAAATACCGGATCAATTGTCGAATATGTCACAATTTCCTCGCCAATATGAAACCCTACCGTTGGCGGACCTAATTCCATCCATTGCCGGATTCGAAAAGCCATATCAGAAACCTCCGAGCGATTAAATGGCCGCCATCTTGGTGAGGTCATCAAGTCATGAGTTGGGACCCCTGCCATATCAGCGGGATGACCAAGAACTCGGTGAGCTGCGGGGATGGCCGGTGGCGGCCAAACGAGACCGTATGGGAAGCGGTCGTCTACGTGGGGCGCCAGATCTCGTGTTTCGAGAGGTTTCGCGAGCATGAATGTGCTAAATCTCGGATCTGATCCGTGGCTATACCGCATAGGGTGTTCTGGGAAGAAACGGCGTGCGGGGCGTGTTGTCGAATCTGATGATGACAGCGAAATGCGCATGAGGTTTTCCAAGCTGTCAACATCGAATTGAAGGATTGGCTTATCGAGATGCAGCTTAACATTGGGCTCAAAGTAGTGAATATGGACGGTAGGGTCAGCAACCCAGGGCTCGCTCCCATCCCGGGACCGTGTGGCGAGAAGCTGGTAGCCTTCGATACAGCCTCGCCGTGTGTCGTATCTGGCGATGACCATCTGGCCGGTCAATGAGCGGTCACAAAACCATAGCTTGTGCTTGGTTAGGAACCAGTATTGGTTGTGGGCAACGAAAAGTTCACGCCAGGTCTTGCACGGATACGGCGATTTTATTTTATTTCCTGGTAGGTTCGATAACACATGCCGATGCCAATGCATATCATCAGCGGCATGGTTGAAGAGCTTGCGGCATACTAAAGCCAGCCGAACAAGTTCAAGCGGAGTGAGATATGAAAGGATCGTGTCAATCAGTTCCGTTGGTAGCTCGAGTAACCCGGAGAAAGAATGAGGGGTGGGCGAAGGCGTTGAAGCGCGAGCAGAGGTTGGGCCTGGAAGAGGCACGTAGGTATTAGTAAGGAGTTTTTGGTTAGGCGTAGTCGGTCAGCCAATACGGGATAAGAGTTAGTGATGTCGGGGACATTATAATAACATGTTGGTGACTTGCCGGTAGTATAGCTGAGCATTTTGAAAGCATTCAACGTCTTGCTAGATCCGCACAGTTAATCCTACGAAATGGCGATGAGAAGACGGAACACCTCTTGCCTTCGAGCTGCGTCGGCCGTGATTAAAAGCGGAATTGGAAGGATTCAGAGCGGCCTGTTTGGACAATCAATGCTCGTCCTCGATGGCCAAGTTGTCTACGCTGCAGGCACCGCGACCAATAACAAGGGCATTAGTCTGAAGGAAGTATTGGGGAATGCGGGTAAGATATGCCAGTCTCGTACAGCTTCGCCCTAGAAGAGGATGGCGCGTGGTATTAGCGAAGTGCAACTCAACCTGAATGGCCCTGATTGGTTTGGACTGATCGAGAGACGTGGCAGACCAAGATCTGCCCGTATCACGCGGTATCGGAGAGAAGCCCAATGTGTTCTCGACGACGGCAAACGACCTCGGGACCGGGGAGTCGCCAATTGATTAACTACCTGGGCTATGAGCTGCGGCTTGAACTGGCAGGTGGCAAGCGCACCCAAGCACGACGAACCGGCACGACGAATTGGGGGGGATGCCTGAGGCTTGTGTGATTAATACGTTCCCGTGTTCATCGAACCCCACGGAGGATTGGAAATGGACGGCTGTCAAGCAATCAGAATAGCCAGGTACCTTAGGTAGGATGTAGGTAGACAGGCACTTAAGTCAGTAGACAGGTAAGTAGAGGGACTCGAAGATACTAGGAGAGGTATGTAGCCAGAGCCGGTTACCTTCAATGTTGGCCTGGACGGAAGCTGGTGGGGGTTGCAAGCAACACACATGGAAGGTGCTGTGAGAAGCTAAGTTAGCTCATTGTCATGGAGCAGTTCAGCTTTCGAAAGTGCCGTACAGGAACTAGGAACACTAAGGTAGATAGATGGAGGGGCACACGCGACAGGTTCGTGATGACATGGACGATACCTACCTACCGTAAGCACCTACCTGGGCAGCTCTGAACACGGCAGTGGTTTAAGGTTGATTGCCCAGGTAGGTAGGTCGGTATCTCCCTATAGTGGGGAATACCCACCTACCAGGTAGCCGAGTGATCTTGAAGCACGCGAGGAACCTGTCGAGTTTCCTACCTTCCGATTCTACTTCTACCTAGGTAATTTCCCGCAACACCATATCCTGATCCGGTAGGTAGGCATCTATTTGTATAGGGCCTGACCTTGACTTGAAGTTCTGTTGTTTGCTCAGGACAACGATTTTGGACCTGGGAAGACAAACGTTCCGATTAGTTCGGTCTGCATAACTCACAAAACTCGATCTCACCGAAGGGTGTTGGAGAGGCCGAGACAAGTGTATACACCTATGTAAAGCAGAGCTGCCGTGATCCGGGACATGTTTTCATGGATTTTGTTAACAATGCTGCATACTACGGGTATTGTACCTGCAACCAAGCCAACGTGAGGAATATCAATCTGTCACATGCTCCGGAACTGCCATGATGCTTAGGTAGCAATGGGGTACAGTGTGCAGCTGCGTAGCATCCATATTATACATAACGCCAGGAATAGATCCAATACATCGCTAATGCGCTCATATCGACGCTAAATTCGGATACCGGAAGATGATGGACAGAGATCGGAGGCGGCTTCACCAGGTCGCAGCATTGCCGGCAGGGCACCAGGGACTGGAGCTGGGGACATCCCAGACACCAACTTGCCAAACCTCGCTGTCGAGCCGAGAGCTTCCTTTATTAGGTAGGTAGGTAGGTAGGTATGTATGTAATCAATCGTTAGCTGTAGTGTACATGTAGCTCAGATAGGTCTAGCGAAGACGACACAGTAGTATTTGAGTATTTGAGGAATGGATGCGGCACCAATGTCGTCCTACCTTGATGTCTTACCTTTGTTGCCGCTTCGTAAGAGAGTTGCTCTAGACGAGACGGGCTGCTTAATAGTAGGCAGTGTACCTACCCAAGGTACCTAAGTTCAAGTAATTATTCTGGGCTAGGATATGAGCGGAAAGGATAATAATCCGGTATGGAGAATGATTCCTGAATATTGTCAGTTAGTCGGCGGATTGGACTGTCGCACCTAGGTATCTGTCCATTTGTTTAATTGTCGGATCATAGGTAGCTACTCTAAGTTGAGATGATGGGACGGAGGGATTACAAGTGGCGATAGACGCGCGCCGATGAACTGAAGCAGAAGCCGGAATGCACAGACCACGCGCACGTCTCGGATGGCCAAGCGTCAGCGGCTCATCAGGCCTCGCTTCGGCGACCAACCCAGCGGTGCTCACTTTGATCCATGGTTATATCGTGCCGCAAACAACGATACGCGGCGTATCTATCCGATTTCTGCACTGCAAGCTGTGAGACAGCCCTTATCAATTGCATACTCAGAATGTCTTCGTTATTCTCATTACTACCCGACATCTTGCCGATGATCATGCCATCCGCTATCACAATCGTCAAAGCCACAGACCTCGAGACCCAGAGAAAGACATCGGAGAACACCCCCATGATACGCCAGGGTGCCATCATCGGCAAAAGCGACAGGATGTGTGCCACTGGTGAGCATGTTGCTTCAAGGTTGTTTTCGTCATGAATGAGTCTGAGCTGATACTGACTTGCAGTAATGCGGGCGAAGCCTCACTGTTCTTCAGCAGTGCACCATCACGGTGAACAGGGTACGTCTTGCCGTCCTATCTACGACATGTATCCTGATCCAAACGATCTAGAAACCATCATTTACGCGGCATCCGGCAAGGGTGTCCTTGTAACCAACACAGGTGGCGGTGAGGATCAATTGAAGCGCCACGAACTGTCACCCGGTGACTTTGCACTTATACCCCCTTGGACCGAACACCAGGAAATCAACGAAACCGATGAAGATGTTGTGTGGATCCTCATACGAAGCGGTCCCGAACCAATCGTTGTTTATTTAACGGGGTGGGATGGTGACCAGGCCAAAGCAGACTGAGCCCAGCATAAAATATGCGGCGATCTACTTACTCACTTGTAAAACAATATATGAACGTCTAGGTATGGTCGTATCTTATTATTATATTTATTATTCTTCCAGTCGTAAATCAGGTAGCCTCTTATTTTTAGCTAACCCAGCGTACAAGAACCGCGAGTAATCATGGCGAGACGGGCTGAGGTCTCCTTACCATTAAAGACCTGCGCATGGTCTAGCTTTTTAAACCACACTACCTCGATACCGTTATGTTCGAAGTAGTTTCCTTGGCGCATAGATTCGGGCTGCCTCGTACCATCGGAACCGTTCTGCTCTGAGACACTTTCCGCGGCCGCCCAATCCTCATTATTGAGGAGGTATTGTCGCACCGTCGGTGTATCAACGATTAAATCTCGCTCCGCGAGACACACAACTACCTTGCGTGACCGGGCGGTGCTATTTGTCTCTCTATTGGCATGTGGCTCCCCCACAATCTGCACCAAGTCCTCTTTCCAGGCGATACTGTTTTTCCAAAAGAAATGACGGCCTAGGCAATGAGCCACTCCGGGATCAGTGCTTGCAAAGAACCATAGCAGATACTCATTCGCCCTGCGCGGCTTGCGCCTCGTGAAGTTGTAGGCGATCTCCGGCAGATGCAGCAAGATACAGACGGGATCAACCAACAAAATCGCTTGGATGCGCGGGCTTAAACTGGGTGATTTCAGCATGTAGGTAGCTAACACTGTCCCATACGAATGGCCAAGGACGGCGAATTCACCCCATCCGTGCGCATCTAAGAGAAGTGTGATCTGGGCAAGGAACTCGGCCTGGCTTAAGGGTGCGTCGGTAAATCGCGTTGACACTGGGAGATATTCCAATGCGATGATGCCGATCTGGTCATCTTCGTCAAAATCTTGGTTGAGATTCGATAAGTATTGCGTATATGGCCAGAGTCCTATACCAATTCCGTGAAGAAACACAAGCGGCAACTTGTCCTTTGCCGTGTGCGGTCGGTACCAGTAGCTCAACCGAGAAACCGATCGCTTCTCAGCGAACAATAACTGTAGGCGCGGAGGAACTACGGAGTGTGAATGGGGCTTGGGCTGTGCGTAGTACCGGAACTCCCCGCGGGATAGTTGGCAGTGGGTGGCGAGATCGACTATCCCAATAATAAAGTACCACAGCACGCTTCTATATCGTACCTCGATTTCGTCAATCGTTAGGCGGAGACTCTTCGCTTTGCCTCTTCCGGGTTCCAGTTGGTAGCCGATGCGGCGTTCGATCCTGGCAAGATATTCGTCCAGCTCCTCGAGTTCGGCGACGGTTTCATTGCCCACATCTCTGTCAAAGAAACCCCACGAGAGGAACTCCCGTAGATTATCCTTTCTGATATCGGACTCGTTGGCCTTGAGGAACCAGGTCCGCAAGTAGCTGGCGATGTTTGGGGTATTGTTAAGACATCGTATGAATAGCTCGCGTCGCTTGGCGCTCGGTAGTAGAGGCGGATGTTCAGCTGCCTGCTTTAGACGGCGATTGTAGGGATGGTATATGAAGAGCGCATACAGGGTATCAAGAATGCAGAATCCGATCGCCACTTTGCCGGCCCATGATAATGCCCCTTCCATCCCCTTAACGGCAGTCAGAGCCAGCAAATATACTAGACATATTGGTGTTGTGTATTGCAGACAAAATATGCTTATCCGGATGAAGATGAATTCCGGTATCGAAGTGCCAATCATTTTCCGCTAGTGAAAAAGCCGGTAATTAGAGGTGATGGTGGAACTAAATATAAGGTGATACTACGCGTATTTGTATTAGGCTCGTTGGGCAACCAGGTGACATCAGATTCTATGAAAAACTCGTCATCGTGGTGTCGAACGCCAGCAAGAAACCTTAAAAAGATATCCGGACAGTTTAAGACCGACGATGGTAAATTTTACTTAGTAAGCCTCTAAAGCGTCCGTTCTAGCCATGAGATGGAAGCAGATGTACGCGGCTGGACAGGAGGTGACGTTGTATTACAACGGCGCCTACCCGAATAGCCTTAGGCAGCACCGTAGCAATTGTGGCTAGTGAATCGGGTAGCAATGGATCTGGGCAAGGTGCGCTAATCTACAGTAACAAGTCGGATTGGTACTCTCACCGGCCTATACTCTATTGCTGCACTGCTGATACACGATATATAATACAATATCATAAACATTTGTAGCTGACTTTCCCGGGAAAAAGACCTGATCGCGATCGGTCACTAAAATTGAATCAATGACGGTGCTGGTTGTTGGCAAATGTTGCATCAACTGCATGTACCTATAACATAGTCCTCCCAAATCTCTCTGCAAACTTGAAAATCCAGCGGGTCGAGAACTCAGGACCTCGGGAACCTCTGCAACGCTAATGCACGTGTGATGTGCCATCCAGAGTTTAGAACCCTGGCATCGAACCTATGCTCGTTCCCTAATCACTTTCATGTATGTAGAAACGATGCTTAGGAGGCTTCTGGTATCGTCTAGACCACGGTCTCGGGGCGACCAATGTGTGTTACAGTGGGGAGTGCCATTAGGAAAATCTGGGTTGGTCTACACACACGGCCACCACTTGGCATTCAGGCGATTCCTGTGATGCCGACACCCCAGACGCGACGGGTGTAAATAGACCACTGTAGTCTTGGAGATATGTTTCCGTCTGTTACCCGATACCGACACTTAGCTGGTAGTATACCAAATCGTCGCATTGTAGACCTTTAAATAACGGCGCAGTCCGAAGCCAGTTTCAACGCAGGATCAAAAGTATGTCAGATAATCCTGCGCGTCCGTGCCACGTCATCGAAGGCTTTGATACGAGCATCGCTAGATAAGTTGTACCTCTGTTCATACCCTATTCACACCGTATTCACTCCACCCGCCGTTGGGGTGCCGCGTAAGGACTTCGCCTCATGCCCGAGAGCAAGCCGATCGAACAGGTAGTATGATGTAACGAGAAGTATGGGCATGGCGATCATGAAGCGCGTGTACTTCGAGGCAGCCTGTTTATAGGCCGTACTGGACGTGTCGACTCGAGGGGGCGTGGGGGTCCTTGATGGTCGTGTGCGCGATGCTGGGGCGTTGAGTCTGTTGGGGGCGCGAGCTTTGGTGGGTTCCGCCATTTTGGAAGTTGGTAGTTATGTTCGAGTTCGTTGAATGGATCCGGATGAAATCTATCGCACACGTTCAATTCGGGAAGCGAGCTGCTTTTCGCGGTGGAAGGAGAATTAATCTGGAACAATGCGACAGGCAACCTCTGATAAGTGACACTTTATTAAGCTTGTACAATACCTACCTAATAGGTACCCTCGCAACTGAATTTAGAGAGTGGCGAGTGCCTTGTATAAGCCACAATTGCAACGCACAGTGCTTATACAATGACCCCCCACGGTGTATTCTACAAGTATATCACCTCGCTCCCTGTTAAGTACAGCAGTGGATACAACATCTAATCGCTGCAGCGTCGGGTTGTTAGACAAGCTCGCCAAAGCACAAGCCTTAGATACAGGCAGTAGTTAATAGAAAATAGGTCCATCATTAGAGCTGGCCATACTAGGAGTCAGAGCAGTGCTTAGAAATACTACGACTGGCCATAGTTCCTGTATCTGAGCTGCGCGGAGAATTAGCGAGATTGAATTGGCTTGAATAGGTAAGTACGTACTGTGGTGACCAGCCAGATGGACCCAAAAATTCCGGAGAACATGCATCTAAACAAGATTATCAGTGAGTGAATATGCGGTTACCTAGGTTTACCTCTCGCTCCCAGGTCCGTAAACGGGCCTAATAGGTACCTACCTAGACCAGATGCCCGTAGGGGTCGTCATGATATCTCTTATCGATAGTGAGATAGTAAGGCACATTTACCCCACCATCCCACCTTGTCTGACTTGGCGGGGCAACACCTCGCCGCCAGTGACAGAGAAAAGTAGGCATTTGACTAATGAAGCCTTTTACACGGACAGATCTCCCGCATGTCATAGACTGCCATTCTACTGGCCTTCAGGTCGGAGGTTATTTTATTACCCTTAGCCACCAGCTTCGGCCGCTCCACGTGTCGCAATCGCAATGCCTTACGAGGTCATCGTTGGACCGCCATGCTTTGCGGCATGGCAGTCCCAGAAGCTGCTGGATGGTATTGCAAAAATCAGCCAAGCTAAAGTAAAAAGTATCACAGGCTCTTGGTTATACTACATCCACCTCAGTAACTCTATAGATATCGGCGAGATAAAGTCCTTCCTCGGTATCTCAGACTCGCCTGGAGGTTCTCAAGGAGCAACCGAGACTACAGATGTCTACATCACGCCCCGAACTATCTCACCTTGGAGCTCCCAGGCCACCGCAATTGCTCAGGTCTGCGGATTACGAGATGTTGCGCGTGTAGAGAGAGGCCGTTTGGTCAAGATCGAGTTTGATGGTCAATCGGAGAAGGAGATTGCGCCCTTCGCGGACGTACTCTATGACCGGATGACAGAAACATACAGCGCAACTCAGCCACATCCGGAGAGCACGGTATTTGCAGAGGGTGCTCGTCGCCCACTTGTTGTTGTAGACATCTTCGCAGATTCTCGTGGCCCTATCGCGGCCTTGACGGAATACAGTAAAGAGAATGGATTGGGCCTCGATGACGGCGAAATCCAATATCTGATCGAGGCCTTCCAAGACCTCGGACGCCCGCCAAACGACATTGAGCTGTTCATGTTTGGCCAAGTGAACTCCGAGTATGTTTTCAAATGCCCTGTTGCGTCTATTATGCCTAATGAATTGGGTCCGTAGACACTGTCGCCACAAGGTCTTCAATGCCAACTGGACAATAGACGATAAGCGTCAGATTGGGAGCCTTTTTGAGATGATCAAGAACACGCACAAGAAGACGCCGGACTTCACTGTTTCAGCTTATAGTGACAATGCTGCCGTTTTGCAAGGAGAGATGGCCGCCTACTGGGCCCCTGATTACCAAACCGGTACTTGGAGGCTAACGAAGGAGGTTCTGCACTTGCTTGCGAAAGTGGAGACACACAACCATCCTACTGCAATTTCGCCTTTCCCCGGAGCGGCAACTGGGTCTGGAGGTACGTGATGAGGCCGAGATAGTGTTTTTCTCTATGCCGGGTTTTTGGGTGATCTTGGAGGTTCTCATTATCATTAGGGGTCGTCTGACATGACTTGCAACACAGGCGAAATTCGCGACGAAGCGGCTGTAGGACGAGGCTCAACTACAAAGGCAGGCTTGTCGGGATTCTTCGTTTCCGACCTTCGAATACCCGGACATGAACAACCATGGGAAGCCGACATTGGCAAGCCGTTTCAGGTAAGCGTGGATCTATTCTGTTATTCTGCTCCTATCACATGTAGAATATAGAACTGTACTGACAACTTTTAGTAAGTAATCAACTGGAATCAGGTACCAGATGATAATTGCACAACTATAATACTAACGACAAGTAGCTACGCAAGTAGTCTCGACATCATGCTTGAAGCCCCCATCGGATCCGCGCGGTATAACAATGAATTTGGCCGACCTGCTTTGACTGGAGTTTTCCGCACTTTATTGACAGATATCGATAATGACTGGAGAGGTTACCATAAGCCTATCATGCTTGCCGGTGGTCTCGGATCGGTTCGACCGCAACATGCCCTGAAGAGCCCCGACGATGTTCATGATGGGGCCCACGTCATTGTTCTTGGTGGCCCAGCAATGCTTATTGGCCTTGGGGGTGGCGCTGCATCAAGCAGTAATTCGAGTGAAGCTACGGCTGAACTAGATTTCAATAGTGTTCAACGCGGCAACCCCGAAGTTGAACGCCGAGTTCAGGTGCGTTTCGAAAATCGTCTTTCTTTTCTATAGGATATCACCGCACTACTGGATTGAATCTTTCAAGGCAGCATAATAACCCTATTCAATTTTGGATAATTCGCTAACATTGGCCCAGATGGTTATCAACACCTGCGTTGCCCTTGGTGAAGAAAACCCGATCGCCATGATTCACGATGTAGGAGCAGGTGGATTATCCAACGCTCTGCCAGAACTAGTCAAGGATGCCCTAGGCGGAGGTAAATTCGAACTACGTCAAGTTGCAAGTGCCGACAATAGCATGAGCCCCCTCCAGATCTGGTGAGTCTGTTCAACCTGCTATCTTCTCACTCGTTTTGGGGGGTTTCGGCTATGAGTGGAGACCTACTACTAACTATTTATTAGGTGCTGTGAAGCCCAGGAGAGATATGTGCTTCTGATCAATAATGACCGTATCAACCGTTTCATGAGCATCTGCAATCGAGAGCGTTGTGGCTTCTCTAACGTCGGAACATATACTAGAAATGGGGATGGAGGGGCTCGATTGATTCTACAAGACCGAGAGACCCCATCTCAGCCATTGCCGATTGACCTGCCCGTGGATTCTCTCTTCCCTCCAGGTCGGAAGCAGGAACGAGTTGACAAGACCGCTAACAGGTCTCTGAAAGCGTTTGATTCCTCCTCGAGCCTCAAGGAAAAACATGGCGGCTCGAACCTGACGGAAATGATCACACAAGCTACACGTCTTGTCTTCTCTTTGCCATCAGTTGGTTCCAAGATGTTCCTCATTACCATTGCGGATCGAACAGTCGGCGGCCAGGTAACACGGGATCAACTCGTTGGACCTTGGCAAGTCCCGGTGGCAGACGTTGCTGTCACTTTGACTTCCTTTAGTGTTGATGAGCAGACCCGACATGGGGAAGCGATGGCGATGGGTGAAAAGGCGTCCCTGGCGCTGATTTCCCCCGCAGCATCTGCGCGAATGGCGGTTGTGGAAAGTTTACTTAACCTTGGCGCAGCTCACATCAAGAATGATCCGAAGGTCAGAGGCGACTTGCGCCGTGTGAAACTCTCGGCTAATTGGATGGCTGCTGTCAACCATCCTGGCGAAGGTGCTGCTCTGTACGAAGCAGTTCAGGCCATTGGTATGGACCTGTGCCCTAAGTTGGGTGTAGCCATCCCCGTCGGCAAGGACTCCACATCGATGAAGGCCTCATGGAAAGACAAAGAGACGGGCGAATTGAAGAGCGTAACTGCTCCTGTTACAGTTGCGATATCTGCATTTTCTCTTGTTGAGGATGTCCGAAATACTTGGACGCCACAACTTCGACGTGTCGAGGATGTTGGTGAGTCTGTTCTAATCTTCGTCGATCTCGCTCAGGGGTTTAAAGCCATGGGTGGATCAGCTCTTGCCCAGAGTCTTGGACAACTTGGTCACGAGGCGCCAGATGTTCGCGACATAGAGCTTATTACAGACTACTTCGATGCCGTATCTCAGCTGCATGAAGAAGGGATCGTTCTTGCATACCACGATCGATCAGATGGTGGTCTTCTGACTACGGTCGCCGAAATGATATTTGCCGGTCGATGTGCTGCCGAAATCTACATTGATGAATTGGTTACATCTAACTCTGAGTCAAACATCTTGGATGCTCTATTCAATGAGGAACTTGGCGCTGTGTTCCAGGTGCGAAAATCTGATGAGGCCCGCTTCAGACGATGTTTTGCGACTTGCGGGCCGCCTCCTAGGCTCCTCAAGCGTATTGGATTCACACGATCAACCGCGAAGCAATCACTCACCGTTCGTTACCAGGGAAAATCACTTATTGACCTTGACAGAACCGAAATGCAGCATTGGTGGTCAGCAACTTCATTCCAGATGCAGAAGGCACGAGATAATCCTGAGTGCGCCGAGCAAGAGTATGCTGCGATTCTCGATGATAAGGATCCTGGTATCTCATTTGATCTGCGCTTCAATCCCGCTGATGAGGGTCTCTCGGTTTTTGCCAGCTTGAAGGGCTTGGTCGCATCAAGGCCGCGAGTTGCCATCCTCCGAGAGCAGGGTGTGAACGGCTATGCAGAGATGGCCTTCGCATTCCGTGCAGCAGGTTTTGAAGCAGTTGATGTTATGATGACTGATATCATCGATGGCCGCACTCTTGATGATTTCAGTGGCCTTGCGGCCTGTGGCGGCTTCTCGTTTGGTGATGTTCTAGAAGCCGGTCGCGGATGGGCGCTTTCCATCTCTAAGAACGAGAAAGCTAAGGCAACTTTCGAGGCCTTCTTCAGGCGACCAAAGACGTTCACTCTTGGCGTATGTAACGGCTGTCAGATGCTTGCTCGGCTCAACGAATATAATCCGGGCTTGATACCTGGAGCAGAGAATTGGCCCACCTTTGTGCAAAACAAGAGCCAACAATTTGAAGGTCGCTTCTCTATGGTAAAAATAAGTAAAGGTGCTCAAAACTCTATATTTTTCGATGGCATGGAAGGCTCGTCATTGCCGATTGTCATCTCTCATGGTGAAGGCAAGGCTGTGTTCTCATCGCCCAGCAAGCTACAGTCCATCGTAGATGAGGGATTGGCTCCTCTAAGATACATCGACAATTCTGGAGCAGTTACGGAGACGTACCCATCCAATCCCAACGGCAGTCCTCGGGGAATTGCTGGTGTCGCTAGTCGTGATGGCCGTGTACTTGCATTGATGCCACACCCTGAACGAACAATAATGGTAGATGCTGCAAGCTACATTCCTCGAAAGCAGCTGAAGGAATTTGGACAGTATGGGCCATGGATCAAGATGTTCCGAAATGCTAGGAGATGGATTGGGTAAGAGGACGTATGGAGACACTAGAGACGAAAAGCATTTACGGCGTTGTGAGGTTGTATGATATCTTATACGGTTTAGTCATGAATTCACCAAGGTCTTCTCCATTCACCGTCACACAAAATTCATAGCCCTTTTCGGTCTGCTGATACATGGCAGATTTTCACTTATACCTTGTACATAACTTGTTGACCGGCAACGGATTACAACCAAAAGACACCACCGTCTACTAAGAACAAGGCAGCAATGTCCCACTTCCTCCGTGACCTGCGTATTAGCTTCGAGCTGCATATCAAATCACTATCAGAGCGTGTTAGCGCAACATCCTCTAAGATACGCCCCGGCAACCCACAGGAGCCAGAGTCGGTGCTACCTAGGAAGAGAGCCAGCAGTTTCGGGCGTTTCATCAATACTTACTCACTAGCTAAGAAGGAGAAGGAATCGATATCCTCATCGGCAACACCAGAGGGAGTCTTGAATGCCAATGCGCCAGTCCACACTAGACCTCGCCGCCATCACAATCCCACAGAGGAAGATTTGAAAAATCACGCACTCGCGCTGCGGACTGCACTAGACGATGCCTGGCCGCACCGCCATAATAGCCGATACCGCAACGCGCGTGCACTTCTCGTGTGCTGGGCAGACGGCGGCTCTGCAGATACATCAACGGCTGTGGGTTTACATAGCCCCACCCCGTCGCCTGATCTCAGTCCGTCTTCGTCGTTTCGATTTAGCTCTGGATCCGACGAAAACTCCTTCGCTGGGATGTGTTCCGGAGTTGGTATGATGCCCCCCCGGAGAACAATCGGACAGGACATAAGATCGAGCCAAGGACCATTCATCCCTGCAGCCCATCAGCTTGCGGGTGTTCTTGAGCGTCGCTATGGCATTCAGTCGCAGGTTTGGATGATTCCTTCCCTGGAGAGTCCCCAGGATATGCTTGCAGGGAAGGTTAAGCAGTTCGTCGAGGAATACGGCGGTCCGGATAATCTCTTGATCTTCTGGTATGGTGGACATGCCGAGTTTGCCGGTGCCGCCCCTAACGAGGGTGCACCGGGAGGTGAAAGGAGTGCTGGAGAGATTATCTGGTATGGACTGTAAGATTTACCTTTTTCTCTTTTCTTCCATCTTCCGACCATCGTGCTAATAGTACCATCAAAATACAGAAGAGACGAGCTTGGAATATCCGCAAGAATGATCTCCAAGACACTGGGTCTCGCACGCGCAGACGTTCTCATGCTGAACGACAGCCCATTCGCGCAATCCGCATACATGAGTCACATCTGCGGACCCGGAACCTTCGAGCTCCTCGGCTCCGGCTCCACGAATCCAAGCAACGCCGAGCCCAATCCTGCACGAGAAGGATCGTTCACACGGACCCTTGCGCTAATGCTAGACTCTCCGTTCCTAGCAACCCGCGGCGTCTCCGTGCTGGAACTACACCGCAAACTCCTCGACATGATGAGCCCTAACCGCACCAACCTCGATACAACAAGTCCGAGCCGCACTCTCCCTAACCCTCCCATCTCCCCCACGAGAACCGAAACCGAGCAGCGGGAAACTACGTGCATCCGTCGCCGTCCCACGTCTTCCCTGATCGTCGCTAGAGCGCAGACGATGGCACAGATCCCCTCATACCCGGTCTATTGCCAGATATCACAGTCCACACCGCTCGTGCGGGATGTGCGGCGGAACATCGTACTCTCCCGTCTCGACGCGTCGCTTGCCGCCGAAGTCAACCATGCGAGGACGGTCGGTGAGCCGAGAGTCAAGCTAGACATCAGGCTTAAGCGGCCCTACCTTGACGTGCGGAGATGGAAGGAGTGGGTTCTACGAGCCCCAGTCGATGCCGAGGGGGTCTCTGTGAACCTTGTTTTGCGATAATGAGGGATAGGGCGTGCTTGGTTTTACATACCTGGCTTATCATTGAGCTGGCCTCTGGCAGAGAGATGCTAAGAAAGCAGTGAAACCCACCGGAGGCTTGGCAGTTTCTTGAGCATTGCCACATGCGCCAGGGAGGGTTCAATGAAAGGTACTCGTACTGGTACCTTCCGAACTAATGTACAAATAATCGAACTCGGTACCTCATACGGCTGGTCCATACGGAACAGGCCACGGTCGCATTCAACAATCCCCCGTTGAGGGCTAAAAAAGCAGTGAAGTAGCTAAGCCAGCTCCCTCAACGCACGAAAGGCTGCATGATTTAGGCTTCAACGCAGGGGTTATTGCCTGGATTACATGGCCATTAGATCATCCAATTATCCGGCCATAGCATGAATTAGAGATAGATAGTTTGAAAGAAACGTTGATTTTACAACCACATTGTGCAGCTTGGCTGGATGGGAGGCCTAGTAATTACCAGTCATGAACTGACTTACGCGAGAGGAATCAAGCCTATATTCAGATAGCAAGTCGCCTTCAATCATTAGGAAATATCAGTCTTCTCACCTTCGTGTTCATAGACCAAAGTCTATCAAAACCTATCAATAGGGGTCGTTTAGCAACTAGTCTTCGTAGTTAGGATGGCACAGCCTAACGGAAATCTAAGCTAAATAATTCCAGTCAACCCGTCAGTTGGGGCTAATAGTGCAGTGCTGTACAGCATATGCAGTGGTCGTGCATATGCACCTGCACAAGACGGCCATGAGGTGATCGGTCTTGATCTTCGCGTGAGGATTAAGCGAAGATAAAAACTCGCTGTGAATGTAACAAGGGCTTATTCAGATTACAATAATCTTGTAGGGTGTCAAGGGGGCCACGAAAGACTTAACCCCTATTCGGCTAGATGGGAGATCTACAGATTATATGTCTGAATAGCTTCGCTTCCGTCTGCCTATTTCGGATCTGGCTTCGCTCTCGTATTCGCTGTCTCGGTGTACTATATGAAATCAGGTAAATACATGGTGAGCTGAAAGCTGGAGCCTTGCTCAGACTCTCGCAGAGTCTTGCACTCGTATGACTATATACATCAAGCACGTGTGACAGTGAACCCCACGGGCGCTATCACCGTGGTCCAGGGTCGCGATGGAAAGGACCACACGAATAGTTTAACCGTTACATCGTGGTTTGTATAGACACGATTCCTCGAATCTAATCACCAGTTTCCAGACCCTGTTGGGCACTTTGAATCGAGTCAGCTCGTTACCTCTCAATGTGCACGCTAGCCCAGGCTTATCTACCTTCAAACGGTGACGCTAAACACACGTATTCCAGCAATAATACCAGTAATTGTCTATAAGATAGCCATCAATGGTCCCTATACCAGTCATTTGGTACGGGAACAAGTGCGCAGTTTTAGGCAGCATGGGCGATATATCTTCCTGAAAATGAGGTCAGGGGTAGCCATCTCCTCAGCTATGGGTACCTGCTCAACTCTGCTTCCCCGACACTACATGTTTGTATCATTAAAGATCATAAATCAATCTCCCGTAGGTGTTAAAATTGCAGTGCAAATGCAAGGAGTTGAAGGCTGCATATACCACCCACCTTGGAAGCCTGATACTGGAACAACCCCCACCCCAAATTTGGGGTGACGGCCCTGAATGCCTCAGAGAGTCGGCCACATTGGCTTGGGAAATTCATGCATGCTAATGATAATTTGTCGTGGTAGTTGCCTCTATGCTTAGTTGAAAATAAATGCTATACGTAACGAAAATACGCTATGATATTCAAGATTTATATAGCACTGACGAATTCCAAACTCGAGAGCAAGTAGTTTCAAGATTCGTGATGCCTGGCTTAATTGAACTACTAGTAGTATATAGAGACGGAGCGTATCTCACCACCCCATCCCGTATCATCTTAAAGAGCAGCCAACATGGGGGCACACCAATATTTAACGCAGCTTACATACATAATAGATTCGGAGGAAAAGGTATATAGCACATTTGCCCGTCTGGTGTTGTCTAAAGAAAAGTAGTGAAAGGCGTCGTTTCATATTGTCCGCGAACCTGGGTTCTCTCCAGGGTCTACAGCGAGGGGAGGCGAGTGGGAGGGGGTGGTTGTATGAATACCCGAGCAAACACCAAGTCAACTCAGCTCAGCTACTAGAGCTAGTACAGACATTCGCCAGCCGATTTAGCTTCATAGATCGCCATATCACACCCGATACTCCACTATTACCGAGATCAAACTACTAGAACGATGTTCACATGACGTATTTCTGCTGTGGCGACCTGAAGCCAGAGACCAGCCCTTCCGTGTGACTTTTTCCCGCTGTTACGATACCACTCTAGTTACCTACCCATATGGTTAGCCCTCCTACGGGGTCATGGCAGCTGTTAGGTACGTAGTCAGGGGGGGGCCAAAGACCTGTGAGCGCCTTAAAAGCAGTGCAGACGCATTGCAACGTCAGATGCGGGACGATTCCCACAATACTACCCAACACCTATTTGCCAAGAGGGAGGTCCAGGCCAGGGGAGTGTAAATCCAAGTGGTTCTACTACACGCTGCCAGCTTTAGCGACTGACATATCAAGGAACCATACAATTGGCCGTAAGTATTATCTGGCCATCTGTTGTGTTGTCTATTACATAGAGTATTCCGTACGTAGGCCCCTTAGATCTCCCAATATCAAAATAAAATTTAAATTGGCAACTAGGTAGTTGGACATATACCTAGGTATATCAATTTAACTGCTCCAATCACCAGCTCACTGTTTCGTAATCTCATCATTCATGATGTGCTCTTGGCTTCGACGAGTTCCACCAACCTGCGAGCGATGTTCTCGGCCCATGTTGGATCATTGATGTCGGCATCAATCTCCTTGACGGCAATACCGCTCCCATCGAGACCACGTTTGATCGCATCAAATAAAGCGTCATCCGCCTTCTTATCGTGAAAGGCCTGTCCATCGACTGCAATGGCTGATATCCCCTTAAGCGGGAGCCAGACTTCGGTCACACCAGGGTTGGTGCAGTTGTCCCGCAATCTGCTCGCCACCCTCGTCCCGAGCTCTTGGCATTCTTCGGGTGTGGTACGTACGAGCGTCACTGATGGATTATGCTCGAAGATGTCCCTGTCGTGGAATTTCTCCGGTAGTGTGTCTCTCGGCCCAAAGTTGACCATGTCAAGGGCCCCGACGCTCACGATCTGCGGCACGCCGGCTTTGGCGGCGGCTGTGAGTCGGTCTTTGCCGGCGCTGAACACGCCTCCCACCAATTCATCTGCAAGCTCGGTTGTCGTTAGATCGAGGACGCCGTCTAGCCGATGCTCACGGATCAATCGTTCCACTTTTCTTGCGTCAGTAGATTCACTTCCTGACAAGTTTATAGAAACTGGAAAAGACAATAGCCCTCATTACAGAATAAGAAAAGGAGAGCTTTGGTCACAATGATGGGATGGCGAAGAGAGGAAGCAAACGCTCCTCAAAAGTACACTCACTCGCTCGGCCACCCGCGCCCGTGGCGTGGAAAACGTAGACTTCGAATCCCTGAGCGTCAAGCTGGCGCCGCACAACGTCAACAGCCGGGGTGGTGACGCCAAACATGGTGATTCCTATGCCTTTCTTCCTCGTCTCGCTTCCTTCGGATGCCCGGTTCGTCGCACTCCTGGAAGCGTAACTCTGCGCCATGCCTGCGATGGCGGCGGCGGCGTTGGCGATCACGGCCCTCAACACCCCGTTCAGCCCCGCAATGTCCACCACGCTATACATCATGGTGATGTCCGTCTCGCCCACGTACGAGCTCGTGTCGCCAGATGCAACGGTCGAGACGATGAGCTTCGGCAGGGTCAAAGGCAGCCCGTGCATGACCGCGGCGGCGATGCTGGTCCCGCCACTGCCGCCCAGCGAAACGATGCCGTGCACGTTGCCTCTGTCGAACAGCTCTTTGATCACGCTTGTCGCGCCTTTGATCATGGCCTTGATGACCTCGCCCCGCGGGAGCGATTGGAGAGAACCGCCATGGCCGCCACGCTTGTAGACTTCGGGCTGAGAGACCGTGATGGCCTCGTGGTGGGTCTCGGAGCGACCCGCGTCAACCAGGATCACGTTGATCGAGGGGTTGGTTTCCAGGATCTGGGATCTGAGATACAGGTGCTCGGCGAGTTTGGTGTCGAGCGTGCCGACGACGATGACGTTGACGGCCTCTGCTACCATTTCCACTTCGTGTATGGATTATTTGACGGTCATGAAATTGGAATGTGCTGGTCAATCCTATCCTCATTCCATCTCCTCTTTTGGATGGTTGGAGCACTTAACTAGGTATCTAACCAACCCTATTAAGACACCGGTGAGCTGAGGTGGGGAAGCTGAGGTGCTGAGATGGGAACTACCGGACTGACTAATTGATTCCCGTCAACCGATGATTACGTAGTTGGCTCGGTCATTTCTTTGTATAATCCCCTCCCCTCCCCTCCCATTGGGTCGCTCACGTAGTATTATGGTGTGTCACCTTCAGGGATTTTAATAAAAAAAGGAAATTGGACGAAAAAAGAAAATCCACCATGGCTCCAATCCCACGAGCCGAGATCCTCAAGCGCTTCCGCGACGCCATCGCCGCCAAGCAGCCCATTATTGGCGCCGGCGCCGGCATCGGCCTCTCCGCCAAATTCGCCGAGGCCGGCGGCGCTGACCTGATCATCATCTACAACTCGGGGCGGTTCCGGATGGCGGGCCGGGGCTCGCTGGCGGGGCTGATGCCGTACGGCGACGCGAACGCCATCGTCGTCGACATGGCCAAGGAAGTGCTGCCCGTCGTGAAGCGCACCCCGGTGCTGGCCGGGGTCTGTGGCACGGACCCGTTCCGAGACATGCGGGCGTTCCTGCGCCAGCTGAAGGATCTCGGGTTCAGCGGCGTGCAGAACTTCCCCACCGTGGGCCTGGTCGACGGCTCGTTCCGCGCCAACCTCGAGGAGACCGAGATGGGGTACGGGCTCGAGGTCGAGATGGTGCGTCTCGCGGCGCGGATGGAACTGCTCACCTCGCCGTACGTGTTCAACGTCGACGAGGGCGTGGCGATGACGGAGGCCGGCGCCGACGTCATCGTCGCGCACATGGGGCTCACCACTAGTAAAGGGATTGGTGGGAAGACGGGGAAGAGCCTTGATGACTGCGTCAAGTTGATCCAGGAGATCCGCGACGCCGCGGTTAAGGTCAGAGAGGATGTTATCGTGTTGTGTCATGGTGGCCCTATTGCCGAAGTCAAGGATGCGGAATACGTCCTCTCGCGAACGAAAGGGGTCCACGGATTTTTCGGCGCTAGCAGTATGGAGAGAATACCGGTTGAGGCTGCTATCACGAATAATACGAAGGGGTTTAAGGAGATTCGTATTGAGAATTAAGTGTTACCTCCTTATATTAGTTACTTTAGGAAACGATGTTTTCGTTGACTTTCTTTTTTGGAATCCCGTGTTATGTGGTTACACTACTCTCTCATTGGTTACGGCTGTAACATTTTCATATCGTCGGCGACGCTTGGGTCAGTGGTTGTTTTTCAACCGTGCCTCGTACATGAGAGGATAGGAATAACGCATTGGCCGGTGCGTCATTTGATCATGCTGAAGTCTTGCTGGAGCGCTCCTCATATGGATGCTGCAGCCAGCAGTGGGATAGAGAGGAATAGGCCATTCAAAGTCATATCTGCAATGCGAAACGCGCGAGAGGGACCAGTTCGAGAGTCGATTTGGTGATCTATTCGTTTGTGAGCGACTGGCGCATTGTTGTGAATTTGCATCAACGCCTAGCGCTAGCTATCGCGCCCTGAGAAAGCTCTATGATCCGTCGGGGATCATCATTTCGCTGTATTTTTTGAGATGGACGGACTTGAGACACATTTGATGCCCGAGCTTTCGAAAAACAGCCAAACATAAAGGGCGGGGTAGAGAGAACCGTGTTTCCAGCCACCAAGCAGCCACCAACGGCATTCTCATCACACAAATTGAGCTCATCGAATCATCGCGCTATCATATATATGTAGGTTACATACTGTAGAATACCTCCTTAAATATATAAGGTTAGAGGGGCGATTGTTGCACACACCTCCGCTCGCGTTGCTGTCACAAACCGAAAGCCGGCTGGTCGATATGTCAGGGCAAGTAGACGGACTCTCGGACACATGTGCGTTACTGCCGTGTATCATCCATGGCAAAGCGGATTTAAAGCATGGAAAGTCAGCCGCCACAGTACAGAATATTCCTTACACCCTCATGGATATTAAGGATGCCTCCCCCACAGTAAATAGCGTCATTCCCCACGGTAACGGAGCCGCTTCGATGTTGCTGATAATATGTCTGGCTGACCTCAGCCATATCCACTCCCTCGATGCCAAGATATAATTGGCGCTATGAGGGAACAGTTCCTTCAATTCTGATTGAAGCTGATGGATGGGGTTAGGCATTGTCGCTGAAGCTGGCGTTTGTGTAGGTATACTTGCCGCTCGTTTGCAGAGGTCTGCTGCACTGACATGGAAACCACTGAACATCTACTCGAATGGTTTTAAGCCAATCAGTGAATAATGAGTGCTTTATGGCTAACACGCCCCTGCGTCACACATGGAATAAAATGCAAGTGGCTGTAGACGTGGGCACCATAACCAAGAATGAACCTGATACTCATAATACTACGAGAAGAGAGCTAAGAACTGCCTAGACGAAGGCTGCACTAGCCAGCATATGGCGCCGGACATAGGCCGAATCAAGGGTTCTCAAGCTTGACCAACTCCAGACTCAACTTCCACAGCTTCTCCTCGTTTGCCGGATCATATGCATGAGGGCCATATCCGTCACCAATAGTGGAAGCCACACCCGACGAGGGCTCGGCGATCTTCAAGTCCTCGAGGTACTTGCCTCCCTTGCCTTCCCAGACAGGGGCCGTCGCAGCCCAAACCTGCGTGGCCGCGCCCTGCGCAGCAGACTTGATCTGCTTCAGAGCCTCCTTGTCCGCCATGAACGCGGCCATCTGCTCCGGCGTCGTGTACTGCGACAGGTTGGTCTGGATCCCGCCGGGATGCAGCGACAGGGAGTGCACCCCACGAGGGCCGTACGTCCGGTCCATGTAATTAGAGGCCCAGATGGTCGCCGTCTTGGACTGGCCGTACGCGGCCCACGGCTCGTAGTGGCCCAGGATGCCGATGTCGTTTAAGTCGAGAGCGCAGTTGGCGTGGCGGTGACCGGAAGAAGAAACCCAGACGACGCGCGAATTGAACGTAGGGGAGCTGCTGGATAGCAGCGTCGGCAGCAGAAGCGCGGTGAGGGTAAAATGGGCCAGGTAGTTGACGGCAAATTGTCGTTCGAATCCATCCACGGTGACTGTCCTCGGGCACGCCATGATCCCTGCGTTCGGCGGAAGTAAGTAAATGCTGAATACGGGGCCTTGGCTGGATACACACCCGCGTTGTTGATCAGGACATTGAGCTGGGAAGATTTCTTGAGGAATTGCTGAGCGGCGTTCTTGACGGAGTCTAAAGAGTCCAAATCCATCTCGATGACCTCAATGTTGCCAATGCCCGAGGTCGTGTTGATTATATCGGCTACGATGGGCTTCGCTTTCGCGGTGTCACGAACCATGACAAAAACTCGGGCACCAGTAGCATAAATGGCTCGTGCAGTTTCGACACCGATCCCTGATGTTGCACCAGTAATCAGCACGACCTTATCAGACCATGCTTGAATGAAATTGTTATCTTCAAGGACTTGAATGGCAGTAGGTCGTTGATCTCCAGGACCTTTAACATCTTTGTGTTGTTCGGCATATGGGTTGAAAGAAGACGACATTTTGGAAGAGACAGAAGTCTATTTTTGAGTGTAAATGGTTTTCTGGGGAACTGGTGAAGGGAGATCCTGATACAATTGAAAGAGCTGTCGATGAGGTTTATATATTTATTTTCAACAATAATAAACAGAAGGGGTGGGCAAGAACGGACTACGCTCGGGTCCGTCAGCAGTTAACCCCTAAAACCACTGCATGATGGCGATGACAATGCATATGACAAATATTTAACCAGTCAGAGATACCGTTCAGTTCCTCATAGCTGGCCCTACCAGGTTCTTGAGAATTTCGAGAGGACTTCGAATTCCACCTGAGCGCTGGCGTGCCAAGAAAATGCCCAGAGACCCGAGAAGCGGGCTAACGAGGAGAGCTAGGAGCCCTCGCGTCAGGACCTTGCCCTGATGCTGGCTTCTTGCCACTACCTCGGAGTATCTCTCGTTTCCAAAGCTCACTCTTGAGTATTGAGTATGCCATCCCAAGCTCGGGACGTGAACGGACAAGAATTCCTCCAAGAACTTCCGCACACGATACATACGCGAAAGCACCGAAGCTCGCATCTCGACATAGTTCTGAAGCGCTAGATCGTTGATTGCGTGAGCGTCCACAACACGGAGTGTAGAGTACTCATTCAGGGCTATAGCTCTTTGGAAGGCGTCGCCGTCTACCTTCTGATGGCTGGGGTCGTTGCTCTCAGCCGTTGCATGCTTGTCGAGAACCGAGAAGAGAATGCGCACATCCTCAAGACCAGCATTCATGCCCTGGCCATAAAAGGGGACCATAGCGTGGGCGGCATCTCCAACAATCACCACGGAACTAGAGAAATGATATGGGTGGCATTTAATGTTAATTAAAGGAAGATGGGGGTTAGTCTGGAACGATGAGATGAGCTCTTCTGGTGTTATGAGTGATGTGACTCCTGGGAGATGCGAGTCGAAGAAGGCAGGCAGCTTGGATGGGTCCGCTTCGAGTGTGGCAAAGTTGGCGCTTGGCATGAACAAGGTGCACGTAAACGAGCCGTCCTTCTTCGCATTAGTATACCGTATACCGGTATTTCCAGAGGAAGCACAGGATAACGTACATCGCTTGGGATGGCAATAAACATGAATTCCTTTCCTGGCCATATGTGCAAATGATTTGGGGAGATACGGAACTTTGATTCGACGCCCTGGTCGCTCGACACATCTTGGGACTGGATTTGAAATTCGCACCATAGCGTATCAATGTATTCCTGGTGGTAGTTCATCCTGGTAAACTTCATGAGGTGGTATCTCACAGCGGAATGCGCACCATCGGCACCGATCATGAAGTCAAAATCAATTTCTATCTCAGTTGGGCGGTTCGAGGTTGGAGCTTGGTCTCGGGCTTCGAACCACGCCTTTCGTCTTTTGAAGTCGGCACCGGTCAGTTTATGGTTAAAGAAGAATGTCACGTTGGGCATGTCGTCCAGGATATCAAGCAATCGTTTATTGAGCCCAGCTCTGTCTACGGCGTAAATGGTCTGCATGATGGTCAACAATCCATACGGAGCAATTTTTCCATGACAGAGGGCCTGCATACCCGCCCGTGAACATCATAATCCTGAGCTGCCTCATAGAGCGCACCGTCAGGACGCCTCCCGTGGATCATGCGCCCGCGCATGGGGATGGTGGCCGAGAAGACATGCTGGATCAGCTTTTCGTGGTCGGCATGGCGCATGGCATTGATGCCTCGCTCTGAGAGAGCGAGATTGATAGACTTGGTGAAGTTCAATGGCGTGGTGGAAGGATCACGGAGATCTGTAGCCAATTAGTCGTGGGACACCAGCACCGCAAATGGCAGGAGACCAAGGAGTGGCTTGTCGGCTGCATGATGCTGCCGGAATGGGCGTGCGTTATGCATGGCGTGTTGCTTGTGCAAACGAGGGTGCCGGGCTTTGTTCAGCACCTACCACTTCTTAATTCGTAGATCTCAACCTGGTAACCTCTTTTGGCAGCGTATAAAGCAGCCAGAGAACCGACAGGCCCCGCACCAACCACGACGTACTTCTGGCTTGAATTCTCCATGATCGTATTAATGCATCAATGTGATCGATGATGGCTTGGGTCAGTGCTACGCCAGCACTCGCGGGATTTTTGTTTGAGTGAGCAATATATTATCGCTCGACTTACAAAGAATCATGAATGATGACTTCCCCATCTGCGCTAAGTGTTAATCCGCTTAAGCTCGGGATAATATTATGCCAAGAGGTTTGTCTTACAACCTGGAGGTAGTGCAGTAGATACAGCGAACTGGACAGAACCTTGAGAACCTGTCCTCTTCTCGGCATCGATTATTAAATCGCCGTGCTTCTGCTCGTGGGTACTACTGTCTACTACCGTCTACTACCAAAAACGTGTACCACATCGAGCTGGCAAAGACGGTACCTGAAGACATCCCACAAGCCCCGGTAAGCGGCTTCAGATCCGCTCGGGGCCGCTGGAAGCGTCGCGATATGCAAATAAACGTCCGAATAGGTACCTGGGGGCCGTGATGTCAGACGGGAATCTCGCCTCGGACCCCACCAGCAAACAGCCCACTTCAGGATTTAAGTGTGGGGCGCAACCGTGTGCCGGAAAAAAAGAGACGACAGCATCGTTGTTGGCTCGTGGGACAACGAAATAATATAGCACTCGTTGGCGCTTCAACGTAGATCGTATCGCATTCCTTTTTTGACCCCTACTCTTTATCGAATCCGAGAAGGCGTCGCCAGTGCAACACGGCGCGGAGAAACCGATACAATCGCCTCGTTTACCGCGCCCGCCCACACGTCTCTTCGCCATGTCTGCTACAGCCGAGCCCCAGGCTAAGCTGAAATGCCTGGGAGCAGACTGCGAGAACGATGCCGGCTCTTTGCAGTGCCCGACATGTCTGAAGATGGGCATCAAGGACAGCTTCTTCTGCTCCCAAGACTGCTTCAAGAAGAACTGGGTTCGTCCTGCCTATCTGGCGCTCCCTTCGCCTCCCACGGCCCATCAGGGGTTGTGCGACTAACGGTTTCCTCGTACAGAGCGATCACAAGGCCCTGCACAAGGTTGCTTCGGGCAAAACTGCGAATGGTATTCTCGATCGCATCAGAACTCCCAAAGTCGTATCTAAACCCGATCCAGCCACAGGTCTCTACAACCCCTTTCCCTCGTATGCCTACACCGGATCGCTACGACCCGTCTATCCACTGTCCGAAAAACGCACCGTGCCCAAAGACATTCCATGGCCAGACTACGCAGAGAACGGCTATCCAAAGAGCGAGATGCACCTTAACAGGAATAAGTTTGACATCCTAGACGCTAAAGGACAAGAGGCCATGCGGAACGTCTGCAGGATAGGACGAGAGGTGCTGGATACCGTGGCGGCTGAGGTCAGGCCCGGCGTGACTACAGACTATCTCGATGAGATCTGCCATAAAGCTACCATAGAGCGAAAGGTGCGTCGTCTTTCCTGCTCTCCGGCGCCACGAGGCTTTCGTGGACATACTGACACGTTCTAGTCATATCCTTCTCCCTTAAATTATAATCACTTCCCCAAGTCATTCTGTACCTCGGTGAACGAGGTGATCTGCCACGGCATCCCCGATCAGAGAGTGCTACTCGACGGCGACATCATCAACCTCGATGTTTCGGTGTATCACGGCGGATACCACGCAGACCTGAACGAGACCTACTACGTTGGTGACAAAGCGAAGGCCGATCCCGATTCGGTTCGAGTAGTCGAAGCGGCACGAGAGTGCTTGGATGAGGCGGCCAAGATCATCAAGCCGGGAACGTTAATACGCGAATTCGGAAACGCGATCGAGAAGCATGCCAAATCCAAGAACTGCAGCGTCATCAGGACGTATTGTGGCCACGGTGTCAATACGCACTTCCATTCGCCACCGAATATTCCGCATTACGCCAAGAACAAGGCTGTGGGAGAGTGCAAGCCCGGCATGACATTTACGATCGAACCAATGATCGCGTTGGGCAAATACCGCGACGTCACATGGCCGGACAACTGGACAAGTACCACGATCGATGGGAAGAGGACGGCACAGTTCGGTACGTTGAGTGTATGCTGTTCCAGTAATCTGTGTCCGTTATTAACGTCATCATAGAGCACACGTTCCTAGTAACGGAAACCGGAGTCGAGGTATTGACGGCACGCTTACCAACCTCGCCTGGAGGACCGGTCCCGATGCCAGTAGTGGAGAATGGTGCAAATGGAAATCCATAGTACTGACCTGTAATATATGACGATGCACAAGTCGATATGAATGTCGATGAGAGCGAAAATCCCCGGCGCAATGTTATGCCTGATTGTAGGATGTACGAACATGCACCTGCCCTAACAAATACCCCAACTGTCCAACCTAAAAGGGTGCATAAGGTAGTGGCCAACCAGGTAGGTAGGGCTCTATCTACTCGCGCCCTGGCTAGCGAGCAGCTTAAGGTCAATTGAATTTTCATTTGGGTAAAGATCAATTTCGATAGCTGTAGCAATACAACAGTATATCGAGAGGCTTGTCGTCGTTGATGGCTTGGCGTAAAATCAAATGAAGAAAACTCCGTGTCACCTAGACTAATATCTACATGTACGTAGCTAGGCGCTGTTGCGGCTCCCCTGCCAGGGTAGGTCGCGCAAACACGGGGAGCTCCCCACCAATGTCCCGGGTGAGTGGCAGCTGGTGGAGCCGTCGGACACTTATTATATGATAGGGTATAACAGGCTACAGCTGTAGTCAGCCTCCAAGCGCATTGCCCAGGTCTCAATCCACCTAGCTTATCTACTCGTATCCACTCTGTCCGCCCCAGTTTTCTCCGCTTCGAAGCTCGGGGACAAGTCTCGAACCTCACGGCCGAAGAAAGCCCTGCGACCAGTAAGTACTGTAGCTTGGGGGGCAGCGAGCCGCTTTCATCATCCCACACTGACCACGACACACACGAGAACAATATCCACCACCAACATCCAATCCATCCAACAAAGACACAAGGCACCGACAGGCTTTGTGCGCCCAACCTCCAACCTCCAACCTCAACCTCGGTAGCGCCCTGTTCTACCTGCCAGCCAAACCCAATTCAAGTGTCGTCCTTGGGCCAACACGCCCAATCCGTCGTCGCAGCCTTCGCCCGCACCGCAGCGCTGCGCTTTGCTTTGCTCTCTGCCATCCGACCCTATCCGGCCGCCCGACCTCGACTGCACGGCGCAGCCACTGATCGCGAAAGCGACAGTCTTGATTCTTACATCGCAGCGAACTGCGGCCTTTTGCCCCTCCGGTTCTGTTATCGATCCACAAAATAAACTCTTCCCCGTCCGCCGACTCCAGCAGCCATCTCTCACGATGTCGGGCGAAGCGTGGTTATACCTCTTCGCCGTGCTGATAAATGCCGTCAACCTGTTCCTCCAAGTTTTCTTCACTATTATGTACAGCGATCTCGAATGGTACGTGTCTGCGCAACTCTGCACCGAGGAGTCGAAGCTCCGCACTGTAGTCTATTTTCACCACCGACGTCATTTATACCGGTGATCAGCTCTGCTAACAGCCTCGGCCTACACAGCGACTACATCAACCCTATCGACCTCTGCAATCGTCTCAACACCTACATCATCCCCGAGGCTGCTGTACATGGCGCTTTGACACTCCTGTTTCTCATCAACGGCTACTGGGTTGCGCTAGTACTAAATCTTCCACTTCTTGCTTGGAACGTTAAAAAGTAGGCTGCATCACCACATACCTTGAGGCCCTAAGGTATGCCGTCGTGCTAGGGCTAACATTTCGCTATAGAATCCTCGATAACACCCACCTCCTGGATGCAACCGAGATATTCAGAAAACTAAACGTCCATAAGAAGGCAAGAACCCCCATAAGGCTTGTCCCACCAAGCTGCGAACCCCTGCTAACATCGAATAGGAATCATTCTTCAAGCTTGGTTTCCACCTGATCATGTTTTTCTTCTACCTATACAGCATGATTGTTGCTCTGATCAAGGACGAGAAGGCTTAAGCAGCCAGACATTGCGCATATCATGGCACATACCCAGCTGGCATCGTGGATATTCGGGGGCTATTAAAGGCGTGCCAAAAACAGCATGACAGCTTTACGATAACCTTGAACGACCAGCCGGGAATGCTTGGACACAGTGGTCATAACAATCAAATCAGTCAGGAGTGAGGCACGGGACGGTGTGAATGTGTAACTCTAAAGTTCATGCAGCGGTCAGGATAGGGAAGGGTGGGTTCCTTTAATGATAGAAGGTGTATATGAACGGGATGAGTGTGTACGCGGATGGTTGGCTGGTGGGGGGGCATGATACTAGGTGGGAGCGATTGGCGCTGGTCATTACGGCGCAGATTTGTTCACGTGCAGTTCAGCATGATGAAAATACAGATAATACCCAAAGTTTTTGAAGTTCAACAACCACCAGTCACCCTCTCTCAGTTGTTGCTAGTTCACACACTTTCGCGTGTATCCTACACTGCATGAGATATGAGGCCTTGTTGGGGATGGATTAAGTAATGCGTGGTGCGTCAGTCTTCATAGTATCTAATCTGAGGTCGCCCGGCCTCCCAAGATTGCATGTGATCAGCGACTAAAATGCCTTTAGGCCTAGCAGCCTGAGGCAGCGTCGAGAGCCTAAGCTGCCCACCTACCCATTTGCGTATCTCTAAAACCGTAACAAACGGATAGTAGCTATTTTTCCATAAAAACGGTGTTGTTGTTTATGACTGACTTCGTAGAAGGTCGACCTACTATCTACCGAGGTAGATAGATAGCTATGGGTATGTCCCCTCCCCCTACGCCACCGTCAGGGGCATCCAAGGGTGACGAGAGGAGGTTTAAGACCATTATATCACCCTGCGAATGAGTGGAAGACTACCGCCCTGGTGGTTACCATCCCGTGGTCTTAGGTGATGTCTTCTACAATGGCCAATACAAGGTGATCAGGAAGCTCGGCGAGGGGTCCTATTCGACTGTTTGGCTGGCCCATGATTTGAGGTAAATTATCCCTTATATCGTCCATCCTCAACACTATCGGCTACGTATGCTCATTGCTGTGAAGGAACAATATGTATGTGGCTATAAAGATCATGGTATCGGAAATATCGGGGTCGATAAATAAGTGACAAATCTTGCGTCACCTCATTCACGTCGCGCCAGAGGGAGCCAAACATACCACGCAGCTAATAGACGAATTCGAGCATCGTGGCCCGAATAGCGTCCATAACTGTTTAGTATTCGAGCCTATGGGCCCGAGTGTAAATACTATGGTCGAAGAGCTTCCCTAGTTCAAACCTCGTCGGATGGAAATGAAGATCCGCTATCCGTATTGGATGGCAAAGAGTATCCTCCAGCAGTCCTTGCAATCCCTGGCGTTCTTACACGAGAACGGTATTACCCACGGAGCTTTCCAGCCAGGGAATATGCTTTTCTCACTTAGTGATATCAACTCGAAGCCCGAGGACGAGCTTCGCCAAAAGGAGGATGTCCAGGCTGGATCGATCTCACCTCCCGTGCAGAGGTTGGATGGTAAACAAGATAAGTGGGCTCCACCATATCTTTGCATCGCGCAACCGCTAGTGTACCCGACCGACTACACCGAAGGTTTCAAGATCAAGTCGTCCGATATGGGTGGTGGTTAGTATTTCCTATTTGCCGCCTGAACCCTTCCCCTTTTCGATCACATATTAAACATTTCGTTATATAGCCTATTTTTTGAAGAAGCCACCGGCCAAGCCCCTTACTCTAGTCGGTCTCCGGCCTCCCGATTTTGTGCTTACCGGCGCGGTCAATGAGACCTTTGACATCTGGAGTTTCGGATGTCTCGTCCTTGAGCTGGTTACTGGACAACCCCTCTTCTGCGTACCGTGGTATCCATCTGAATCTGAGCGGGATGACGACTACCTCCTCTCCTTGACCGCCGGTCTCGGAGCGCTCTCCGATCATCTTCATAAGCACTGGAAGACTTCTTCGCTATATTTTACACCCGAGAGGAAACTCTATAATTGTCTACTCGGGGGAATGGCTGGCGGCGAGGAACCGCTTATGAACGAGCAGTTATCTATGGAGGAGTTATTTGATCAGATAGGCCCGGTCTTGATGAGGTGGAAGCACGCAAGGTTAAGGTGCTTGTTCGAAGAATTTTGCAGTATGACCCTGCGAAAAGGCCGTCAGCTGCAGAGCTTTTACGTGATCCGTGGTTCTTTGAGAATGGGATCGGGAGCGGCTCGTCTTAGGAGTTGATGCTGTCATGTGTAATTCTAATGACATCCAAGCGACCTCTCGAAAAGGTGCGACGAAAATACTTCGGACCGGGGTATCTACCAAGTAGTCTGCTCTTGTACGTAGCTAGATAGAGATTACCGAAGGTGAAGGCCATACTCGCGGTTCGCCTACTGTAATTAGCTTTCTAGTATTGCTGGTGATGCGCCTGCGAATATTAGGTAAGCCGTTGATACTAAGATTTAAAAGCTTCCACTAAGGTTGACTGTTTTAAGTAGGGTTTCCTTACGTGTAAAACTGGCTGCATAAAAATATAATCCGTAATCCTAGTTCAAGGCTATTTACCTAGGTACAGTACAGTAACAAACGCGATGAGGACGCTAAGCCTAATTCATACCATAAGTGGGTACCCTGATTCCTTGGCACATGTTCTACAACTGATAGTGTTTGGAGCTTAATGTGCCAGAGAGAGGCGGCAATCTTCAAACTTGATAGAAAATACTGCTCGCGCGTCTTGTTCCTTGCCTAATATCCAAAATATACTGGCCATAGGTTCCCCCTCAATACCGTGAAAACAATATGGCCGACCGCTTCGGCGAATATCCGCCGAACATGGCGCCGCAAGACGCCCTCGTCGTTCGCGAGCACGCCGAGCCAAACCACGCCGTCGTGCCCTACACCGGCGAAGACCTCGCCAGGCCAACATTCGGGCCCCTAAACCCCTTCAAAGACCAGGCGAGCGCGTTAAAACGAAAGAACGTGCTCACGGGCAGCGCGGAAGAGACCTTTATTAGCGAGCACACGTTCAGGTCGAAACACAGGGCCATCGAAGGCAAGGGTGGCCCGGAGAGGGAATACAGGTCGGGCGCAGACGTGAAAGAGGAAGCTGCCAAGATTCGAGCCGGACGGCAGAAGAAAGGCGACGCGGCCATTGCGGACGGCGACGGCGCATACGTCGGACCTTGGGCCTCGTATAAGAAGCCCGAATGGGAAGAGGTCGGCCTGGACGAGGAGCTCGCGAGTGATGAGGAAGTCGAGTACGTTTACGAAGATGACGATGACGGCGACGTTGTTGCGAGCGGTACTGTTGTTTCCGCACCGGCTGCCGCGTTGGCGAGGCGCAAAGAGGTGGAGGAAATGGGAGAAGAGACAACCATTTTCCACGGCTCCGAACAATTTGATTACCAGGGACGGACATAGTGAGTAACCCCTACGCCGTATTTATTTCGTTCTTTATTATGGCCATGAAATTACTGACTCTGAATTCCGCAGTATGCACATACCGCAAGACCTCGATGTCGACCTCAAGAAAGAATCCGGCAGTATCACCAACTACATACCGAAGACGCGATTCCACACATGGAAGCATCACGGCGACAAAGCTGTCACGGCCCTTCGCTTCTTTCCCACGACCGGCCATCTTCTATTGTCTGCTAGTGCGGATACTACAGTAAAGATATTTGATGTTTACCACAACAAGGAGCTTCTACGATCGTACTGTGGACATACCAAGGCCATAACCGACATAAGCTTCAACCGCGATGGCACCCAGTTTATCTCAGGCTCCTTCGACCGCTCCATGAAACTGTGGGACACAGAAACCGGACAATGTCTCAGCAAATTCACAAACGGCAAGACTCCGAATGTCCTTCGGTTTAATCCGTCCGTAGAACATTCAACCGAGTTCCTGGTCGGATTATCAGACAACAAGATCGTCCAATACGACACTCGGACACGCGAACTAGTCCAAGAATATGACCACCACTTGAACGCCATAAACACCATCACATTCGTAGACGACAACAGACGCTTTATGACGACAAGTGACGACAAGTCAATACGAGCGTGGGATTATAACATACCAGTTCCAATAAAAGTAAGTACCATCAAAAGCCACCTTTATTACAGAGGAAATGCGCTGATATGTGATATTTAAGTATATCGCCGAGCCGCATATGTACCCAATCACCCGCAGCGCGTTACATCCATCACAGAAGTATCTAGCTTGTCAGAGCTCGGACAACCAAGTGCTCGTGTACGGCGCCACCGACAAATTCAGGCAGAACAGGAAGAAGAGCTTCAGAGGACATAACAACGCCGGCACAGCCATTGATCTGGCCTTTAGTCCCGATGGTCAGTTCTTGGCCAGTGGCGACAGTGCTGGATTCGTCGTCTTTTGTAAGTATATTCTTGTATACTCGAACCCTCTCTTTTCCTCTCTAGGTTCCGCTGTTACCAATAGTATGAGCCCGTTTGGCGTATTACTACTGCCTCTTCAAAATTTGCTCAAGTGGTAGGCTACTAACTTTGATTGTAGGGGATTGGAAGACTTGTAAGATGTACCACAAGCTGCAGGCGGGCGACCAGGCCATCACTTGCGTCCTATGGCATCCCCAAGAGACGAGCAAGGTGGTCGCCGCGGGATTAGACGGTGTCATCAGATACTGGGATTAAAAATTTTCCGAACAAGGCATGAAGCAATTGAGACACGTGGGCGCTAGCAACAGGAACAGATACCATACGAGGTAGAATGGCGTAAACAGTTCTCGAGCTTGACATGAAAGAATTATTTTCAGGCCTCCAGTCTATCAGTAAACGGCCACCAAGTCTCCCACAACCCCCGACTGAAACGATCGAACGCTTTTTAACATCCCTTCTTACAATGCTTGGCCTTACTATAATACACGAGGTACTGCCCATTATTCTTTCACATATCAACAGCACCTAACCTACTTCACGAAGGCTATGCGAACGACTCGGCTTGATTGAAATGTTACGGTCTTCTAACTACACCATGCTGCGATTCAGTTTAGTTCGTCGTGGTATCGTGATGATACGTGGTCGACGGTCATCCTCCCACACCCGGTGAATCTCGGTCGCGACAAAAATTCCTCCATCCCTGCCTCCTGCATCCTCGGGTTCAGGCGAGGGCGCTTCTCTGGCTAGAGAACTGGGATCCATTTCATCCAGCTCGATCCACCCAGCCAGTGCGTTGTGCAGGTTATTTTCTGTTGCTTGCATTCCTAAACTGCCTCTGGAATCTGTACACGAGTATCGGAGTGTGTCCCGGAGTGCTTGCCAGCTGTTTCGATCTCCCACTCTTGCTGACAACGGGTAAAGTCCCGCGCCCTGGATCGAGTTTCGTCGTATTGGCTTGCGTGCGTTGCCTTGGACGTTTGTTCGCTCCGTGGGCATCGACGTGTCCCAACTCATTAGGCTATGTGGCCAATCTCCTGAGCGACTTGCCTCTCCAATAATGTTAATGGCAGTGGTCGACCCTTGAGTCGATCCTTGAGAAACTCCATGTATGTCCTTTGCGATGTCGCGTTGTATTTCGTCAGGTCCCGGTCTAAGCAGAATGTAGATTGTTGGTAACGTAGCGACCGAAGCAGCGAATACTACTTCGACCGATCCCCATACTATCCTGTTTTGGAGGATGTCGATGAATGACTCTCCTTGTATTACGCGTATCATTACGATCACACCCCAGATTACCCAAAGTCCTAGAACGGAAAGCTTGATTCGCTCCTGCTTCGGGGTTTGCGGTTTAAGGAGTAGAAATACGAGGATAAAGCCCATCGTGTAATCTATCGTGATGGAGCTTATTTCTGTAGGCACCAGTCAGCACACGACGGGATTCTTTCTTTTGGTCCACGAAATGACCCACCGTAAGTCATTATCCAGGCAGTGCCAAACGAGCTGCCGATGTGTTAGCCTTCATGACTCTTGCACACCATACGTCGGTCTCACCAATTGACCACATCAGGGAGCAACGTCCAGTTTAGTTTCACTGGTTGACACTCGATAAAGGCGGCCAAGATAGTTACGAAGAACGTCAAAGCCAGCACTGTGTACATCGACCAAAACAACTGCTGCTTGTTCTCGGATTTACGCAGCAATGTCGTACGAAGTATATCCAGGACTGCCATATTCAAACTCCATATCCTGTCCATATCGTCAGTGATCGTTTAGCCGCCAATATGCAATTCCTAATCTGTGTGCCGCACAATATTGATAAGGAGGGATGTACACATACACGACAGCAATCGCTACACGGGTCGGGATCAGAAGCTTGCCCGTCAAGATAAGACCACTCGCCTCTTCCGGTGTCACCTCGAGGTCTAACGACTCAGCTTCGGCTGGCGGTACTATACGTGCGTCAGCTTCGCCCGTTCACCCATGTCTTGTAAGAGACACGACAGCACAGCCCCCCGTGTATAGTCGCTTCAACATCATACCTGTTGCAAGATAGACGGAGTAGCTAAGCGGCGTCCCGTATTTATTGATATGGTAGTCTCCTACCATACGCAGGACATTGAAGGCCAGTGCCACGGCGAGCCAACAATCGCTCATCGTAAAGGCCAGCTTTCTCCGTTTCCGCAGCCCGAGAACCGCAAGGACAAGGCATGTCACGAACCCGTTGCAAAGCCAGAGGGCGAGCGTTCCGGATGTCATATTTTGTTATGCGGATAAATGGGATGGGATGTTCGACGGCTCCTGGTTGCGTGCGGGATGCCACGTGGAGCGGGCTCGTGGTAGGATGGGCTCTTCGATGCAAAGGCGTTCCTGGACTTCGCGATTGATGACGTTTCGACAAGCGCCCCGTCTCTTCACTTCGAAGTCCGCAATATACACTAATCAAGTAACGTTTGTGGTTCTAAACACCGGTGTCAAGCGATGTATGAGGAAATCCACGACGAATATGGTAGACAGCAGGGTTAGAGAAATCCGGGCAGGGAAACATACTTATTCAGGGTCGACGGTGTTGGACGTTCGGCGTGCTTTATGCAGCTTCAAAGTTACTACTGGATGGGCATCGATACCTTTCCTGTTTTCTGGTCTCGACAGCATATTTAGTGTCTCTGTGGGTGTATGCATGTATGCATCATGAACATAGCGGTATCTACAAGCGTGATGGATAAACTTGCTCTTCCTCTGTGCAATTCAGAGGCATCTCGATAGCCAGCTCTCGCACAGTTCCGTGGTGTTGCAAGTGTTTGCGCGAAAGGAAACCGTTTCTCGGGCCGTGCCGCGAAACCTCTCGCCGCGCTACATACCTGAGGTATTTTCTTCACGGCTTCATTTTTCTCTGCCTTTTCGTCGTGCAGTTAGTCAAGCATATAGGAGAGGATATGCCTTGGACTGCGTGTATTGATAATATGGGTTACCCAATTACTACGACCCGTGTGAGCAGCATTATAATAAGAGATATAGCGACGTAATCTACAGTTGGTGATACCAAGCATAAGTTCCCTGTTGTCAGGAACCGCTTCGTCCAAAGCAATTCTTGCTTCTGCGCACGTCGGCACCAGCTGGGTGTGCTTTCGGAAGTCCGCTTCCCTCGACGGCGCTGATGGCGAGGATGCTTGTCTTTGTGGCCTATGGTCCCGTGCCTGGATCTTCCCTGACGATACAGAGAGAGGGCGGTGCTGAGCTCTCCGCAAACGTAAACCTTGTGTGCTCCTATTCGCAAGGCTCCCATGTAGGCTACCGCTTCTCTCATTCGCGACGGACCCGAGGAGAAGAGTGCATAACACATGAATATATCACTTAGAGGGAAAGCATACCGCTATGGCGAAAAGAGCCGCGGCCCGGGCCCTGGTCCCTTAAAACATTCTATGCTGCTTGCGTTCTTGCTTTGGCGCGTGTATCTCCCAGCGCTATTTACGCTGGATAGTCGAGACCTCTGCATTTAGAGCAGCGAAACCTTCGATATTTTCAACTCTCTGTCTCACAGCCTCACCTATTATGTCCAATTTAGATCAAGGTAGGGGGCTAAATGTGAAGTTGGGAAGATGAAGAAGTATCCACGAAGCTCAAATAGCATACGGATTCGATACTGTAAGGATGCCATTTCATGCTACGTAGAAAGTAAAGTATGTGATTATGGTTGTCAGTGGGAAATTATTTTTCATGTTTCGAGGCTGTATGGTGGGCGTTGTATGGACTGGCCTTTGCCCGTCTAGTGTACCGTGGGACGGCGACTTCGACTCCTTATTTTTGAGTTTTGTAATTATATATTTGCCATGATTCTTTTTGTTGAACTCAGCTATGAAAATACTATTCGAGAGGTCTTAGATCCCGGAATAATGATGAACGAAATTGAACGGCGATTGGAGGTCGGGTGAATGTTTTGAGCACCGGATCGAGGGTTGGCGTCCATCTAAGCCTTATACCCGTGACTTCAAGGAGCATTAAAGTGAGTATTAACTCAGAACGGGTAATATTGATGTTGTATCGAGTGTGGGTGGGATATTGGGACCGTAGAGGGAACAGAGTAATTCATTGGCATCTACTTTGAGGGGTAACCCCTATACACTCCAGAGGGGGGACAGTTGACCCCTCTGTTGTATATTCGGCTATCCGACCACACGTTCTCCTACATTTTGTATTAATTTAATTTCGAGTTGTTTGCTCCTGCTCCAGGACACTCTGCAATGAATATCAAGAAGGCCCTCATAGCGTCCAGTTACCGGTTTGGTAATTTTGTATCGAGGTACGGCCAACCTATCAATCTATGCGATATGCGTGCCTATCTAGAAGCTTCGGCCGTCGTAAGCCCTGCTTTCAACATAAGGCACAATTAGGCAATAATGCACATTGGGCTCTCTGGATTCACTGCTTAAGATATGGCCAGCCTGCCACAAGGCGCACACAACAAGGAAATTTCTGTATATAGCTGGAGCAGCTCCACGTGGGTATTTTAGAGATCTTCGCGCAACAATAAGTGTGTATTGCCTACCTCAAGTATACGGTTTCTTACACAGCCCTCATGTCGTTTCGTTTAAGCTAGGCTCTTAGTCTCCATTGACCACCGGAAATTTATCATTGGCACCTTCTTTTCGAAACATTGAATTTAAGATTTTGACCTTGAGCCGTTACAAACTACATGGATCCGCTTAGTGGTATAGCTAGCGTCATTGCTATTATCTCACTAGCTTTACAGCTAGCACAGAGTTCTTCTGATATGAAGCGGTTCCTTGATACGATATATAATGCACCGGCAGAAGTTGTTCGACTCAAGGGCGTGGTCTTGCAACTCTATCAAGTCGCTGAGGCTACTAAGACTCTCCTTGAACGCCAGGAGAATTTCCTTGGACACAACAGTCAAATCTCCGCCAACATATACCACGCGCTGAACACATGCCAGAAAAAGCTGGATTTGATTAAAGGAGTCATGAAAATAGCAGAGAAAATGAGAAATGGACAGAGCACTGTATCGCGAAGCTGGGCGCAATTCAAGCTAGCGTTCAAGAGTGAGCAAGTCGAGGACTTTGAAAGACAGCTCGAACAGGCAAGCAAGTGACATCAAACGTTCCATGTTTCTGCTTTGCATTCATTCGTTTTTCTCTATCCTATCATGGACTAACCTAATGCCTTCCCGTTGCAGTCTCCTTTCTCAACTCGAGCCTCCTCTTGAATGTGATGTAAGTCACTTAGTCCATCAAAGACTTTTTTAAAAAGACCCAGTCCCAGCTCATAGACGGTTATAGTTACTCAAGCCTTAAAACGAACTCGGATATTGAGTCTCTTAGGCAGCTCCTTTTATCCCCCCAAGCTGTGGCATCGACGAAATTAACATTTTCATCTGAGCTATATCGGCGACCGCTGAACTCTAGTTCTAACTCACTCATACCTAACTCGCCACAGTCTTGTATTCAAAAGACGAGGTCGAAAGGCAACAATTTAGATATACGATACTCCCTACTAACTAGGAGAAGCAAGGTGCGGCCACTGTTGCTTCGGGTGAAGATCTGCAACTCCTATATGTTTATCGTTCGCTTATATATACCATTTCTTAGTGGGTACCCGCCAATGCCGTTGATTATATCGATGCGGAACTTAGTCCCAGCCAATTCCGCCATCATGAATGCATGTAGGAATGGTGATAGCAATAAGGTCAAGCAACTCCTCAAATCTAGAGATGCAAGCCCTAATGAGATGACACCAAGTAACGACACCCCGCTGAGCGTGAGAACTTTTAAATCCCGTCCTTGAACAGAGAAGTAAGCTAATAGGCCTTAGATCGCAATCAAGGGAGGATTTGAAGAAGTCGTCCAACTCCTCCTTTGGGAAGGAGCCGATCCAAACCTCTGTTGTGGGAAAGGCGAAACGTAGGTATTCGCTAGAAGTCAGGTAGTACTTGACTCCTGTTTCTGAAATTCTAATTAGCTACAGCTCACCGCTCCAGGTTGGTGTTGCATTGGGTATGCCTAATATAGTCCGTATGCTTGCACAACACGGAGCAGATCCGAACTATATCTCGGCGCGAAGATGGTCGCTACCCCATTACATGTTTGATAGTACCAATCTAGTTCCTGGCACTGAGTACTTCATGATTTTTTGGGATTCTCTCGTATTTGACGAAATCAAGGACTCAGAAGGTTGGACTGCTCTTCATAGATGTGCGGCCTTTGGCACAGGGGAATGCGTTTACAACCTCCACCTCCTGGGCGCCTCCGCAGTGAGTAATTCTCGCAATCGTTTTCTTCGTCGTCTAGAGACCTTTGAAGTCTAAGGGCTCGATTTCTCGCCCGGATTAGGCCCCGGGAACTTGAAGCCTGTAAGGATCGAAACACTCATGTATCGCGTTAGAAATGGCAATAGCTAACAACAAGCTTTGTAGTGGTCCGACCGGTATCTTACAAACTGGGGTGGGACTCCTGTCCACATAGCAGCAATGATGAACAACGTGTCTACACTGGAGGGGCTCATGACTTTGCAGATAGACCTAAAGGCCGCACAGGAAGTATCGAGGGGATGTATTTCTGCACTTGATCCTACTGACGTCCACGGCTGGACCCCGCTACATCTTGCTGCTTACCGTGGCGCGATTGATACTATGAGATGGCTGCTCCAGAGGGGCGCCGACCCACATCGGAGAACTTTTCAGACGGCGAGCTGGTTTCCGGATGGCCACGAAGGAGAAACCTTCAATGCTTCAAGCTTAGCTAGCATGTCAGGAACTGCATGTTTAGATGTGTTCCTCGAGACTTTAAGAGATATGGGCTGTGATGTTGCTAGACGGGGGGACGAAATTTACTGGCCGGCTTGAAGAAGAACCGGGGGGTGGTGTTGAGATTATAGCTCTGAGACGGTATATCGTATCTGGGAGTAACCGGCCGAGTAATTTTATTTCTTTTAGTACGCACTTGTCTTTAACGTCGGAATGAAGAATAACCAGAGTAAAACGAAGGGGTAATTGTGGTCACATTCTCGCGGCCGTCTTCCAGCCTTAACATCCCGGAGACCTTGGAATGACAGCAACGTTGTCAAGATATTGAAGGGTTTCCTCTAGGTGTTGTTAATCCTTATAATTAGATAAATGAAATTTATTGGAGATAGTGTCCTACTAACTACATAACTACTAATCTGGGAATTCAAAATCGAAGTATAACTGGGACAAATGGATCTCCACAAGTTACCTCAAATTATCACCTCGGCACCCTTTTCGACACTCTTTTCATCCTCCCCCTGGGACGCGAGGACAAGAGGGGTAGCCTCACGGTGATCTTGGACATTGACGTCTTCTTTGCATTCATTGACCAAGTACTTCACCACTTCGATATGTCCGCTCTGGGCCGCCTGGTGAATCGGTCGCCTTTTGGAACTCTTCGATGCAGTTACTTTCGCCCCAGACTCGAAAAGTATTTTCACCACATCGATGTGGCCCTGTTGGGAGGCTATCCATAGTGCGGTTGCGTGGTCCTCTTCTTCGGCATTTACGTTAGCACCACGAGCTAAAAGATTTTTGACTATTTCGAGATGGCCTTGTTGTGCTGCTATCACAGGTGGTGTCTAGCCGCCTTCTTCTCGAGCATCGATGTCTGCATTGTGTTCAATCAGGAAACGGATGAAATCAGTATGGCCTACTTGCGCGGCTTGGTGGATGGGTCGCCGTTTCGAAGACCTAAGAGCGAATTCCAGATTGGCACTACGCTCTAATAGGAGCCTTCATACAATAACGTCCCCATTCTGAGCTGCTAGTCAGAATGAGGAGGGAGCCGTATCGTTAAGAGCATGTCTTTCGGGATTGGCTTCTGCTTTAGCTTCAAGCAGGACTCGAACCGCTTCAACATGCCCATTTTGTGCGGCCTGATGGATTGGTCGACGATCCCCATCCTTGGAGGCCGTTCTGTGCTAGCTTGTTTCTCTAATAGCAGCTTGACAATTTTATGGTGTCCCAGCTGAGCTGCACTCCACAAAGGGGATATTTCATCCCTATCTCGTGAGTCAGGCTCAGCACCTTGGTCTAGGAGCGCCTTCACGACTTCAAAATGGCCCTCCTGTGCGGCTTGGTGGATTGGAGTGCGGCCACTTTTAGGCAGGGAAACTTGAACATCGACCTTGTAATTGAGAAGAAGCTCAACGATATTTAAGAAGCCCCCCTGAGGAGCACACCAGAGCGGAGTGACGTTATCGGGGCCGAGTGCATGGGCGCAATGAGGAGCGCGTTCAAGGAGGTATTTGACGTTGCCGAAATTTCCAGCCTGGGCCGCCTGGTGAATTGGCTGTCGGCGAGTAGGCGGATGTGCTTGGGAAGATTGCGCATTCCACTCTGCAAGTAGTGCACTCCCCTCTGCAAGGATATTCATCGGGTCACGGGTGGACGGCGGATCGTACAAATTGAAACCGGGTGTGCAGAATCCCTCCGGGGCGCTCTGTTGGTATTCACTTCCGCCTGTTGTGAATACAGGTACTGATTGAAGTGCCTTTATATTGAAATTAGTTTAATGCAACACCTGTGAAGAACACTCATCTCAACTCACAGGAAATCTGGACGCTGTTTGAAATTGTAAGCCAACCCGAGACGAAGTGCCAGAACCAATGATGCTGAAGTTGTGTGCGTGGACTACTTCGTTAACATCACCGCGCCCAGACTGTCCATGAGAGGTGCTACGTACGTAGAAGTTTTGACGCAGAACTTTCGGTGACTCAACGAAAAAGTCTGCCACCATTCATAAATTGAATGGTCTATACGTACTTGTGCAACCATCTTCGAAAAATATCGCAAAGCTTTCGGTGGATTGGAGGGATGTTTAGCATCGTGACAAGGCACTTTCCCGAAATATTTTGCGGGTGCAAGCGTTGTTAGGGCGAGCCACACGTAACGGCGTTTAGATTTTTATGAATGGGGCTCGTCTAGTCAAAGGTTACTCGACTTTCATTTGGTTTCTTTCTAACTACAGCCTTCTGGACAGATCTATCATCTTTCACGCCCTTTCATAGAATGTCATCTGCCAGCGACGATACTTGTATACTAGTACCCCAGTCTGCGATGCGACGTCCGGGTTATTTGACAATTCCAACGCTGCCGATTAGCAAAAACGCAACTCCGAAGCCATGACTAGCTGTGACAATCAAGAGGACGCTGGGACTCACAAGCGCCCAAGGATTGAGTCTCCTAGCCTGGACTTTGATGCCGATCTCGAAGGTTGCATTGTCAGACCTAGTAGGAAATACATATAAGTACTCTGTAGCGCCACCCTGTCGCTAAAATGGAAAGCTTTGCCGGCGAAGCTCCATTTTAATACGTTGTAAATCAAAGTGCAAGGCACTTCGATTTAAGTACTACGTATGCGTGATATTCCCAGGGGGTTCCCCCCTGGACCCCCGAGTACTAGGGGCTTCGCCCCTAGTAGGTAATCGGATTAACAATTACTTAAAGCTATACATCAATTTTAGTGCGAATACGTGGTTGATGCCTCGATTTAGGGGTTGACCAATCAGATCGTTGCAGAGAGGATTTAGACTTTAGGGGGTCACCGTTAGAACTTCTCAAGCTCCGCCTTCCCTCTCACACTTAAATTGTCCTTGCCAATACGTGTTCGGGAAAGGCAAAGCTTTCCAATAATTGGACCAAGCCTACGGTTACGGTGCATTCTCGGTGGAGGCCCAGATCCGAAGTCGGTAGCCAATGGGAGGGTTGGACGTTTACGGGAGTACCTGCGTCTTCAGGGGTCTGAGGGCTATACCAAAATAGGTGTAGTTTTTCAAACCCTGTAGACAGAGGTACTTGCTAAGCCCATTTGAAGCAGGGGTGGTAGAGTACCAATACGAAGTAGCGCCGGTCCTTGCTATCTACCTAAAGATGATGTCATCTTACCGAGCCCGGGAGACATCTAGGCTCGGACCTGAACGACCTAGTAACGGCCGCGGCGCGTTACGAAGGGCAGACCATCTCCAACAGAAACAGTATTTCTAGGATTACCCCAGAACGCCACTCGGCCCGTCTTACAAGCCGGAAGCACTTCATACGCGCAAAAGATGAAGTTCGTCCAGCACCTAACGCCGACATCGCTGCCAAGATCAGGGAGTATCACAACAAGTACGGAAACACGAGTAACGTGGGACACTAAAGTAGCGCGATACCGAACAAGATAAAGCCTTTTAGCCCTATGTAAGAAGTGTGTGGGCTGAAAGGACATTGGTAGATAAGTAGGAAATGCCTCAATGTAGGTTCGTAATGTGATGGATGCAATACAGGCAGAAGGTTCACACACCTGATTTGCCTGTTATTGGGGGGGAATATTCTACTTAAGGAAAGAAAAGAGGAGAGGAAAGTCTAAATACATGTGCGCGCAGCTAAATATATAGGCAGTTGTGTGTGGGTGGAAGTATTCACTACGGTTGCCAGTGAATACTAGTTGCCATGAGTGTTGTGGTTGGGTAGCCACACCCCCCTGGCACGCACAGACAGCCTATGCAATTGAGATCTCATGTAGGCATTAGGCAGCGCGGTTGAGATCTCATGTAGGCATTAGGCAGCGCGGGGCTGACTTGTAACACAATTTATAAAGGTAAGCTCCGCGGCTCTGCAGTTGTGGCGTGGTGAACAAACACTGGATCTGGAAGCGACGTGGATCTGGAAGCGAAATGGATCTGGATGTAACGGGGATCTACGCAACAAGAAAGGTTCACATAATGCCCTCCTTTTGCCCTCCGGACTTAACATATCTTTACTTTCTCGCTATTACTTAGATTTAAACCTTAATTTATTACTTTCATATAGACGTAGAAAATATTCTAAGGCTAACTTAGTTAAAATTTTGCTAAGTTTTCTTCAGTCTTCAGTTGCACAACTTAATCTGTCCCTACACAAAATCTAGAATGCAAGACTATTAAGTTCGACGTTGTTGGTCCAGTTCCCGCCTGCACCCAACTAACGACTGCCTGATCATTTACCAGAATAAACCTTGGTAGTAGCGTTCCAGCGACGCCTAACGACTCTTGCAAACAGAGGGACTTGGAGTGACCTACAAATAAATAGAGTCATCCTCAACCCTCCAACACCATTCACCAAGTACCTGTCGCATAACAACACTGGTCGTCGACATTATACCGCTACCCTCACACACATTCAACGATCCGTACAAGCTACTACAGATCCCATTCGTCTTGTGGCTTTTCACATAGAGGCCACTGCAATCATTCGCAGGCAATGGCGGACCATTCGAATGACTCCATGGAAGGATGCGTTGGCTCTCGCAGCCACCCATGGCTGATTATCGCCCTCTGCCAACCCATTCAACATGTTGGCGCGGTACGAGGCTGGCGTAAGGACGAGACATTCTTCCATATCGCCCCAAACTACACCCTACTTTATATCACGGAGAATTATATCCAACAGAAAGCTCTCGAGGGGTATGTAATCCTCTCACAACTGTTTGGTCATCATCGTTAAATCATTGGCAGAACATACAATATAAAGCATAAATGTGTCTGTGGTAGGGGCTGCGAGGAAGGACAAGGATGCAATAGCCCAGATGTCAGGAACCCTGTATATGGTAGGCAAAGACTCTTGTTATTGCACAAAGATCACGAAACCTATCGTGGCTTCGTGGATGCTATCTAGCTATATACAAGGAGTCTCTTTGCTAAATGTGGCTCGTGACGCCAGATATTACATGTATTGTAACAAGGGCTTGGAAGGATCTTACAACATTGTACCTTAGCAGTGATTAATCCAAAGAACCATATCCACCCATTTACCCCCCAACTTTGTAAAAGAATATGAGTTTTACGACTTAACTAATGCTTGTTTAATCCTTTTGTAGCTTTATATTTTAATTTTATGCGGGAAAAACTAACACTAAGCAAGCAATACGCGCTAGCTAGTGTACTCAATTATTAATATTATAAATAAAGTGGCATCCCCACGCTTTGTATTATTTGCTATAGAGCTCTGCAACAATAGGTGGATTGAGGGATCCCAGTAGCTCCTACCACAACGTTTTCCGTTGTAATGCTCCTCATTTCTTTAACATAGCGCGATTAAGATGTGCATCTAGAATGAACCGCTGTGTATTATTTATGCTTTAGAACGATTCTTCGGTACGCATATGTTCTGTGAAGTCTACACAACCTTCCACCTTCTTTCTTTTTTCTTTCTTTTTGTGACAAGGGCTTGGTCTCAAGGGCTTGGAACAGGGTTCATATTCAACTAATAATTCTCTTTGGGCCTAAAGGAGTCTATGTTTCCTTTTCCGATCCCCAATGTAACCTCGCTCCTGCCCTTCTATTTATACACAGGGTTTTGCAGAGATTTTCCATTACCCCTCTCGTCGGGCCTCCGATCCTAGGCTTCATTGCAGAGGCTGTGATAGTTGCCGACCAATAGCTGACTCGAGGCTGAGACATATGGCTTGACAGGTCTTGCCAGGTCCTGGCGGTCCTTGCCGTGTGACACTTTTGCCCTCTTACAGAACTCGTTAAATGATTGAATCACTATTACTCCACTAAGATTCGTAACACCGTTACCTATAATCCAAGTAAGTAAACAAGAGATAGACCTACTTCTTAAATGATCGCCCAAACACTGAACGCACCCTCGATCCCCTCGAGTTCCCATCTGCTTCAACTATCCTCCCCTCCTCGGCCCTCGCGCTAGCCAGTTTGATTTCCAATTCAGCCAGCCTATTTTCTACCTCAACTCTATCCTCCTCCACCTCCTCCATCTCCTCCATCCTATTGCCCACCTTGTCCATCTTTTCCTCTACGCTGGCCATCGTCTCCTTCATCTCACCGACCTCGTCTTCTACCTTTGATATCATAGTCCTTACGTCAGCTAATTCTCTCTTTCCCATAACTAAGCGATTCCGGTCGTCTGCAGTTCTTTGCTCCTCCATAATGTTCTCTACACTGAGAATCGTTTCCAAAGCACTATCCACTTTCTTCTGTATTTTCGCAATCCCTTCCATCGCCTCGTCCATTATCTGCCGCGCCAATGCGTTTTTATAAAAAGCATAGAGCTTCGTTGAAGGAATCTCGAGTGGTATATCCTCAAAATCTCCGAACTTACCCACCTTCTTCGCGCATATGAAGTCCTTTAGCGAGAGAGGTAACTTGCAATTACTAATGGCTTCACCATTTTCATTGATGAATTCCTGGCATATTGTCAGAACATCCATCACAAACTACCATATCGGGAGGCTTATATATCTTACCTTATTGTCGGCTAGGGGAGTCCGCCTCCACTTGTGGCCATCCTGCTCGGCTTCCCATACCGAAAACGTGGCGCGGCAGCCACCGAGGTAAATATCACTCATATTTAACCCGACAACCGTTCGGATTGCGCCCTTCGTCCCACTAATGAATCGTGTAGCCCTGTCTGGTAACTTCAAATTGCTCTGAGACCATGCCACCTCGACCACCAAATCAGCACTCCTGCAGCCCTTGCAAGTGAAAGAAAGATCAGGTTCTAGCTGGTCGTCGCGTGGCTCGTTATATCTCACTCTTTTAGCGAGAGTAGACTTGATTCAATTCGCAATTCTCATCGTCTCCGCTTTAAAGCTTTCAATCTTGCAAAGTTTTCCGTCTGCTATTTCTTTAAGCCATGTGACAACCATGGTATTAAATTCCCCAGCCATGGTCTCGTGAAACGCTGAAGGCATATGAATCGTGAACTGCTTGTGGCCTTTACAAGGGCGACGGGTGTAATCGAAACTGACATATCATTAGCCACTAAAGGTCGTGATTTCTTAGGTAACCTTACCGTAACCGACGATCAACATAAGCTAGGAGATCCTCGTTTTCTGCCTTCTCTAATTCCTCCCGTAATAATTTGTAACCAGAATAGTGAAGCTTTCGTTGGATCAAGTGTTTCCCCCCTGATCCGCCTTTCTTGACCTTGTACATCCCCTCCTTCACTTGTTTTATTGTTCGCAGCACTCGCTTTGCATCTGCCACATCTCGGCGTACTCGGGCTCCAGCGGCCCGAGTGTTGCTTCTACCAGATACCGAGACACTTCTGCCAGAGGCACTGCCCAGATCCAAATTCATTTCTTCGTCAGACGTTAGGGGGAACAAGGTCCCAGCGTTGGAGACACAAATGCCTGGTTGGTCGAAGCGTGAGAAGCTTTATTGAATTGAGATTGGAGAGGAGCCGTCTTAAAGCCGGACGCTTCTTTCGCCCTGGCCTAAGGGTTACCGGCGTAGAAGGAGTTGAAGCCGAAGCCCTTCGCTTAAACAAAAGAGGCTCTGATAGAGGCGGAATTGCAGAAGAAGATGAAGCCCCCCCTGCCATCTGTGACGCTTCAACTAGTAACTTAGTCGATTTGGAAAAACTTGTGATGTGGTTGGCCTTGCGATTGTGACTTCCCGGCCTACGGTGCGAGGTCATCTTCAAGACGGAAGGGTTGACATTTGTTGCCTCGAGTCGACGACGGTGCTGTTTTATAGTTTTCTGAGTACTACGGGCCCGCGGCAATGATGAGAAAATAAAGCTGGAACAGGTCCACGCAGAGGGTTATGGCGTTAAATGATTGGCTCGCGGGTTATTGCCAGTGAAAGAGGTCATACAGGAGAAAGAAACGTGGCTCAAGGGAACCTTCGAAGGGATGGTTAAACGAAATTCTGATTGGGTGCCACCCCTCCACCTACCTAATCTACGTCCTTGCGAGATGCCGCGCAGATGTCGGTGGCAGTGTGGCAACCCCTTGCCGTCGGCCGTATCAATTTATACAATTTAACATAGTGGTACAGTAGCTGAAGTGTAGAGTCCGGTGTGCTACCTCTTGATTTTAAAGATCACGTGTAAATTATGATAGATTTAACTTATATTTATCAATTCGTATTCTCTATTTCGTTTGGCATGTTGGCTCTGTTTGCAGACTTCTGCTTCGGATAAGTCGAATTAATCAGGTAAGGGGGAAGAAGACATCGCGTAGATCTCCTTAAGGCCTTCCCCTGCAAGCTCTGGACTGCAAGGAGGCGACTAGCTCTCAGCCCTCGTTACCCACGTACGTCATACCTACTCGGTTATTGCATTATGCCGGGAATAGGGTAGCAGGCTGTTAGAGATCACGTCATCCATGCCGTGTAGTTAGATCAGATATTGCGCATGGTCGGCATCTTTATCAGCGTCGTGTCGGAAGTAAACGTCTACCAGCCTTGTTAATCGAAATAGCTGCGTTCATCCATTCTACTACGTAGCGGAAAACTGCACTCAAGCTGTTCCAGACCGTCTCGATGGTAGGTTTGTATCTGCGTGCTGCAAGTCAGCCAACTCCGGCCGCTACCCGGCGACCTGGGCCAAATAGGTTTCAGAGGCTGCGTTACGAAGTCAATCAATCTTACGCTTGCAGGTTGTTGCGGCATTGGGTCGGTTGAGGAGCAATCTCGCTCTAGGGCGTACCAGATGGGTTATGCAATATGAGTGCAACCGACCTGAAACGCTGAAGCGCAAACTACATTAGAAGATGAGGCCATAAGAAGTCCTTGTATGAGCGTCCCGATAGCCTTGAGTGTTAGTATACCTGGCGGGTGTCCACAGCGTTTTTATTTACTATGAGTTCGATTCTCTTGCAGTATCAGGGGCGGGGGGTTGTCGATGCCACCAAACAGTGAATGCTAACAGTCCGAGCATTGCTACATAGGTATTTACACACACCTAGTAGCCAAAGACAGCTTGATTTAAAATTCCGTTTTTCCTCCTTTCCGTTTTCTTACAAAAAGAAGAGGAAAAGAAAAACGTCCAGCGAATGAATAATCAAAATTTGTTAACGTCAGTGAGCAACAGAAGCTCCAAAGTATGGAATTAGGTAATGTCGGTAAGCTAAGCCAGGGTAAAGCATAGCTTCCAGTGCTAGCATCCTTTCCTGTCCCGCTAGCAACGCGATCTGAAGGACAACACAGCTTGTCTAGTACGATGCAATTAGTGAGTTGGCGGCATGGCTCTGCCAAAAGACATGCTAATGCACGCTTCGGCGACACCTCGATCCCTGATCTTGGCGAGTAGAGCCCAGAACGTCGGCCTACTACTAGCAAGCCTCTAAGAACTATACCTCCAAGATTTCAAAGATTGGTAGTACACAAGAAACCGGGTTTAAACAGGGGTCAACCAAACTTTGTACGTGCAAAATGCCAGTCAACCACCAAATCAAAGGTATCTAGCCCGGGCTCTGGGCGAGTAGAAAGTAATTGTCCAGGAGTCCACGTAAGTTTCCCGGGGGGGGGGGGGGGGGGGGGGGGGAATTAAAAAAAAAAAAACTGATTGTTTTTTTTTTTTTTAATAAAATAGTGAAAGTAAACGGTATACAAGAAGA